>CM061142.1:245864988-246312577 GCA_030789695.1 Scilla litardierei
CAATTACATTTTGGATTAATGGTTGCAAATATATAGGTATATGTGGATACTGAAAGGGCATGCATGTTTGAGTCATTGCACCAAATATATATGCTTTAGTGACTAATAACCTGTATGGGATTGCCATGTCTATCTAATCAGTATATGCTTATACAGCACACTCCTACTCCAGAAGAAGTTTATTAGTAGTTTAGATCCTACTCTAGAATAGATTCAGCACATGAGCTTGTTACCCTTATTTATATCCATTTCAAATTATATAATCATATTCCTTATATCTTCTCTTAGTTGTTTATGATTCCTGCTGAGTGTATATTATAGACTGTACATGACATACTAGCTGCTCATTATCCATCAGTTCACATAACTTGTTTCCCTAAACTGGGCAAGTCAAAATTTGTCAATGGTTGGTATTATTAATTGACCAACATGGTGTCTAGAATGAGCTTCATCTGTGACTATTTTTAGCAGTGGAAGGCATTTCAGGGTAGAATAACAGAGACACTTTCGAGGTATGTACGGATTCTCATATCTTTTACCTTGGACTTAAGCCACTCAAGATTCTTACTGTTATACATGAGTTAGTTATTTGCATTAGAGTGGCATGTAGAATTTGATCTTGGTTAATAATTCCTGCATATTACTGTTATGCATAAATTTTGAACACATTTGTTATCATTTGCCATACTCATTCACCGCCAATTATGCATGAAGAAAATCTAAATTCTGCTGCATAAGCATCATCTGTCAAGGGTACGTAGATGGAGCGCACCATCAATCTGGAGTGTTAACATGCTCCTATAATTTACTGGCTTCTTTTCATCCCACAGCTTGAATTTGAAAAGCCCATGGGGGTAGCAGCAACAATCTTCATTGGCTTGTAAGCAAACTCCGTCCCCAAACAAATATGCGACCCAGCCTAGAAAATCGACAGTAGTAAAGGTGATTTCCTTCAGCATTAAACTCTATTAATTTGCTGAATTCAAAGAAACTGGCACTACTGAAATTTCTTTAATGTTTTTGTGAAATACTTCTACTATTTAAATCTTGTAGGCATTTTGGTTGCTCACCTCAAATTCTGGGCATGCAAATTCTCGGTTTGTTTGAAGAAGCATGATGAACCAGAGGGGCTCCCAATTGTTGTTGGCTGGAAGCCTAATTTGCAAAATTGAGTCTTATGGATGCAGCTCTCGGTTTCACAGATAGCTAGCTCAATCAACACATACTAACCGATGGATTTATGGCATGCGACCGAAGAGCACCACTGTTTCTTGGACTTATATTATTGTATTTATTCTTTTTTGTATATATCTTCATATAGACGGATATTCTTTTTGTATACTATCAACTTGAAATGCTATGTATACATGCATATATTCTTGTAAATAAATCATGCTGGGACATAAATTGCTTGAAGATGTAATGAACAGCATAAATGAAATAATGAATATTTGTCAGCGAAACTTGTTGTGAAACTTGTTGATGTTTGAATGGCTAGTCTGCATACATGTTTCTATATTGATTGAGCCTTGGGGAAGAGGGGATAAGCTTTTTCAGCTTTTCTTTTATACATGTTTTTCCTAATGCATCTTGCTGATGAACAACATGAAGGCACACAATATGAACTATTATTTCAGTTGTCCACCAAAGATTACTGAGCAGAAAGCAAGCCGAATACTTGTGTTAAGGCATCCAGAATTGCTACATGCTTGTTCTACTGCTCTTCCTATTTGCTACTGGATGCACATGATACCCTTCTTTAAAACATCTTGGATGATCTTAAGCATCTCCTACGCAATCTGCATGCCTTCCTCGCCCCAAGCCTACTTTGGCGCGTCTAACACCTGCATGTCTATCATCAGTTTCAACATCGAACGCCTGTCTTCCACTTCGAGAAAAATAGCTTGTCTATACAAATAGAATATGGAGTTTTTTATTTATTAGATGAATGAAGAGCTCCGTTCACAAAGTTTCAGCCAATAATAAAGTTAAAACATGATCTAATAATAAAGTTAAAACATCATGTTCCCGTCTAAAGTTAAATTAGTTAAATTTCCACACTGTATATTAGGAAGAAAGATAGAAAGAACAGTTGATTTATTATAAGAAATGACCAAAGCTAAATAACCCAAATTTTGATACTTTTAATGCATCCAAATTTCATTCATTAATTCATTGTTTCATACATAAAACATATAAAACTGTATACTACAAATACACTGATACATCATACTGAACTATGACATACGAAGATAAGCTCTGACTATAAAACAACCTATAACAAACATCACAACATTAATTCCTATAAGATATGTCAAACAACCACATTTATATGAAAGAATCATTGAACCATAGTCGAACTGAAGACTCTGCCACAAGGACTCTGCCCTCGATGGCATCATTCCCGATCCCATCACGACATGAAGTCTCTACCATATGGACTCTGCCCTCAATGACATCATTTCCGATCATATCACACCGTGAAGTCTCTGCCACATGGACCATATCGCATCTGGGTCTTTGACGGTGCACCAATGGACGGACGGGAGTGATTTAACCATGCCAATATTCCATAGCAGCTTCATATGTTGTGAAACCCGTAAACCTAGCATTGGAAAATCCATGAACTTGGACCTGCCATTCTTCCCAAGTTTCATACAACCCGCATTACCTTCCAATTATCACAACATTATATTTTTTGGCCATGGATATCTACAAAATTTAACTACATAATTTATGTTAATCTTCATTAAACGCAAAATGAAGTAATATTCAAAAATTCAATGCAAAATATTAGAGCTGATTATCAAGAGGAAAATATAAGAGCTGATGGAATCTCGGAGTCTGATGGATAAAATTTTGTTTAACTAGCTTTAACAAGTATGTTTAAAAGTTGGAACTTGAGTTCTTTAAAAGTTGGAAATTGATTCATTATTTCATTGTAAAAGTTCACGATAACAGTTGGAACTTGAGTTCTATCATTTAACAAGTATGTTTAACTAGCTTTAGAAAGATCAACAAAATTAAGAAAATACCAACACCCAGAAGATGTTTTTATGCATTCGAAAATCAGAAACAAACACAGATTAACATCCTGCACAATTTGGGAATATATATTACAGCAAAATAAGATAATGTTGGAACACATTTAGTCAATACACATAACAGTCCTCAAAAGGGTTCCAGATTTCTGGTATATTAAAATGCAAACACGGAGAGGGAAAAAAACAGATTAACACATACTAACATAAACGGTGAGATCGCACCCTTTATCTATCAAGTTCGATTGCAAAATACCTTCTCAAAAGCTCACAAAACCTTTGTCCTTCAGGCTCTCAACATGCATGCAAATCAAGGGGAAAAACGTATTTTTACCTGCAACTTGATACGAAGAGGCTAGGGCTGGGATCGGCAGAGAGGCGAGCAAGGGTAAATGATGAGGGGAAATGCTGAAGTGAGGAACAAGCAAACAAATCGAAGGGGGGAAATGGATTTTTACCTGCAACATGAAACGGCGAGCTAGGGCACGTCGGGATCCGGTGGCTAGGGCTGGGATCGATCGAGACATGGCTGGCATCCCCACCTGGAAGATGGGAACCTGCAGATCGGACTCATCGTGGGATCGATGAAGGTGCTAATGTGGAGATGCTTGAGGTGGGATGGGAACCGCCAAATGAGGGGAGATGAGAACGCGAAGGGGAGAATTCTGCAGTGGGGGGAGAGGAGAACGCGAAGGGGAGATTTAATTACCCGCCAGTTGCAATGGGAAAGCGCGAGATGGGATGTAGAAGCACGGGAGGCAAATTAAACGCTAATTTGCAGAAAGCACCCTCAGCGCAGAGACTTCCCAGCGATGTCAGCGCAGCTCCATATAACTCATATATATATATATGTATATATATATATATATACATTCGGATGGATCAAACATGCGGATCCATCCAAGTGGAATTCAAAGCTAGACAATGTAAATAGAAAATCCGACCGTTGGATGTCTTCTAACATGTCTAAACTAGCTCCAAACAAAATTTCAACTAATTTGGACATGTTTTGCCCATGCATCAAGTGGTTGCATAATCGATGTTTTTGAATAGTTATAAAATCGGCTAATTTTGCAACCACTTGATGCATGGGTAAAACATGTCCAAATTAGTTGAAATTTTGTTTGGAGCTAGTTTAGACATGTTAGAAGACATCCAACGGTCGGATTTTCTATTTACATTGTCTAGCTTTGAATTCCACTTGGATGGATCCGCATGTTTGATCCATCCGAATGGATCCTAGTCAACCTCTATATATATATATATATATATATATATATATATATATATATATATATATATATATATATATAGAATAATGGGCATCATACGCCATATGAGGCAAAGCCCTCTCACATAAAGCAACAAAGTACAAGCAAGTACAAGCCCATGTGGGCTTGTATTTGGTTGCTTTATGTAAGAGGGCATGCCTCATATGGAATATGATACCCATTATTCACACACACACACATATGCATACATACATACATACATACACATAAATACAAAAATACATTTATACATACATACATACATATATATATATATACACACACACACACACACACACATATATATACATATATACATATACATACATACATACATACATACATATATACATATGGATTTAATGTAGAAAAGGTGGAACCTAATCTGATAGATCAGGTGCCAAAACACAAAAAGGTGGATTGTACTTCCCACGTTTTTGTGTCTTGGCAACTGATCTACTTGATTAGGTGCCACCAGATATACATGAATATATATATATATACACACACACACACACGCATACATACATATATATTTTTGAAAAGAAGTGTGTATGTATATAAATAAAAACATGGCGCTACATCAGGGTATGTGCCAACAAGCAGAGTAGGTAAGGGAGAGGCTGGGAAGCAGTCACATTACACCAAACTACCAGGCATAACCCAAGAAAGAAAAACTATACTGGGGAGGCACACAAAAAAGACGGCCTAAAGCCCCCAGTTCCCAAAAAAGGATGATCAAACGTGTCAACATCCTCAAGATCAAAAGAACCCATGACATCCAGAACATTAGAGGAGATCCTAGCAAGAAGGACGTCCTTGGGGCATTCACGAGAGTGAAAGATCATAGATTTCCTTTCCCGCCAAATATGCCAAACGGTAGCGGAGAAAACAAGCATAGAAAGCTTGCCCCATGGAGTGGTATTCCCCCTTGTTCCAAACCACCGTCTCAGTAAGTGAGCTTCGACAGTGATGGATTTGGAGCAGGAGGGAAGACCGAGCCGAAGCTTGCAAACTGCCCAGACAAAGGCACTGTAATCACATCGGAAGAAGATGTGCTGAGCCGTCTCAGGGTGAGATCCACAAAGGACACAAGAAGACTGGTCCAGGATACCCCGCCTGGCGAGCTGCTGAGAGGTGGGAAGACGATCAGATATGACACGCATCAGAGTAAGGGAGAACTTGGGCGTATGCCCAGGGAACCATATCAGAGACGGAAGCCGAGTCTGAGGGCACATCGACGAGTAGAAGCCCCAGCCAACCAAAGAGAACAACCACCTCTAGCAACCCACTCACAGCTATCAGGATCACCCGAGATAGAGACAAAAATGAGAAGAGGAGAAACATGGGCCATGCTGTTGGGAACCGACCATGTCGTGTCGTCCCAAAAGTCTACAACCCTGCAGTATCTCCAGGAAGGAGGAGGGGGGACAGGTTGGCCAGGGGGCCACAGGGTAATCAGGGATCAAACCAAAAAAAATAGGAATGCTCGTCGCCCATGACCCGATGAAGACATGTAGCAGTAGCTATCACGAAAGCAAAGAATATGCTTCCACGATCCCGAATCCAAGACAGGGGCCTCACACTGAAAGGGAGGGGTGTGCTTTAGGTAGACCTTCCGCATGTAGGAGGCACAGGGGAACGGAGAGTGGAGGAGTCTCCAGAGAAGTTTAGTACCAGCTGCCACACCAACCTCACGCAGGAAAAATAGCACAATCCCCCATCGCTATTGGATAAGCACATATCCCCCAGCGCCAGAGGTGGAGACTCGAACCCCAAATAAAATCCTGGCACATACGATCAATCGCCGATAAAATAGAGGCATGAATACGAAAGGACTAAATCCAATAAGACACAAACCCATGGATGATTGTCTTAGCAAGCTCAACACGGCCAGAGGTGGAGAATCTACGAGAGGACCACCCTGTAATCTTAGCCTTGCATTTGTCCACATGGTTAGAGTAAAGCTTCTTCGCTGGTTATGTGGACGAGAGGAGGAGCCCAAGGTAGCTAACTGGGGGTAGCGATAGGGATGCCAAGCAGAAGGGAAAGCTCTTCACCATCTTTGCACCCATTACTGAGAATCAATTTATTCTTCCCCTTGTTCACTTCCAGACCCGTCATTATATGGAAATAAGAGAGTAACCGACTAAGCTCGACAAAAGTGGAAGCTTTTGCCTTGCAAAACACGAGCATGTCATCCGCAAAGAGGAGGTGCAAAGGGATCCACTGCCCCCCTCTTGGGAGGCCGGATGGTACCAGAGAAAGAGGCAGAATCCATCTGAATAGTGAAAGCCTCTATGACCAAGACGAAGAGGAAAGGGGAGATGGGGTTACCCTGACAAACCCCTCTATCGCTACCAAAGAACCCAGTAGGGGAGCCGTTGACAAGGACCAAGAAGGAGGTTAAGTCAACACAAACTTTCACCCAATGAATAAAGGGAGGCTGAAAACCTAGGCGAGACATAAAGAAATAGATGAACTCATGGTTAATGCTGTCAAACGCCTTATGCAAGTCCAGCTGAATGCAGGCCCTAGCTCCCAAGGAGGCAAAGAAGTCTCGAATAAGCTCATGAGCAAGGAGGGAAGAGTTTGATATGAGACAGTCTTAATGAAAGTAGACTGGTTCCAAAAGATCAGCCCAGGAATGACAGCAGCCAGTCTCCGACTAAGGACCTTGGAGATGATCTTGTAAATCATATTACAACAGGAAATGGTCTGGTAGTCACCAGGAGAAGAGGCTGAAGGGCACCTGGGGACCAAGGTGAGGAATGTGTGATTGATCTGCTGAAGTATGCTGCCAGAGGAGAAGGAGTGAACGGTAAGGAGGACATCACAACTAACAATCCCCCCATAACTCCTGAAAGAACAAGGTGGGACCATACATGCCAGGGGATTTGTCCTTATCCAGACAGAAGAGAGCATCCTTGATCTCTAAGTCCAAGACCGCACTGCCTATCCAAGTACTAGAACCAGGGAGAGAATATGCTTGGGTACCAAATCAGGGAAGGGGGACCAATAGGAATCCTGATGGAATAGGGAGGTGAAGAAGTCAACTGCCTCAGTATGCAAAGAGTCAATCTAGGTGGCCGGATCCCCCAGGACCAATCAAGTGAAGAAGGCTGTTACTTGCAGCACGGTCCCTAGAGGCTACATAGAAGAACTTGGTGTTTCTATCTCCCTGAGTCAGCCAAGTCTGACTGCTCTTTTGCCTAGCTTGACTCTCCTTACAGTCAAGGCTAGAAACAATAGACAAGTTGAGGACATGATCCTGGCGTAAAAGGTCGGGCGAGGAGTGAAACCGAGGCTTGGACCTCAAAGTAGAAATATCAGCCCTGATAGCCTCAGAAGGGGAATGGTTAATGAGTCGAGGGCCAGGCACGGATGGCACTCTTGAGGGCCTTGAGCTTTGTGACCAATCTGAGCATAGGAGAACCAGAGTAGTGATCGTGCCATATCGAGAGGAGTAAATGGTAGAAGCCCAGAATTTGCAAGTAGTGGCTGAAGAAACGGAATGGCTTGCGCTACGAATCAGGAGGAGAGATGACCTGGATCAAAAGAGGGGAGTGATCACTGGTACCCTAGGAAGGTATGTGGCGTAAGCATTAGGCCGGAGGCAGTCTAGGTCAAACTAACGAGGGCTTAATCAAGCCTACAAGAGATGCATTGACCCCTGGAGGAATAATTACTCCAACTCATGAAATTCCCCACACAACGTATGTCATCCAAACCACAGCTCTCAATGCAACATTTGAAGGCATCCAAAAGTTCTGGCATAAGAGAGCGGCCTCCAATCTTCTACCCAGCAAAACGGGTGACATTAAAGTCCCCTAAGACCGTCCAGGCCCCCCTCACCAACAAGAGAGAGATCACTGAGAAGGGAGTCCCACAACTAAACCCACTCAGATGCCAGATTTGAAGCATAGACAAAGGAGAAGACCGCCAAGAATCCCCCAATTAGTGCAAGAAAGGGATATATGTTGGGCTGAGGAAGCAATAATAGCACGATCCCAGATATTCGGGTTGGCCACAACCCAAACTCTACCCTTAGCCACGTGAGAGTTGTTATGGAAGGACATCCAACCCTTGGGGCAGCAAGACGACACAATATCACCGAAGGGGTAAATGATTTTGGTTTCCAAAAGGCCCATGAGAGAGGCTCTATACTTGGTGATGTGGTGGTGAACATCCCTCTGTCTATTTTTAGAGTTCAATCCCCGGACATTCCAGACTAGGACCGACATAAATCAACAACTATTAGGGTTTTAGCTCCTAGTCTTCACGTGGGAGGGTGCCGGGCCTCCATTGTTTTGGGCTATGGGACGTTTGGTGGGAATGACATACTCGGGGTTTGGAATAGTAGATGGCTGAGGACATACTGTAGGGGTCGGTGGAGAGGGAGATACAGAATTGGATCTGTAACGACTGGTTCTCATGTATCTGGATTTATTATATTATATTATATGTTTTGGTGGATTTTCTCCTTATGTGTGGTTTTCGTCTCCGTAGCTTTCATTTTCGATCGTTTCGTCGTGATTTTCTAGCTTCTTCCTTGGAATCGTCGATTTTGGAGTAAGTCATTCGTGACGGGCTTCATATCGGTCATATCTTATTGTTAGATCAAGCCTAGGAGTCTTAGAAATCGATCCCGGAGCTTCGCGCTCCATTTCGGAACTTTCTGTGCACGTTAGCCGGTACAAGAAGGGGAACCGACCGACTAGATGACGATTTAGTCGGTCGGCAAACCTTCATGGACCGACTAGTGGGCTTTGTAAATTATTCAGGAGTTACTGTTTACTTTTAGTCGGTCTAAGAACAACCACCGACCGACTAGATGCTCAACTAGTCGGTCAGAACTTGCTCTCAGACCGACTAGTTTCTGTCAGTAGATTTCACCTAAGTTACTGTTTATCGTTAGTCGGTCCATAAACACTCACCGACTGACTAGGTTGCAAATTAGTCGGTCGACGGGCCTTCACAGACCGACTAATTCATTACCCAGATTTTTCCCTACTTTTGCTGTTTGGTATTAGTCGGTCACAGTTAATCGACCGACCGACTAGTTGCTAAACTAGTTGGTCAGCCACTCTTCTTTGACCGACTAATGACCCTAGAAACCCTAATTTTTGGGCAGCCGCCGGCTGTGCCTATTTAAACCCCCTCAAACGTTTTCTTTTCTTCTTTCATTTCTCCTGAGCCCCTTTCTTCCCCAAATCACCCTCCAACATTTCCCCAAGCCATTCCTTCCTCCCTTGGAGTTTCCCTCTCCATTTTGGCCTACCACCATGCCCTAGGCCATCTCCAACCCCCAAAATCCCCCAAAACCCCATTTCTCCAGATTTTCCCCAACCATTCCAGATCTGAACCCTAGGTTCCCCGGATCGTTTCTTCCGTTGCCGTGCTTGCTCGGCATCATTCTTCCTCTCCTATACGGTAATAACTCGATCTCTTAATATCCTCATAACCCATTTGTGTTTTTGTGAAACCCTAATGAAACTAGGTTAGATGTTGTTCTAATGTTGTTTTGCCATGGCAGCGATCTCATCGCCGTAGTTAGCTTTTGTGTGACGGCCTCGTTGATCGTCATCCCCGGTGCTAGGCAAGTGAAACTTGCCACTTAGGGTTTTGGGTCATGTCTTAGGCCATTTGCTTGTTGTAGGCGCAAAAGAGACTAGGCGACGAAATGATACTCGCCTAGGCGCAATTTTAGGAACTAGCTTGACAACGAAGCTAGATCCGTCATTTTCCATGTTGCATAACTACCATGTCATGTTTAATTTCCATTAACGGTACGCAAATTTATTTGTCATGTCATTGCATTCTTTAAGTGTTCCTGTGATTGTGTAGCTCCGCTACACCTTGTGAAATGATTGAGGCTAGGTGCACCCCTATGCCAAATGAAATACGCTCCTGGTTGTGATCCCGGAAACGAGCTCTTGTGCAGGGCAACCCTGGCTCATTTACTGAGCTCATGTACAGGGACTTTGGCTCGTTTACTTGTGGGTTTTGGGGTAAGAGTTAAGCGGCCATTCAACTGGGAGTCTGCCCGATCAGCAACTGCAGTTGTAAGGCGTAAACTCTGGGTTCTGGGGTAGTGTTAAGCGGCCAATCAGTGTGAATGTCAAACCGTTCAGCTGTAAGGCGTAAACATCTACAAACAACTTGAAACGTGTCTAGTGAAAAGATTGAGATTGTTAGTAGCTTGGCTACTCCTGTCATGCCTTGATAAATTGTTCTCTTGCACTTATTGTTTCCTCATGTCTTACTTGTGCACTCATACCATAACTGCCATGTCATGCATACTATAACTGTTAGGTTGTTAGTTTGCCTTACTTTCAGTTTTCTTGCACAAGTCTTTTAGACTTGCTGACATGTGCCCCTTTACTCTTTTGGGTGACACATGTTAGATCCTGAGCCCGAGTACATTGTTGAGGACGAGGTGTTTGCTGACGCCGAGCCCGAGCCTGTGTTTGGCGAGGTGTACGTGGACACTGGGGACCAATCCTAGTGTCTTCGTTGAGCTTTCCCCTCTTGTTTTAGACTGTTTTGTTGTCGGTGCGTAGCACCTATACTTTGTTACGTTGTTCCTTTTGTTGGCCTTGTTCTGGGCCTTTAGACTCTTCTTTTAGCCTGGTGGCTTTTCTGGATGTTGAACTTAATTTTCATGTTGGACACATTATGAGATATGAGATTTTATTTCTGTCTCTCCTTGTGTTATTATTGTTGTTCCGTTTGTGGTTACAGGGACCTGCTTATGTTTTATTGACGCTTATCGGGTTTGGGGCTTCACAGCTCCACTCTCGTGCAGACCTTCTCACGTCTCGCCTCTATTTTAGGGAAGCGGGGCGTGACAGGATCTAGGGGAGGCCCTCCTAGCAGGACTAAGAGGCGAAAATTCCTTATCATAAACATCAAAAGATCCACCTAGCCTAGTATCCACACCCAAGCCCAAAGAGGGAGCTGTTAAAAAAACAATAGCATCAGCCTATCAATATCAGTTCCATCAAAACTGCCACCATGCCCCCCTACATCCATACTGGGCTCATTACTAGAATCCGCAACCTACTCCTCACCCAGTCTACTGCCAACTACTAATAGCCCGAGAGGGATAGCAAAGTGCTCTGCTCCAAGAGCCCCCAAGGGGAAAGACAACCAATAGGACTGGCCTCACTACCAACAGAACTGCGATCAAGAGGCACCCCAGTGACAACAGAGGGGCACAGGCTAGACCCCACAGAGATAGAGGCCAGATCCCCCAAGGGGGTAGGAGGTACATGAGCATTGTAAGTCACTAGGGAAATGCTCGAATCACAAAGAGGAGAAGGGGGAGGGCACCTGACGTCAAGACATGCTGATGATCGAGGGATGATGTCGCAGGATCCAAGCAAAGACAAGAGCCAATAAGAGTAGCAACGACAGGGGGTGACTGGGCTATAACTCCAAGCCCCCCAGGAGCAGCCAAGGGGCCATCCATCACCAAAATATTCTCCACTTCCTCCTCAGACTCATCCTCCCACAACTGAGAGGTCATCCACTAAGTCGAGTTCACCACCGAAACAGGGCGTCACTCCAAGGGAGGCAGCAACAACCAACAGAACAACCAAGGGAGGGAGGGAGGGTGAAGGAGGGGGGACTATGGGCTCAGAGCTCCATGGTACATGCAGCTGTTGGCAGGCATCAACATGTAGTGGCGGCGTGGGCACCTTGATGGGGCGGGACGATGAGGCACATTGCGTTAACATGTGACTGAAGCATCGATAGTGTGAGCAAAGAGGAGGAATGCGTTCATACTCGACATGGACATGTATAATAGAGCCATTGGCCAAGCGGGCTGAGACAGAAGTTGGGAATGTCGACTTCGAATCAAACTCTACGAATCAGCACACAAAAGACAACCGCGATGCATTCGCCGTAGCGACATTGGAGTACAAGGGCTTCCCAATAGCACTGTAAAGATTCCCCAATATCATAGGAGACCAAAACTAGATGGGGAGTTGTGGGAAGCGTATCCATAGGGGGACCACAGAGAGGAGATCTCTATTCAGCCCAATGTGAGGTGCCCAGCACCAGAGGACAAGCAAGGAACCATCCAACAACCAAGGACCCTCATGAACCACGTCCTCGCAATCGGTATACAGCTCGAACTTGAAGAAAAAGAAGCCATTTTCCTGAGAATGGAGGTGAACGGTGCCCTTGGGCTTCCAAGTACGAGTCAACCAGGCCTTGAGATGCCAATAATATGGTCAGGAGTTGAAAAAATAGCCAACCAATGTGGTTGCCCAACGGCCCGAGGCTTTAGCAATGTCCGCAGGCAGAATGTCAACAACCAACCCCTCATCAACCGGGAAGGGTGGTGAGAAGGGGAGACCATAATTTGGGATGGCCAGAGCACGTGGCTTGCAAATGCTGCTGAATAATGAGGAGGCAGTATAAGAGGAGCAGGGGATGGACGGAGTTTGTCGTTAGGGGCATTTTACCAAACACATTACGTGCAGATGATTTATAAGCACCAGGGGCTAGAGGAGGGTAGAGGGCGTCGCCTAAGATGGAGTAAGCCATTTCTTTGTCCAGATGGGACAACCCAATTGCCACCATGCAACAAAGGTGGGCGACGAGAGTCTGCCCTAGGGCCAAGAGGAAGAGCACCACGAAGAGGACCAGGACCATCCCCAACACGGAGCTGGAATTTTACCGACGCCGTCCCGCCACAGGAATCCATGATTGTTAGTTCTTGGGTTCAAGACTACCGTTGTTTTGATGATGATCAATACATTATGTTAGTGTGCTAATTAATCTTATTTTTAGTCTCAGTTTATCTTAATGATTATATGTTGATGAGACAAAGCATAATGCTTGGAGGATATTAGAAGGGATATCTTAAAGACCTCCAAGAGTGATGGTGTGCTCAAGCTTGGATGAAGTCATGAAGATCATCTAATGAAGCCAAAGCTTGGAGTATGATGATGGATGAGCATCTAGAGAAGCATTGCTAAAGCTTGGAGCTTGATGAAGGGAAGCTCATCAAGGAGTGCCAAAGCTTGGAGATGATGGGAAGCATCAAGGTATCGTGAGCTTGAAGACTTAGACTATAGGAGATGCAATATGTAATCCATGTAATTTCTATTACTTGCATTTCTCTTTTTGAGTCTAGGATTATTGTAATGCCTTGATAGATGGTCTTACTCTCATGCATATGCATTTCACCATCTTATTGAGCCTTAGGATTATCATAGAATCTAAACCAATAGGTTCATCTAGACCAAAGACTCAATTGGAGTCTCTGGCTCTCCAACAATCGCCTGATGGAGGTTTTACAGTCGTCTGGGTGATTTCAGTAGCATGTCGAGCCTTCTACAGTCGACTGTGGTGCATAGCTCAAGTCAACATTTTTATTGACTCTTCTTGAGCTTTTCACATCAGTCGACTGATGTTTAATTTACAGTCGCATGTGTTTCTACAGTTACCTGTGAATTGGTCGACAGTCGACTGTGCACATCTTGCATTTTCTGGGCTTCATCCCAATTTGCAAGACAGTCAACTGATGAAGTATTTACAGTCGCCTGTATATTTACAGTCGACTGTGAAATGGTCAAACAGTCGTCTGAAAGGCGTAAGTGCGAAAAACGCATCTCTCTCTATTTTATTTCCATCCTGCAACAGTTGCCTGATGAAGGATATACAGTCGACTGGCTGTTATACAGTCGCCTGTGTAATCTTCTACAGTCGACTGTCTTGGCTCAGATTATAGCCGTTGGGATTTTTCTAGCCGTTGAATAGTCGACTGTCATTTTTCATCAGTCGAATGTCTGTACCGTAAACTGCCAAAATCTAGCCATTGCAGATTTCTTTCCTTTAGTTTTTTGGCTGGTTTTATGGGTTATTCTTGGCTTCCTATATATTGGAGTTGGCTTAGTTCATTTAGAACTCTTAGTAAATATTGAATATCTTAGAGAATCAATAGCCACTCCTAATCTCTCCCATTCCCTCATTAAAGCTTCAATCTTATTCTATAGCATATAACCTCTAGGGAATTTCTCCAAGGAATTTCAATCTCATTCCTTTTCTTGGGGAACACATCTTTCTTCTCTTCATTTCATACACTCAAGTGAGAAGTGTTAGGATTCACTCCTAGAAGAGAGAAAGATTTGTAATGCCCTAGAAGCTACTACACAAGTACTAGGGGGTGAATAGTACTTTAAAATAATCAAGAGTCTAATTCCTAATTATTCTGCAAATACAAACAACTATGCAGAATAAATAAAAACAACAATAGAATCACAACGCAAACAAATGATGTAATGGGTTCAGATCCACCCAAGTCTCCCTGACTTGTTCCCGGTGATCCTACGTCCCAGACACCCGGATCCCTTCCGGCTACTTGAGTTAGAATCCACTAACTCAAGGTTCCACTAAACAACTTCTTGTAGAAACTACTACAAGATCAAACAATACAACGATTCGTACTGTGACTCCCACAAACCAGGATCACGAACTTCTCTCACAAACTGAGAGAAAAAAACTCAATTAATAAATATAGTGAAATATAAATTGCTTACCACAAAATCCTATGCCTTGAGAAATACTTACAGATTTAGGGCAAGGAGGGATTTTGAGAAAGAGTGATTACAAAACCCTAGCACCACCAAGATGAACATCGTGAGATGGCTAGGGCGATGATGATGATCGTGTTTTGATCCTTCAGAAGAATGATCGCACTAGATCTGAAAACCTCTTTGAGAAATTTAGGTCACAAAGGGGGGAGAGAGAGATTTTCGAGAGAGAGCGTGCTTGAAAAAATTAATAATCGAATCAAATAAAATTAGATCTGAAATCTCTATCATATTAGAGAAATTTCCATGTTTGAAACGAGTCAAACAGCTATGGAAAGAATCAAAACAGATCAAGAAAAATAGTTGAAATAAAATCTCCAACGGCTGGAAAATTAAAGCAGCTTAATCGGTCTAAGAAGGATCACTGACCGATTAGTTTGAGAACTAGTCGGTCGGTGAACCTTCTTGGACTGACTAGATGGTCGACAGAGAATTTAGTGAAATAGGGAGGATAAACTAGTCGGTCTAAGAAGAAACATCAACCGACTAGTTTGACAACTAGTCGGTCGGTAAACCTTCTTGGACCGACTAATTGGTCAACAATAACTAGGCTGAAATGCACAAGGAAGACTAGTCGGTTCAAGAAGACTTTCCGACAGATTAGATCGTCATCTAATCGGTTGGTCCTTCTACTTGAACCAACTAAGATGCACACAGAACCATGAGAAGAAGCGATAAGGTACGGAAAACTTTCTAATGGCTTCTAAGGCAATCCTAGAGATAAGATAGGATATATAAGAGGATAAATAAGGCAAGTACTACTCAAGGCTTAACATTCTAGAAGACAATAAAAATAAACATTACAAACCGTCTTCAAAAGCTTCTACACGAAGATTCTGAATCCCTTGACTTCATTAATACTCCTTGAGCTTCAACGAATCTTCAGGCACGTCGATCACGCACTCTAAAGAAGTCTTGGGATGTCGCTTGAGATCTACAAAGTAATTTGGCGACGATCTTCATAACTGCGCTCAAAGAGAATTAGTACCCAATATTTATGTTTGTTCATCATCAAAACCAAATCAGGGGAATCAATACTCAACATTCTCCCCCTTTTTGGTGATGACAAACCGACATAAATATAAATCAATAATAATGAGGTAAATGAAATTTACTTACTCCCCCTGTATTGATGACTCGTTAGTTTCATATTAAATATTAAATATAAGCATCAAGCAGAAGAGAAAAATATAAAACATGATCCACAATTGAAATATAGGATCGGAACCCGTAGATTTTTATGTCTTCACTCTCCCTGAATCTAACATATGAAATTAGATTCACGGTAATGTTTAAATTATCATTTAGCACTAAGTCATTATTAATTCTCTCCCCCTTTGGCATTATCCAAAAAAGAACGGGAGGAAGTCAATGACAACAACCATGGCTAAACAAAAATCCAAACAAGAGAGTCGAAGAATATGACAACGGTCCAAATGACACCAAGGAAAATATCGAAGAAAACAAGGTGTGTCAATTAGACCATAGTCAAAAATGAAAAGAGAGATCATCAAAACACCATCAAATCATATGAGTGATTAAGGAACATACTCTCCATTATCAACATTTTTAGCGAATTGAGTGCATGGAAAACAATTCATGTTTTCATACAAACAGAGCTATATAACCAACATAGTCGACGAGCGACGAAGTGAACGACAGAGACATAAGTACAATGTGCACACAGTGACGAACTACAACAGGATGTATATTCATACATAGAGAGAGCAAAAATGATACATCCAGACAACACATGAATATATCGAACATCAGCAGATATCAGTATAAAGTGCACAACATACGACAATCCAACATACATCAAAATGTATCACAAAACATACAAACCGGCCATAAAACCATAAATCCAGCATAAGATGCGCAAAACACATAAATCCATAAATCTAGCATGAATAGAGAATATCATAACAGATATGTGTATGAGCTTATGAATAACTTTATCATGCAGAATTATGAAAAATATGAATCCTAAATCTCGGATTCACCTAAAATCCCCAATTCTCAACGTAACCGCACAAAGCTATCTTCCTTGAGTGGTTTCGTGAAAATTTCGGCGATTTGCTTCTGGGTTTCAACATACACTAAAATGATGTCCTTTTTAGCTACATGATCATCTAGGAAATGGTGATGGACATCTATGTGTTTGGTACGGGAGTGGTGTACCGGATTCTTAGAGAGACATATTGCAATTAGGTTGTCCACCATGATAGGGCAAGTATCACAGTTTATACCAAAGTCTTTAAGTGTGTGTCTCATCCAAAGAACCTGTGCACATGCAGCACCGGCGACAATATATTCCGCCTAGGTGGTTGAAAGTGATACGGAATTCTGCTTCTTGGAAAACCAAGAGATAAGGGAATTTACTATAAAATGGCAAGTGCCACTAGTACTCTTCCTGTCGGATTTGCATCCAACATAGTCCGCATCACTATATGAGATTAACTCATATGTGCTTGACTTCGGATAGAATAATCCGTAGTCGAGCGTGTGACTTAAATAACAGAAAATACGTTTAACCGCTATTAAGTGTGATTTCTTAGGTTGTGACTGATACCTAGCACACACACATACTGCAAACATTATATTTGGCATACTAGCAGTAAGATATAATAAAGTACCTATCATACCTCGATATAGACGAATGTCTACATCTTTGCCGCCTGTGTCTTTATCGAGATGTGTTGTGGTGCTCATCGGAGTCTTCTTGCTAGAAGCATTCTCCATTCCAAATCGCTTTAGCAGCTCCACTGTGTACTTGGTTTGGTGGACGAAGATTCCATCGTTCATTTGGCAAATTTGGAGTCCTAAGAAATATTTGAGCTCACCCATGTGGCTCATCTCAAACTGATCCTTCATGACATTTGAAAACTCTTCGCAAAGAGTGAAGTTAGTAGCACCAAAAATGATATCATCTACGTAAATTTGAACTGGAATAATATCATGATTTGCATACTTAACGAAAAGCGTTGAATCAACCTCGCCCATTTTGAAACCCAAATCCAAAAGAAAGTTCTTTAGGCGGTCATACCAAGCTCTAGGAGCTTGTCTAAAACCATAAAGTGCTTTCTTAAGTTTGAAAACGTGATTTGGAAAATTTTCATTTATAAATCCAGGAGGTTGAGAAACATAAACTTCCTCAACGACATCTCCGTTTAAAAACGCACTTTTTACGTCCATTTGAAAAAGTTTGAAATCTTTATGGCATGCAAATGACAGTAATAACCTAATAGATTCTAATCTAGCTACAGGTGCAAAAGATTCCTCGAAATCAATACCTTCCTCTTGTCTGTAGCCTTGAGCAACTAACCGAGCTTTGTTCCGGATGACATTTTGGTTCTCGTCGGTCTTGTTCTTGAAGATCCACTTCATTCCTATAACATTGTGGTTCTTTGAAGGCAACGGAACTAGCTCCCAGACCTCATTCCTCTCAAACTGAATGAGCTCCTCTTCCATGGCTAGGATCCAAGAGCTATCTTCGCACGCTTCATTGATTTTCTTTGGCTCCACGGAAGAGACAAAGGCACACTGAGCGAAGAAGTTAACTTGTGATCTTGTTCTGACACCGTCTTCCATGTTGCCAATAACTTGCTCATGGGGATGGTCACGAACTGTTGGAAGCTTTCTGGGAACACCCTGTTCACTGGGAACATTCTTAAGAGAATCATTAGTAGGGTTAGTTTCAACAGAATCAATAGTATTAGATATATCAACAGGGTCACTAACTGCTTCCATAGAATCATCGTCATCGATAATTCTAGGAGGGACAAAATCTTCATTAAAAGAAACATGAAGAGATTCCTCGATCGTTGAGGTTCTTTTGTTGTATATCCGGTAGGCTTTGCTACGGGAGGAATATCCAACAAATATCCCCTCATCAGATCTTGGATCAAATTTGTCCAAACTACCATACGTGTTCTTGATAAAACATTTTGCACCAAAAACTCTAAAATGTTTAACTTGAGGTAACCTACCAAACAACAATTCATAACAAGTTTGTTTAGTGTCGGGTCTCAAGAGTATCCTATTAAACACATAGCAAGCGGTATGTACCGCTTCTGCCCAAAATTGATGGCCAAGTTGGCTCTCATCAAGCATAGTGCGAGCACATTCCACTAGCGTCATATTCTTTCTCTCAACAACACCATTTTGAGAGGGTGCGTGAGGGAGAGAAAAGATGTGAGTAATACCAACCTCATCACAGAAGTTTGAGAAAGACTCGTTCTCAAATTCCCCTCCATGATCACTACGAATAGTGACAATGGTGGTTCCGATGAGATTTTGTACTTTCTTAACAAATACTGTGAAGTTTTCAAAAGCATCATTTTTATTAGTTAAAGTAAATACCCAAGTAAATCTAAAAAAGTCATCAATGATGACAAGTCCATATCGGGCATTCCCTAATGAAGCAACTCTAGTTGGCCCAAAAAGATCTAGATGTAAAAGCTCTAGAGGCCATTTAGATGATATGCTTTTCTTAGGTTTGAATGACGATTTTGGAAGTTTGCCTCGTTGACATGATCGCAAAAGCTTTTCTTATTGAATAAAAGCTTAGGGAATCCTTTAATAGAATCTAGCTTGAATAGTTAGAAAAGTGTTCCAAAATTCGCATGACCAAAACGTCGATGCCATAAGTGTTGCTCACTTGTGTTGGCAATAAGACATTATTCATGGGAATTTGGAATATCTAATATATATAAGTCCTTACGGCGTGTGCCAGAGAACAACACATTATTATTATCATATCTTAAAATATGGCATATTCCTTTCTCAAAGCTAACTTTGTAACCCTTGTCACAAAGTTGGCGTATTGAGATTAGATTGTGATTTAAGCCTTTAACAAGGTAAACATCACTTATAGGGGTTTAGAAGGGTTATCAACTTTTCCAACACCTATGATGGTTCCACTATCGTTGCCTCCGAAGACCACTCGGTTTCCATTTTCAATGGGTATCACTTCGGATAACAACTGAGCTTTACCAGTCATGTGTTTTGAGAACCCGCTATCAAGTATCCACCTGTTCTTGGAGTTAGATTTAGACTTGTTGCTCCTTTTCTTTTTCTTGAGTACCTAAAGATAAAAATATCGTATCATGGTACCCAAGGTCATTGGGTCCTAAGGATTAGACCTTTGAAAGCCAAGTCCAATTGGACTTAGACTTCCCAATGTAATCATTATTGTGCACAACATTCATAAAATATGAGTTTATGTAGGCTTGTTTATCATGCATGCTAATGTCCTTCGGGCCCTAAATAATGAATGTCTTGGGAGCCCTATTCCTATTGGGAGCATGCACATGTGGTTGATTTCTACGTGGTGCATGTGTTCTACGAGGAAGTGGCCTAGTGTATGCATGATGTGGATAAGCATGCGGCACATGATGAAATGGTGGTGGTAACATATGATACGGTGCATGATTATAATCATTCATATAATAATGATGTGGGTGAACATATGCATGTGGGGGAACACGTGCGTGAGTGTGTCTCACTTGGTGTGCACGTGCTCATGGATGTGGAGCATAAAAATCATCATAGGTGTGAACTTGTGGAGTAGGAGGTGTGTTCCTACGTGGCATAGTATTTGTGTACAAGAATGCATGACCCTTCTTTGGAGGTCCACCCAAAGTGGGTTTCTTTCCAAAAGGGGATGTGTACTTAGTGGAAGTACCATTGGTAGATGAACTACCCATGGGGTGTTTACTCCCACTAGTTGAGGCATCGGAGGATAGCCTTACAAAGGTGGTGGAAGATTTGGATGAATTTTTCTTCTTATATCCCAAACCAATACGATGATTGGCTGGAAGTAAGTCATTCAGAATATTATCCAAATGGTCCTTGCCTTTGTTGAATTTTTCAATTCAGCCTATTGTGGACTCATATTTCTCAGTGAGAGAAAGTATTTTAGCATCCAAAGTGGACACTTGTGTTGTGTGTTCACAAACACGTGACTTGAGATTCTCATTCTCAATACTCAAAGTTGAGTTTCGAGAAATCAAATCGGCTATATCGTGTTCATCCGAATCCTCAAGGTTAACATGCTCAAGTTGAGACTTGAGATTTACAATCTCAGTTCTCAAGGTTTCAACAACGGTGTCGTTGTTGGTGATGATAGGCTTAGGTTTGTTTTGAAGTCTAGTTAGCTCATCTTTGATTTTAGTATATCTATTTACCAATTTAGAATACTTAGACCAAATTTGTTCATTAGCTAATCTTAGGTCATCCATAGTTAACTCTTCACCTTCATCCTTGCTTTCATCTGAAGCGGTCTCTTGATCATGTTGCTCTCTTGCCATGAAGCACGTGTGTGCTTTCTCCACTTGTTCTTCATCTGACTCTCCACTTGAGGAATCCTCTCCCGAGTCGGTGAATGTGCCGACATGCCCTTTCTTGTACTCCTTGTATTTTCTCGACTTGTCGAACTTGGGTGCCTTCCACTTCTCCTTTTGTTTGTTGAGAGGACAATCGACCTTGATGTGTCCTGGCTTATTGCATTTGAAACACAAAGGAGCAGAGGCATTATTAGAACTAACTTTAGATTTGTTCTTGAAATTACCTTTTCGGAAGAACCGGTTGAACTTCTTTGCCATGAGGGCCAAAGATTCCATGTCCAACTCATCTTCCGATTCTTCACTATCGGTAGGTGTGGTTGGGGCGGCCTTGAAAGCAATCCCCTTTTTCTTCGGCTCTTCTTGCTTCAAGAACGCCTTCATCTTGTCCTGCATCTTGATCTTGCTATCCTTTCGTACCTCATAAGACATCAAGGTACCCATTAGTTGAAAAACAATATATTTGGACATATCATTACCTTCCTCGATAGCGTAAGTTCATTTTCCCAACTCGAAGGAAGTCCGTCAATGATCTTAGCGACATTCTCTTCTTGGGTATAGGTCTTCCCAAGGGCTTCCAACTCGTTGGTTATATCCACGAAGAGAGCATAGTACTCCTTAATTCTTTCACCATGTTCCATGTGAAATAACTCGAATTCTTTGTTAGCAACAGTGAGTTTAGAGTGTTTTACCCCGCTCGTTCCTTCGTGTAAGATTAGGAGTTGGTTCCAAATCTGATATGCACTCTTACAGGTGCATATCTTGTTGAAATCTTCAGGCTCCAGCACACATTGTAAGGCATTCATTGCCTTGGCATTGTTCACCTCTGCGGCAGTCCACTTTGTGAAGTCTTCTTCAGTGGGCTCAACATACTCCGTTAACGTGGCTCTCCATAGTGATGTGCTCCGGAGGAAAGTTTCCATCCGGCATTTCCAGTACACATAGTTGGTACCGTTGAAGTGAGGAGGCCCAGTTGAGGAGTGTCCTTCGATCACCGAAGAGGCTCCTTCACGATTCTTGTAGGGGCTGTAGTCGGAAGGTGGTCGAACGGCCTTATTGTCGTTGTTTGTCATATCTATGAACTTGGCTCTGATACCAAATGTAATGCCCTGAAAGCTACTGCACAAGTACTAGGGGGTGAATAGTACTTTAAAATAATCAAGAGTCTAATTCCTAATTATTGTGCAAACACAAACAACTATGCAGAATAAATAAAAACAACAATAGAATCACAACGCAAACAAACGATGTAATGGGTTCGGATCCACCCAAGTCTCCCTGACTTGTTCCCGGTGATGCTACGTCCCAGACACCCGGATCCTTTCCGGCTACTTGAGTTAGAATCCACTAACTCAAGGTTCCACTAAACAACTTCTTGTAGAAACTACTACAAGATCAAACAATACAACGATTCGTATCATGACTCCCACAAACCGGGATCATGAACTTCTCTCACAAACTGAGAGAAAAAACTCAATTAATAAATATAGTGAAATATAAATTGCTTACCACAAAATCCTATGCCTTGAGAAATACTTACAGATTTAGGGCAAGGAGGGATTTTAAGAAAGAGTGATTACAAAACCCTAGCACCACCAAGATGAACATCGTGAGATGGCTAGGGCGATGATGATGATCGTGTTTTGATCCTTCAGAAGAATGATCGCACTAGATCTGAAAACCTCTTTGAGAAATTTAGGTCACAAAGGGGGGAGAGAGAGATTTTCGAGAGAGAGCGTGCTTGAAAAAATTAATAATCGAATCAAATAAAATTAGATCTGAAATCTCTATCATATTAGAGAAATTTCCATGTTTGAAACGAGTCAAACAGCTATGGAAAGAATCAAAACAGATCAAGAAAAATAGTTGAAATAAAATCTCCAACGGTTGGAAAATTAAAGCAGCTTAATCGGTCTAAGAAGGATCACTGACCGATTAGTTTGAGAACTAGTCGGTCGGTGAACCTTCTTGGACCGACTAGATGGTCGACAGAGAATTTAGTGAAATAGGGAGGATAAACTAGTCGGTCTAAGAAGAAACATCAACCGACTAGTTTGACAACTAGTCGGTCGGTGAACCTTCTTGGACCGACTAATTGGTCAACAGTAACTAGGCTGAAATACACAAGAAAGACTAGTCGGTTCAAGAAGACTTTTCGACCGATTAGATCGTCATCTAGTTGGTTGGTCCTTCTACTTTAACCAACTAAGATGCACACAGAACTATGAGAAGAAGCGATAAGCTACGGAAAACTTTCTAATGGCTTCTAAGGCAATCCTAGAGATAAGATAGGATATATAAGAGGATACCTAAGGGAAGTACTACTCAAGGCTTAACATTCTAGAAGACAATAAAAATAAACATTACAAACCGTCTTCAAAAGCTTCTACATGAAGATTCTGAATCCCTTGACTTCATTAATACTCCTTGAGTTTCAACGAAGCTTCAGGCACATCGATCACGTACTCTAAAGAAGTCTTGGGACGTCGCTTGAGATCTACAAAGTAATTTGGCGACGATCTTCATAACTGCGCTCAAATAGAATTAGTACCCAATATTTATGTTTGTTCATCATCAAAACCAAATCAGGGGAATCAATACTCAACAAGATCAACAAGTGCAATCAAAGCCTCATCTCAATCACTTGAGTTTCACTTGCATGACTTCGTCTTCACATTGGTAAGATCACATCAAGGCATATGTAAGTGTTATTTAGTTTCACCTTTGTGTTACCCCTAATTCTCTTTGTGGGAATAAGTTACTCTCTTTGTGGGAGTTACTCTCTTTGTAAGAGTTTGGTTCTTTCTGTGTGCAAGAACAAATTCTCTGTGTGAGGTCTCTCTGTGTGAGAGTAAGGATTTCTCTGTGTGAGAATCCAAATGCTCTGTGTGAGGTATCTCTGTGTGAGATTGTATTCACTTCTCTGTGTGGGAATTATAATGAATACTGGTGTGGCTGGATGTGCCCAAGTTTTGGGGAACCAGGGTAAAATCATTGTGTTTGTGATTGTTGTTGTTGAGCACTCTGTTTATTTTTCCTACTTATTATGATTTAATTCAGTAACTTTTAATTAAGCACTTTGCTTGCCATTACACTATTCACCCCCTAGTATGTGTGTAGTCCCGCAGGGTCCCTTACACAGGAGCCTCCAGCTTCTCCACGGCCAGCATTATTTTTGCCAACCATGCCGATTTCAGCCAATGGGGCAGAATCATCATCGCTCAATGGGGGAGCCACAGGAGTGGAGCCAGAACTTGAAGAGGTGACGTTCCCTAGATTTAGCAAAATATATGTAGTTGGATCGGGGATACCAGATTTAAATATTTGTAACTGCAAGCGCACGGTGTTATAGTGTGGCTTGGGGGTCGAACTCAGGGAGGCGTGTGTTGTGCTTGTTATCAAGGAGGAACCGGATCACCCGGTGGGTGAGCTAGCCCGATCAATCGGTTGGTTGTCACGAAATAGAAATACGAAGGATGTAAGATATAAAAGGGAACCTAGGACTTTGGTTTCCACCCTATCATATTCCCTCTCTATTACGACCGACGGATAGGGTTATGATCGGATTCTGGGGTTTAGTGGTGAGACGTTGCCTCTAAGAGTGATACCTAGCATCCTATGGGCACGATATTTCGGTCGATGCCCAGGATGATACGATTAGTCTACTCGGGTTCGGACGGTGGGCATTCCCATGTCCATTAACACCGACCGACTCCAGGAGCACTAAGCTCTTAACGATTACTCACAACATTTCATCCTGCCGTTCCTACGCTCTAGGATTCAATGTCTACGCTAAGGGGTGTGAGCTGTGGCTAGGGGATCAAACGCCAGTTTTATTTCGCCTTGGCCCGACGGTCAGAGACGGTCTTTCTCCCGCCAATGACAATAAAATGCCCCGTGTAACCATCTAAATTCCTAAATCCTATCAAAATCCTAATCCCATGGTCGTTCTAGGGAGAACCCACGAAGTTGATTCCACCAATGCCCTAGATTGGAGAACTACTCACGATTCATAGCAAAAATATCTACACAACAAAATTTAGCCATTGGAATCAAAATCAAGCAATAGAAATACGGAGCTAACGATAGTATTAACGTAATATCAAAGTTTCAGAACAATCAGAAATCTTACAAGACAGAATAAATTCGGAGCCGTAAAAAATCCCAAAAAGACAGAAAAATAACTAGGGCTACGTTCTGGGAAAAACCTAGGGCAATATATATAGATAAGCATCAACCGATCGGATGAGACGGTCGTCGACTTGGTCTTCAGCTTTGGAGATAGATCAACCGGTCACTGAATCGATTGGTTGATGTCGTCGGGTCGTGAGCTGGGAGAATTCGGCTACAGATCAACAGATCGGGTGAGATGTCTTCCGATCGGTTGGAATTCAGCTCCAAAAGACAGAGAGCACTGCGGCTTCACCCGATCGATCGTTGAACCAATCGGGTCGACTGACCGGTTGGGAAGCAGCTCCAAAAACAGAGAGGACTGCGGCTCCACCAAATCATTGAACCGATCGGATGGGCTCTTCTTCACTGCTGCTTCTGTCCAGATCGGATACGAGTGCACGAACCGATCAGGCGGGTCTATTCACCCGATCGGTTGAGGGCTGATATATGGCATTCTTCGACGTTTGGCCCTCGGGATCACGCGTGGCACCTCCCGTTGCTCCGGGACTCATGATATCTGCTATATATGTCCCCAACGCTGGCAATCTCCTGCAACGGCACAAAAAAAAGTGAGAGAAAACTAAAAATCACAAGAGAATGGATACGAAACACCAGAAAACAAAGGAAAATCATGAAGAAGACGTGCATGAATATATAAAATATAAATGCACGTCAAAATCCCCCAAGCTGAACCCTTCCTCGTCCTCGAGGAATACGAGTGAGAGTAGGTGCTCGAAGGGAAAAATAAAAAGGAAGAAACAGAAATAAAGAAAACAGAATCCTAGATCGCCCGTCAGAGGTAACGAAATCAATCAGCCACACTAAGCAAGCATGCGATAAACACACCACTAAACCCAGGAATATGAGTCCATACAAGTGTCATGGGCCCATGTGGTGAAGCGCGAGTGAGTGAGGTCGTGAGCTTACAGACGGTGTCCTATCTAAATTGTGCAATAAAAGCTCCATATACACATACCTAAGGAATGACCCAAATATCGATTCAATTCGAATAAGCAGTGAATAATAGCTTAAGCATGCATAAGAGTAGAGTAAGAATCGAAGCGTATCATGTGTCAGCGACTCCACTGCTAGGAACTAGAAGATCACCGCACTATTGCCTAGATAATCGCTAGAAAATTCCCATGCCAAGTGTGTTCGAAAACGAAGGGGGTTAAGAAGGTGTGGAGTAGAACACTCGATGCAAATTCTCGCCTTCCCTTTATTCGCGGTGGATAGGAATGGTATTCACAACTGGAATTCTTTTGGGTTTTGGGTATTTGTATTTTTTTTGGACTTTTGGCTATACATATCTCTTTTTCTCTTTTTTATCTTTTTCTTTTTTTTCTTTTTGAATTTTTCTTTCTTCTCTCTCTTTTTTCTCTTTTTGGGCTTTTGGATTTTTGGCTATATACTTGTGTACTCTCCCAAGTGGGAGAACGGTACACGACGAGGGGATTTGCACCAAGAAAAACAAAAAAGAAATCGAATTCCAAACACTTGGACAAAAGAAAATTTTTCGCGAATCAGAGCTTAAGCAAAATGGGTTATCCTAGTCCTATTGGTAGAGTTTCGACACATGCGAATGGAAGCGTAATATATATAAATTATTCAAGCATAGAGAAGCAGATAGTAGAAGCAAAATACCGCATATTCAAAATTGAAGCATGATAGTCTAGGGGTCAACCAAGAACAGGTATATAAAACAAAATCACAACGTATAAGCACATCACTAGCTAGTCACGACAAACAACTCACACAAAAGCAAAGTGAACCCATGAAGCATGAAATGCAATAGGACTCGGCTTCCTAGGGTTAGTGAAGGTGATTATCGTAGCTAAGCTAAGTGTGTGTGGTTCCGTGGCAGTTCATCATGTGGGGTCATCTCTAGGAGAGGGAGGATAAAAAGGATAAGAAGAAAAAGAAAAATGGTTAAAAAGACACAACTGACGCACAAAGTGCGACTCCCCCAAGCAGACACTTGCATTGCCCTCAATGCAATAGAGTAAATACGGGAGGGAAATCAAAATGGGAGGGAAGTACGCACCGATAAAAAAAATTGAAAAACATGAAAGACACACAAACGAAATAGAAAAACAAAGTAAAAGAAACACAAAATAAAATAAAGAAAAAAACACATCCAAAGAACATGTATAAACAGGCACACGACAATGACATCACACGACAATATGCACAAAAATCGATTTCCCCCAAGCTGATCATGAAAATGCTAGCAAAATGATATGATCAATGTGATATAGATAAAATGCTGGGGGGAAATCGGAAAAAGGAACAATCAGGGTGCAGGGGATGCAGTCTCCTCACCCTCCTCGGAAGAGGATGGAGGGGTGTGGGTAGGAGAGGTGACGGGTGTGCGGAGAAGTGGAGAGGGGGAAGAGAAGGTGGATGGGTGGGTGCAGTGGTGGTGTGAACGATGGGTGGAGTGTCGGTGGTAATGGTAATTGGGAGGGATATGGCGACCAATGTGGTGGGAGTGGGTAATGATTTCGAGCGCACAACTAATTTCTTGCGGCGCAAGAGTGTAGGGTCTACGGTAGTGGTCGTGGGTGGAGAAGATGTGGTGATGGGAGGGGATGATTGCCTAGGGGTGATGGAGGAGGTGATGATCGTGATGGAGGAGGTGATGATCATTGAGGAGGTGAAGGAGGTGGTGATGGTGCTGGAGTAGGTTGAGGAGGACCGTAGATATGTGGAAGATGGCGAAGAATGTCGGTCACGTTTCGCTCGAGTGCGAGGAAACGTGGGTGTGAAAAGAAAGAAGTGGATGGGTTCGAGGAGGTAGAGGTAGATGCACCAGTGCATAGAGCAGCTAGCTCAGCCTCAAGAGCTAGGCGACTGGAGGTAGTCTGACGAACAACAGAAGAGGTGTCAGCGGTAGTGGTCGTGCCGGTAATGGAGGCAAGGCCTAGGAGGGCCGTAATGAGTGCCTCAGAAGAAAAAGCGACAGAAGACGGGGTGGTGACACTAGGGCCAGCCCTGGGGTCCTCCCTGAACGCAGGAATATCCTACTCACCTAAGTGGGCGGCATGAGACGATGGTCGTGGTGCGTCAGGGAGTGGAAACTGAAGATATAACCCCCTACAAACTCGGGATCAGGAGGGAACGACTAGTATGACTCAAGATGAATAGCCATACGGCCGGGATTAGGCAGAGTGGTATATGGGACATGGGGTGGCCATAGTAAAAGACATACCGACCGATACCTCGAGGCCGGATCATGTGGGTGTGCCGTAGGACATCAAGATCTAGATATGTAGATCCTGCGGCATGCGACAAGTCACGGGGGATAACGACGTTGAACGGGGGGTGTAAGGCAACGAGGGTGATGAGGCTGCTGCAGTAATATTTGCCCTTGCCAGCGCGGCTAATATCAAGATTTTTGAATTAGCCATGCACCGCCGTTAATGGGTACGCGCAGGGTATCAAAAGCAATCCCGTCAACACCGGGAATGAAATAAAAAGTCATAGCCCAAAGGATAAAAAGTTTAGGGATGATCACGGTCCCGGACTCATCCCGGGGGAAGAAAGTGCTCGATATGATGCGGTGGGCTAGACAAAAGACAGGGTGGATGATAGAGGAGGCCTTGGCATTACCTTGAGGATAATGATCATGAAGGGTGAGGCGACCCCAAAAATAATCGACATCGAAGTCGCGATGAAAATCATAGGGACGGATATCGTCGCCGAGAATGGGGAAACCGAAAATGTTGTTGATGGTGTTCACATGGGTGCGGTAGTTTCGGTTTCGGAGGCAGAAATCTATGAGTGACCCCACTCAGTTTTTAGAGTCGAGAGGAATTCGAGTGTAAGGGCGGGGTATGATGGTGCATGGGAGTTTAAGAAGCTTAGCCATCCTAGGTTTGGAAATAGAGTCTCGACTCTGGAGAAAACTCCGAGATCGATTAGGGTTTGAACATTGGCAAACTTAGTGGATAAATGGGATCGTTGGTTGAGTCGATTATAAAAATCTTTATGCTATAGAATCAAGAAACAGATTCCCTGCGGGCCCATCAGCGGGTCCGCCATGGGAATGATGGGTTAGGATGGAGGTCGGGTAGGAGGAGGTTGAGGAGGAAGTGCATATGGTGAACGTGTGGACTTGTGTCTCTTGCGAGACGGCTCTTCTTCCTGCATGATTCCCTTACCCTTGTCTTTGGCCATGATTGTGTGGTGATGCAATGTGAATGCAAGACTAAATAAATGCACACAATCAAATGACAATGGAGCAAAATGGTAATACTTGAGCAACGTAAAAGTAAAGCTCAGGAACGAGTGTATCCAGTATATAGGCGATTCCTTGCTCGCAAAAGATCCTTCGCAGTGCAATGGAGGAGTATGTGAAGCAGCCTCTCGTCAATCTAATAAGAGATTAAATTTTCGAAATGGGAGGGGGGGTTAGGGCTAGGGCTAGGTCGAAATTGGGGATGAATGTGGATGGAAGAGGGTTGATGATGAGAGAGAGAGATGGAGGAAGTGGGGGAGTGAAATTTGGAGCTGTGGTAGAGAGGAGAGATCGTGCGGAAGAGAGGGGGAAAAATGAAACGACCGTAAGAAAGTTGGAGTTCGGGTGAAAATGAAATTGGGGTGAGTGTGGGGGTATTTATAGGGTTAGACGAACCGATTGGGTGAGATTTCACCCGATCAGTTGGGTCGATTTCGAAAATTTCTTGCAGATTGATAGCTACAGGTGAACTGATCGGGTGAGATTTCACCCGATCGGTTGACCGCTTCACAAATTTCCCAAGAGCTCTGGCTCTTCACCTGGTCTGCCACCCGATCTCAGCTTCAACTCAACCGATCAGTTAGTTTTTCACCAAAATTCTCGAGAGCTCTGTACTTCCACCCGGTCAGCGACCCGATCATAGCTTCAACTCAACCGATCGGTTGACTTATGTTCTGATACTGGCCATCTTCAGACACGCCCCACCCGATCGGTTGATGCATGAACCGATCGGGTGTGGGCAATTTCCTGCACAGATTCAAAAAATTATCTAAGTCTCCCGATAAAAATCCCCATAGCAGAGTTCATTCACCAAAAATAAGAAAACTAATCCTATAAATAACGACGAGAGTTCAGAACATGGGTTGCCTCCCATGAAGTGCTGTTGTTTAAAGTCGTTTGCTCGACTCCCAATATATGATCATCAGGGGGAATTGTACTGGTGATTCCCAATGATCGGCATCCCTTCAGCTGTAGGAGCAGGTGCAATTGTCGGTGACAGAGGTGACAGGTAGATGCTCTCGACGAACCTCCCACTGGTGGTGTCCGTGACTTTCCCCTCACGTTGGCGTCAGTCGCCACTCTCTTCAGGACACGAACTTCATCAGCTGTGAGCGTCAGAAGCTCCTTTCCTTTACTCTTCGCAGGAGCAATCTTCTTAAATCCGGGGGGGGGGGGGGGGCGTCTTCGAGACACACACTTCATCAGCGACTTCTTTTCTTCTTTGCCCATGGTGCTCCTCTAGGCCATCCAAGTCATCTGGGGGGTTCCTTGAAAGAACTTCCCGAGATCCAGCCTCAACGGTTCTTTCTTTCTCGACCTCCAGTAGATTGCATCTTTGTTCCTCTGGTGGGTGCTTCATTGACAGTCCCAAATCAAACTCTACTTTCTGATCCCCGACATTCAGGGACAGCTTCCCCTTCTTCACATCAATGAGTACGCTAACAGTCGCCATGAAGGGCCTCTTGAGGATAATCGGGGTATGATTGTCCTTCGGCATATCCATTACTACAAAATCCACAGGCACGTGTACGCCGCTGACGTTCACCGGTAAGTCGTCCACAACCCCCACCAGGTACTTCACCGATCTGTCTGCCAGTTGCAGAGTCATTCCAGTGGGTTCAAGATCGCCCATTTTTATCCTTTTGTATAATGATAAAGGCATCAGACTTACGCTCGCACCCAAGTCGACGAGCGCCCGATTGATTTTCACCTCTCCTATCGAGCATGGGATAGAAAAGCTCCTGGGTCCTTGAGCTTTGGCGGATTCGCTTGTTGAATCAGAGCACTGCACTTCGCTGTCAGGACGACTTTCTCTTTCCTTGTACCTTTCGTTACCAAATCCTTCAGAAATTTTGCGTAAGAAGGGATGGTCTCTATAGCCTCCATGAAGGGGATTTGCAAACTCAAGTATTTCACCATGTCGAAGAACTTGCCGTACTTCTCATCTATTTTCGCCTTGGCAAGCCTTTATGGGAATGACACCACAGGCTTGAAGCTCTCGAGTTGCCCTCCTCATTCTTCTTCTTATCTTCCTCAAAAACTCCCTCTGGAGTCATAGTGTTTGATGCCGAAGCTCCACCGTCATTTGCTTTTAGATTTGGTCTCCCATCGACCAATGGAGCTTCGGGTTCTTTAGTGGCCTCCCTAGACGGAATCTGTGTGCCGCTTCTCAAGACTATCACAGATACATTTGCATGATCATGCATCAAGGCCAATGTTTGATTGGGCCCCCTAGGATTGACCTCCAGCTGACCCGGCAATTGGCCCTGTGTCTTCTGAAGATTGGCCACTTGCAACCCCAGCTGGGTCACTTGATCGACCAAAGTCTTCTGTCCCATCTGTAGCTGCAGGTTAATCTTCTCCTGATTTGATATGTATTGGGTCAAGAGATTCTCGACAGGAGAGATTACCCGTTGTTGGTTATATGGTTGCTGCTGTGGCGGGGGCTGCTGATTTCTCGGAGGGTACTGTTGAAACATCTGCTTTGGTTGTTGCTGCTGCTGGTACAACTGCGGCTGCTGCCGAGGTGGCTGGTACAATTGCTGCTGATGTTGCTGGGGCTGCTGGTATGGTGCCCTGTAACTGAGGTTCGGGTGGTTCCGGTTGTTGGGAGAATATGCTGGATTCGAGCTTGTCCTCGGTGGATAGGGTGCATTACCCATCTGGTTATAGAAAAGAGCACTCGCTTGATCCATCGGTGGTGAGATATCACCACCATCAAAGTCTTCCAAGACTTCAGCTTCCACTGCTGCCACTTGCTGGGTGTTGGCACCACCAGCTCCTACCATGAATGCCGAGATTTGAGTAGATAGCAAATCAAATTTTCTAGACAGCTTGTCAACCTCTTCTACTCGGTGCATTCCTCCAGATCTGGGCGTGGCGCGTTCATCGCACCACCTTTCATTATTAGATTCCATATTCTCCAGAATGTTTCCGGCATCTTTTTCATTCCTTGACATGAAGGACCCTCCAGCCGCGGCATCCATCGAGGACTTCAGATCGTCCCTCAACCCATTGGAGAACAAATTGATGATTTGCCATTTGGGGAGCTCATGGTGAGGGCATTTCCGTTGCATCTCCTTATACCTCATCCATGCCTCATGCAAGGATTCGTGGCTGGCTTGGGAGAAGGATGAGATCTCCCTCCTCAGCTTTATTGTCTTCCCCGGGGGAAAGAACTTGTTCAGGAACGCGTTGGAAAGCTTCTCCCAAGTTGTAAAAGTATTGGGGTCCTTCCCTTTCAGCCATTGTTTGGCTTTGTCCCGCAGAGAGAATGGGAACAATCTGACCCGGATGGCTTCAGCTGACACACCGTTGATTCTGAAAGTGTCGCACTTCTCCAGAAATGAGTCGAGGTGCTCGATTGGGCTCTCCAAAGGAGCTCCTAAAAATTGGTCCTGTTGGATCCATGTTACCAATGACGGCTTCAGCTTGAAACTTTCGGTCGTAATGGCCGGAGGTTGGATGTTGGACGTGGACCCGATGGACGGCATCGAGTACTCAAGCAAGGACTTTTGGGGAGGGGTATTTTCTCCCATGGTGGTAGCCTCCTGCCTTCTTCTTCTCTCGGCATTCAGACGCCTCACGGTGGCATTTATCTCTGGATCTAGAGGAATCAAGTCATAGAGACTTCTTGTGTTCCTGTGCATGAAAAATCAAGAAACACCCATGAAGCACGTATGGTATAACGACAGAATAAAACCGAAAATAAAGAGTAGAGAATAAAAATTAAAAATGTAGAATGCAAAAATTATCGCGAGGTCAGGATGTGAACTAGTCTCTAGGGTACACAGGGTCCTAAAAAAAACAAGCACGTTGCCTCCCCGGTAACGGCGCCATAAAGCTTGACGTCCCCTAAATTTAGCAATATATGCAGTGGGATCGAGGATACCAGATTTAAATATTTGTAACCGCAAGCGCACAGTATTGTAGTATGGCTTGGGGGTCGAACTCAGGGAGGCGTGTGTTGTGCTTGTTATCAAGGAGGAACCGGATCACCCGGTGGGTGAGCTAGCCCGATCAATCGGTTGGTTGTCACGAAATAGAAATACGAAGGATGTAAGATATAAAAGGGAACCTAGGACTTTGGTTTCCACTCTATCATGTGCCCTCTCTATTACGACCGACGGACAGGGTTACGATTGGATTCTAGAGTTTAGTGGTGAGACGTTGCCTCTAAGAGTGATACCTAGCGTCCCATGGGCCCGATATTCCAGTCGATGCCCAGGATGATACGCTTGGTCTACCCGGGTTTGACGGTGGGCATTCCCATGTCCATTAGCACCGACCGACTCTAGGAGCACTAAACTTGCAACGATTACTCCCAACATTTCATCCTGCCGTTCCCACGCGCTAGGATTCAATGTCTATGTTAGGGGTGTGAGCTGTGGCTTAAGAGATCAAACGCCAGTTTTATTTCCCCTTGGCCTGACGGTTAGATGCGGTCTTTCTCCCGCCAATGACAATAAAATGCCCCGCGTAACCATCTAAATTCCTAAATCCTATTGAAATCCTAATCCTATGGTCGTTCCAGGGAGAACCCACGAAGGGGCTTCCACCAATGCCCTAGATTGGGGAACTACTCAAGATTCATAGCAAAAATATCAACACAACAAAATTTAGCCATTCGAATCAAAATCAAGCAACAGAAATACGGAGCTAATAATAGTATTAACGTAATATCAAAGTTTCAGAACAATCAAAAATCTTACAAGACAGAATAAATTCGGAGCCGTCAAAAATCCCAAAAGACAGAAAAATAACTGGGGCTACGTTCTAGGAAAAACCTAGGGCAATATACATATAGATAAGCGTCCACCCGATCGGTTGAAACATCAACCGATCGGGTGAGATGGCCGTCGACTTGGTCTCAACTTTGGAGATACAATAACCGGTCGCTGAACTGATCGGTTGATGTCGTCGGGTCGTGAGCTGGGAGAATTCGGCTACAGATGAACCGATCGGATGAGATGTCTCCCGATCGGTTGGAATTCAGCTCCAAAAGACAGAGAGCACTGCGGCTTCACCAGATCGCTGATCGATCGGGTCGACTGACCGGTTGGGAAGCAGCTCCAAAAACAAAGAGGACTGCGACTCCACCCGATCATTGAACCGTTCGGGTGGGCCCTTCTTCACTGCTGCTTCTGTCTGGGTCGGATACGAGTGCATGAATCGATCGGGTGGGTCTGTCCACCAGATCGGTTGAGGGCTGATATATGGCATTCTTCGACATTTGGCCCTCGGAATCGCGCGTGGCACCTCCCGTTGCTCCGGGGACTCATGATATCTGCTATATATGTCCCCAACGCTGGTAATCTCCTGCAATGGCACAAAACACAAAGAAAGTGAAAGAAAGCTAAAATTCACAAGAAAATGGATACGAGACACCGGAAAACAACGGAAAATCACGAAGAAGACGTGCGTGAATATATAAAATATAAACGCACGTCAAGAGGCCATACCAAATACGAGGAGGAGAAGGGGACTAGGAGTGAGGAAAGGGGGGCTCCGAAGATCGCCGGAGCAACGAACAAGCACACAGGGTGAGAATCATAGAGTCACCCTCTAAATCACTGGAGTAGCCTGCACACACACATACACATACATACATACATATATACATACATCTGCTTGATATACATACATATATACGTACATACATGCATACATTTTTTTTGACAAGTAAAGTGATTCTTTATTCATATTACTTGTCAAAAAAATGTATGCATGTATGTACGTATATATGTATGTATATCAAGCAGATGTATGTATATATGTATGTATGTATGTGTACATATACATACATGCATACATACATACATATACATATACTAGACATTACCCGTGCCCATAGGGCACAGTTTATTTAATGGCTGAGTTTTTCTCCCCCACAAATTTCAAGTTCCCCCCAAATTTCAAGTTTTCCCACAAAATTTCAAGTTTCCCCCCAAATTTAAGTTTTCCCCCAAAATTTAAGTCCCCCAAAATTGTCATTACCACCTAGGACAAACTTGCCACGTAGGACAAAGCTTTGTCATAGTAGGAAAAGATTCAAAATCTTCATAGAACTGGAAAAAAATGGTCGGAAGGGGTGAGAATAAAAAGTGTGGGTGGGTGGGTGGGGAGGGTCCATGGGCAAAAATACAAAAACCGAGGTTGTATATGCAAAATTCCCCACCTCCTCTTTTATCCCTCAAAATCGCATCTCTTATATTTTCTCTTATCCAATTTCCCTGTTTTATATAATAGGTATCCAAATTCTCTTATCCAATTTCTCATGTCCAAATTCTCTTATCAATTTCTCTTGATAACATCCGTCTTTTATATAATAGATATCTCTTATCCAATTTCTCTTGTCCAATATCTCTTATCCAATTTCTCTTGATAACATCTCTCGTTTGTAATATAGATATCTCTTATCCAATTTCACTTGATAACATCACTCTTATCCAATTTCCATTGTCCAATATCTCTTATTCAATTTCTCTTGATAACATCTCTCTTTTATAATATAGATATCTCTTATCCAATTTATCTTGTCCAATATCTCTTATCCAATTTCTCTTGATAACATCCATCTTTTATAATATAGATATACATGCCACTTGATATACATGAATACATACATACATACATACATATACATACATATATATCAAGCAGATGGATGAGGAGGCTCCGGCGGCTAGAGCGAATGAAGATCTAGGTGGCTCTGGTGACAACGCCAGCGACTCCAGCAACAAGGTGGACTCCATTTCCAACAACTTAAATGTGGCTCATTCTTTATTCTCGTCTAATGTGATGGGCCCTCCCCCTTCTGCGGATGAGGAAGGCTGGAAGCGAGTCAACCATGGTAAGAAGAAGGTGAACTTTGATAGATCTGATCACATTGGAGGATTCAAGAGGGGTGGAGGGAGATATTCAATTTCCAATCAGGGCTTTGCTAAGCCCAATCGACCCCTTCAATCCAACAGAGTAATGGTCTTGGGCTGGGAGGGATAACAACAGGTATTGCGGATTCACCTGAAGGGAGTGTGGCTGCAGGAATTGGTAAGGAGAATTTGGCTGCAAATATTGACAAGGACCCTGTGAAAATATCGTTGAAGGATATACCTGCTGATGTATTACATAAGGAGGGCACTGAGTAGGTTACTATTGTTGAAGGTATGTTAATTTATCAACCAGCTTCTAATGTTGAGAAGAGTGTCAACATTGTAGTCGGTGATGTACCTACTGATGTATTACATAAAGAGGGTCAAGAGTAGGTCACGGTGGTTACAGGTGTCCAAACTAATGTTGTGCATGCTGGTGAATGTAGCAAGACTTTAGGGGGCGAGGTCTTAGTCAACAAATCTCTTCGGCCTGCTGAAGGTGAATTGGGCATATGTACTACAAATTATGCAAGTGAAGGCAATGAAAACTTAATCTCAGATCCTGCAGTTCATCCTATGGCAGGACATACTGTCTCTGAATCATACAGTCAGTGCAACATCTCTCCATCCCTTCTCCTGCCTTCGGGATGCCGACACTAAACTCACCTATCCTAATCCTGATTGGTAGGAAGAGCAAGATGTATTGAGGTCAGCAGTCCCACAACAAAAGAGTAAAAGCAAGGGGTCTCAACAACTCCTCATGTCGTGGTGATCTTGAGCAAAGGTTAAGCAAACACAATCTGTCCATTGTTCGCTTACTAGAGACCAAAGTAGATGAGTGTAATGCAGGCAGAGTGGCCAAATGTTTCAGTAAAGATTGGAGTAGTTTTGACAATAGGGCTCAATCACAAAGGGGGGCGGATTGTGGTATTCTTCATTGCTACAGTTTGGAGTTGTACAACCTAAGCGACTTCCTCCCAGCATGTTTCCAATATCTTCACAAATTCAGCAGGATTTGTTATGGCACTAACTGTTGTATACAGCCTTAACCTCTCTTCTTCCTGCCTATCTCTTTGGGAGGATCTAATTGCTAAGTCAACCGTTTTAAACAAGCTGCCTTGGTTAATGAGGAAGACTTCAATTGCGTGCGATACTCCAATGAGAAGATTGGAGGCCGTGATTGATACTAGAGCGGTAGATGCTTTAAACAATTGCATGGGTTGCTGCCAACTTATGGAACTGGAAAGTGTGGGACACAGGCACAGTTGGAGTAATAGACGCATTGGCATGGCACGTATTTTAGCATAACTTGACAGAACTCTGTGCAATGTCCCTTAACTTCTCCTTCTCTCTCAATCCTATATCGAGTACTCAAATACCAGGACTAGTGATCACTCTCTGATGATTGTTTATCTACATCATCCAAAGCTACCATCCCACCCTAAGCCATTTAAATTTTATTACCCTTGGGTAATGTATGCTGGATTCCATGAAGTAGTGCAAAAAACTTGGGCTGTTCATCCCCATGGCTCGGCCATGAAGAGGTTAGTAGATAAGTTTAAATTTTTGAAGGTGGCACTTAAAGACTGGGTTGCAGAACATATGGGTAATGTTCATACCTATGCTTTCCGAAAAGAACTGGATAGGGTGAAGTCAAACCCAAACTTGCCTTCTGATTCTAACCTCCAAAAGCTTGAGCAAATAGCTACCTTTAAGCTTGCCCATTCCCTAGATGTTGAGGAGTCGGATTTGAGACAAAAAAGCCATCAGAATTGGTTAAATCTAAGGGACATGAATTCTAAATTTTTCTATACTGCTATGAAAGCGAGACAATGTTACAATAATCTCAGTCATCTTATTAATGCTAAAGGAGGCAGGAATTCCAATTCGGAAAATCTTAGGGAAGCGGCCACTCTATTTTACAAGAATTTATACAACCAAGAACAGTACTGGAATGTATTTTCCAACCTCATCCTTAAGCGTAAACTCACACCTGTAGCCTCTGCTTGGATGGATAGGAATGTATCTGCAACTGAAATTAAGGATGCAGTATTCCAAATTGGCAAAGACAAAGCCCCTGGTCCTGATGGATTCAACGCCTACTTTTATCAACATGAATGGGAGACCATTGGTGGTGACGTTATAGCAGCTGTATCCTATTTTTTCAGATCAAGTTCTATGCTACGCCAAATCAACCATACGTTTCTTACACTTTTTCCTAAAAATTCCAATGTCTTAGGTTTAGGGGACTATCGACCCATTGCATGCTGTAATGTAATTTCTAAAATCATCAGCAAAATCCTCTGCAACAGGTTGAAGCAGGTCATCTGTGAATTGATTTCGACCAAGCCGGCTGCATTCCTTAAAGGAAGACTACTATCTGTCTGCATTCTTATTGCACATGAATAGATCAGAGATTTCAGTAATCTAATGGGAGCCAGGGCATGTCTTAAATTGGATCTTTGCAAAGCATTTGACAGCGTCAACAAGGAATTCATATTTTTCATTCTACACCAAATGGGATTTATGAGCAACTTTATTAATTTGATTTCAGAGTGCATCACCACCCATTCTTTTTCAGTATTGATTGATGGTTCTCTTGCATGGTTTTTATGTCCAACATGGGATTGAGGTAGGGTGACCCTTTATCCCCTACCTCTTCATTCTTGTGATGGAAGCTTTCTCCCTCCTTATGGCGAGAGCAGAGGTCTCTCGTGCTATTCACCCTATGCAGAGAATGGGGGCTATTTCCCACCTTCTATTTGCAGATGATCTTCTAGTTCTCTGCCGTGCTAACTCGCATTCTATTAATGGGCTTAAAGAGATTCTAACCACTTTCAACCTTTATATTGTCCTTCAGATTAATTGGGACAAGGGCTCTGCCATATTTAGCAAAGGAACGCGTAATCCGAGAAGCCTGGCTGCTATTCTTGGAATCAAAATGGTATATTCTCTCACTAGTTACCTTGGTCTGCCCCTATCTTCTAATTATCATAAGGCTTCTATGTATGGGCGTTTGGTTGATAAATGTAAAAAGAGACTTCTTGGTTGGTCTTTGTCATTACTTTCCATATTTGGCAGAATTGAGTTGGTTCACCCCGTGATTTATGGCATGGTTACATTCTGGATGCATGTTTATCGCATCCCGCCATAAGTTTTTCGCACTATTAGTTCTGATTACAGGAATTTTATTAGGGGAAATATTCATACTTGGGCATGGAAAGACTTATGCTCCCCCAAGGAAGAAGGAGAGGTTGGGTTGAGATTACTCTCTGATCTCAATGTGGCATCAGGTGTTCGCTTGACCTGGAGACTATTATCTTCAGATGGGCCATGGGCAAAGTATATGAGACGGAATTACCATGCGGTGACAGGAAGCTTCTACACCTCTAAACCGAAGCCTACCCAATCTGGGACTTGGAAATTCCTTCTACGTCACAGTAGTACTTCCCCGAGACTTATCAAGCGTATTGTTAGGGATGGTTCCTTTACATCTTTCTGGTATGACTATTGGCTTCCTAGTGGGCCTATAGCGCATCTACATCCAATACCTGCTGGAGCGAAGGAAAAGTTGGTAAGTGATTAGGAGTCTCCTAAAGGTTGGTCAGATGACCCTGATATTCATACTCTTTACCCCATGCTACAGACAATCTCCCTTAGGCAGGAAGTGACACATGGGAATGGATTCCCGGCCCCCTCTGTTCATTTCGTGAAGTTGGGAAGGATCACGCACTAGGGGCACCCCTTTTACTTATTTCAGCATAGTTTGGTATAGCAAGCATATCCCGAAAATGGAGATCATACTGCTCCGTGCATTTCAGGGCAAACTTCTCACTAGAGATATTCTTTATAAGTGGGGAGGTCACTACCAATCAATCGTGCATACTTTGCGATGACGGTGCTACTGAGAGTATTAATCATCTCCTCTTTGATTGCAATTACACTCATTATATTCTCTGCAAGAGCCTGCTCAAACTGGGGATCACTGCTGCATCGCCACAATCCCTAGCAGGGGTGTGTGACCTTTTTCTCTCCAGTTACAGTAAGTCAGATTGTGTGGGTATTTTGGCTAAATCTGCTTTAGCATCCATGGTTTGGCATATCTAGAAACATCGCAACGAGAGGAGTTTCAAGGGAAAGGGTGTGGAGAAAACAGCTCTATTCAAGACATTGCGGCAGATGTCATCATTTCTCTAAGTGACATAGACCATGATCATCCATCGGCGATTGTCCCCTACTCCAATTGGGGGTTTCTGGATAGTTGACATTTTTTGGTCTTTGTACATACATACATATTTCTGGTTTCCTTTGCAAACACTAGTGGGGGACTGGTTTGTAGTGGGTAACGGTGCTCGTGCCTTCTCCCCCATCTCTTTCCTACCTCCGGTAACCCCTAGTATAATAGTTTTGTATTATTTTGATATCAATAAAGATACACACTTACTTGTATATATATATATATAAATATAAATAAAATACATTTGACAGTGATTTTTGAATCCTAGGGCTGACTAGGACAAGATAAAAGACGGTTGAGATTTGATCATGAAAAATCAACGGTTGAGATGGGTTGATGTAATTTAGATGGGTCAGCTCAAAAAACAAAGAAAAAAATTTCTCTCCTCCCCACAGCATGCTTGGGTTTCGTTGGGTTGTGGGGTCGACTAGCAATATAGAGAGGGTTAATATTTGGGTTTCGTTGGGTTGTGTATGATGAGAAAGCATCATTTATTTTGTTGGGTTGTTTACGATGAGAAACCCCTCGACTCCTCCCCAAATCTCCACGTCTCGCCTCGACACACGCCCTCAACCCCTCGACTCCTCCCCAAATCTCATGTCTCTCATCGACTCCTCCCCACAACGCCTCGCCTTCTACCAAAAAACCCCCAAATCTCCACGCACATCTCGACTTGATGGGTTTCGCTTCAGTATGCTTCTCCTCCAGTCCCCTCTAGCCCCATCCAGCCTCGCAGGCTTCCTCGCAGTGCCTCTTGGATCTTCATCTCTCCGCATCTTCCTTCATCTCATCGCATGTAACCTGTGATTTAATTCCTGTTAATTTGATTTGGTCTTCAGCTGATGACATGTTTTAGATTTGATCCTCAGTCCTGTTAATTTATTTGATTTGAGGATAGGAAGATGAAGGTTATGAATCGAAAATAAATCGAAGAAGAATTATTAACTGGTTATTTGACTGTTGATTTTTGAGTTGGGTTTTTTTGGTAATACAAATTTCATCCTGTTAATTTGCATTCATATTCATATTTGATTTGCAACCAGGGATTCATTCATATTCATATTTAGATTTGCATTCATATTAGAATATCTGATAGAAACTTATGTGCAATAGATATAGGAAGAGGATATGAATATTTGATAGAAACTTTGATCCTCAGTCCTGTTAGATCCTCAGTCTTATTAGAATATCTGATAGAAACACGATCTGATAGAAACTTATAATATCTGATAGATTCTCAGTCCTGTTAATTTGTTTGATTTGAGGATATGAAGATGAAGGTTATGAATCGAATAGAAATAGGAAGAGGAAGTTGATGAATAAGAAGAAATATTAACTGGTTATTTGACTGTTAAATTTTGAGTTGTTTTTTTGGAACTACAAATTTCATCCTATTAATTTGCATTCATATTCATATTTGATTTGCAACTCTGGATTCATTCATACTCATATTTATATTTGTTAGAAACTTATGTGCAATTGTGCATTTTGTTTTAGGAAAAGGAGTTGTTCCATCCTCATTCTAAACTTATGTGACCCGGGAGGAGGCTTGCAATCTTTGCACAGTCTCAGGTTGACTCATGGGTTGACAACACCACAATTGTATGAACCTTTCATCCAGAATAATTGGGGTTGTATAATATGAATACTTTTTCCCCCAGTCTGTTAAGGGTGATCTCCTTTGTTTAATCAACAACTACCATATCCTAAGCGTTTCAATTTCTTACGTGTTCCCTCGATCTAAATCACCAAAGCTGAGGGGTTGACCATTTATTGTTCAAGGTAATCAGAGCTATAATCATTTTTAAATTAAAATACTTTATTTCGGTAGCTATACGATCAGGGCTTGTGCTTCTTATTATATTAGTTCTCAATTGTACACGCCTTTAAATGAATATGACCACGGGTATGCGTTTTGGATGTCTATAGGCACACTAACAATACATGAAATCATGCAAGAAGACACTCCCAAGTGTACCACGACTACAAATACAGATCCGCTTAGTTTTTCTCCTTTGTATTGTTGTACTCTGTTGACTTCCGTACCATGAACCAAAGCTTGCCATAAATTTGTAATGTTGCTTAGATTTATATATGTCCATGGTTTGCCAAAGTTACAATAATATCTATTCCGCTAAGTGGTACATATAATTGTGTCAATTAACTATGCCTGCACTGTCTCAACTCACCTAACATCTAAGAAAGCCTTACCGACTTTTGTTTTCGATTTTATACGGATTTTTAAATTAATTTTATTTTTTCGCACGTGGCTTCTGGTAGATGTTTGCATAAGTTGTATTCATGCACTTGAATTTTTAGCAAATGTATAGTCTCTGTCTATGACTTGATAAAGATAAGTTGCTAGGTGGTTGAAGTTATTACATTATTAGTGTTTACATATCTACACGAATCATTCTTATGAATTGTTCTTTTGCATTTTGATATTTTTGCATTGTTTTTCTAACCCTTTTTGCACTAAGTTCAATTATGCTTGCCTGGTTATATAGCAAATTTTGTGTTGTGGATTGGTTTGGAGAAATGCATTTGATTTGTACATACAGACGTTGCCTTCTTTTGCCCGCCTACGTTTGCCCTGCTCCTCCATGGACAAGAAGAGATGGTCAGAGGGAGCATGGCACCTGGCACAAATCCTCCAACACTTAAGTGACTACCTGGAAGTCTGAATATTATGGTAGAGTAAGCCCTTTGTGTTAGTGGTAGTTTATAGTTGTGCCTGGGCATTATTTATGGGAGATAGCCGGCATGCATGCCACATCCTTGTGCAGTGCACCATATACCATGAACATAAATATCAACTGAATTTCTTAAACGGATTAAAAATAATATACTATGGCATAAAGTAGAACATTATATATTTAACGATGAAAACCATGGATTACAAGAAGCGAATGACATCTTCTTAGTGTGTTTGATCAGATGCCACACACTCGGCTGGCACATGTCCCTAGCATATGGTGATATCCTATCAAATTGTTTCATCAATACATTCCAAGTCCCATTTATTTGAAGCATGGCCCAGTTGAGAAAAACATCTCAACCCCTTCAAACCTCACCCAAAAATAATTTATACGTTTTATGAATTTTCTGTATTTTTCTGCAATTAAGGTAATTTAGAGGCTAACGGTCTATTTCTTAAATTCTGCTGCAAAATTAATCCATAACTATTTCTGTTCGTAATTTGACTCCTAAAGCATTAGCTCCGTAACTTTTATCTGCATGGCTGGTCCTTTTCACAACTTTTGCAAAATAATATTTGCACAGTAACTACAATAGCTAGGATTAGGTGCTGAAAAATACGTTGTGAATAGAGTAGTGAATTATCATACATTTTCTCTTTCTTCTTCACCATGGTGCTCTTGCTGATGAACCCATTGGGCTCAATTTTCAAACTATTAAATAAAACCATCTATTCCAATCCAAATAGATAATCTTTTCAATTCTAATATGAATGCAAATGAAAATATGAATATGAATGATCCAGTTGCAAATCAAATATGAATATGAATGCAAATATTCATATTTGATATGGTCTTCAGCTGATGGCAGGTTTTAGATTTGATCCTCAGTCCTGTTAATTTATTTGATTTGAGGATAGGAAGATGAAGGTTATGAATCGAATAAGAAGAATTATTAACTGGTTATTTGACTGTTGATTTTTGAGTTGGTTTTTTTTTCGGCGATACAAATTTCATCCTGTTAATTTGCATTCATATTCATATTTGATTTGCAACTGTGAATTCATTCATATTCATATTTAGATTTGCATCCATATTAGAATAACTGATACAAACTTATGTGCAATAGATATAGGAAGAGGATAGGAATATCTGATAGAAACTTAGATCCTCAGTCCTGTTAGATCCTCAGTCCTATTAGAATATCTGATAGAAACACAATTTGATAGAAACTTATAATATCTGATTGATTCTCAGTCCTATTAATTTATTTGATTTGAGGATAGGAAGATGAAGATTATGAATTGAATAGAAATATGAAGAGGAAGTTGATGAATAAGAAGAATTATTAACTGGTTATTTGACTGTTAATTTTTGAGTTGGTTTTTTTGGAAATACAAATTTTATCCTGTTAATTTGCATTCATATTCATATTTGATTTGCAACTGTGGATTCATTTATATTCATATTTATATTTGATAGAAAATTATGTGCAACTGTGCATTTTGTTTTAGGTAAAGGAGTTGTTCCATCCTCATTCTAAACTTATGTGCACAAACTCTAATCTGGCAAAGGTTTAGAAACTTTTAGAATTCAATTTGGTTTCATTGGTGTATTTTGTACTGTTAATTTTTTCTATTCTTTGTATTGGACCATTTGGAGCAATTCATGGGTATGTACATGTTTTAATTTTTCTATTCTTTTAGTTTTCTCCTCCAGCCTCCTCCAGCCTCGCAAGAGAATTTAATCATCATAGTTAATCAATTTGGTGATAATGAAATCATTTTTTGTTGAGTTACTTTCTCCTTAAATTATTGTGATGAAGGGTGTTGGGTGCTGTTGAAGGGAAATGGCTGACTTTCTTTTCTTGCTGATTAGCTGAAAGTGTTGCTGATGGTGATGGTGATGGTAATTAACATATGCTTGCTTTTTTCAGAGGACCAGCATGTTTGGAAAACTGACAAAGAATTCGTGCGGGAAATGCTGGCTGGTGTCAACCCCCACATAATCCGTAGGCTACATGTAACTTGAATTGAACTTACACGAGATTGTTGAGCTTATTTTGAACTTTGCAATTTTTTTGAATTCATGATGATTTTGTTGTTGTTGCAGGAGTTCCCTCCGACAAGCACGCTTGATGCTAGCAAATATGGCAACCAAATTTGCTCGATAGAAGCAACCGATGTTGAGAAGAAAATGAATGGGATGACTGTACAGCAGGCACTGAAGGCAAGCAGGCTCTACATCGTGGATCATCACGTCAGGGCAATGCCGTACCAGACCAAAATCAACAACGAAACCTCTAACAAAGTCTATGCATCTCGGACCGTCCTTTTCCTGAAAGACGAGGGCACTCTAAAACCGCTAGAGGTCGAGCTTAGCTTGCCGCACCCGGACGGGGATCAGCACGGCCCAGAAAATAGGGTCTACACACAATTCCTTAGTTTGATGTTAGCTCCTTTTTTCAGATACCGATATGGAAATGTTAAGCGGATTCTTTGCAGAAGTATGGTGTTTGAGCCATTTTCTTGGTTTTATATTGTTCTTCAAGACAGACTGACAATCGATGTTTACAAGTCATGAACCGGTAGGTAATTTAGCATCATTCGAAGCAAGGAGGAGGGAGGTAGAAGGTCTATGGTTTTCATTTTAGTTAGTCACTCTATTTACTATTGCAAATTCTGAGGCTTGAAGCATTGCAAACTCAGAGTTGTGATAATTTCCAGACATTGAATTGCCGTCCCACAAATTGTTTACATGACCCTTTTTTAATACACCTTCAGCCGACTGAGAAGAGGTGTTGCCTACTATTTCATCCTCAGTAGATTTACTGTAGTCACCTTCAGCAGTTTGAGATGGGGTTTTGGTTAATATCTCCTCAATATTAACACCCTTCCCAGAGTCCTCCTTCTCTAAAGCAATAGCAAAATCATCTCCCTTCCCGAGTTCCACAGTCACATTTACACCATTCACAAATACACTCCCTTCAGGTAAGGATCATTACCTGCTTCCACCCCTCCCAACCCAAGTCCATTTTTATTTTGGATTTAAGGGGCTCGGGAGAAGCAGAATTTGTTGGACATTGCGTTTCAAGATGTCCAAAACAAAATCATGTGCAGCATCTAGGTGGCTCCCCCTCATATTTAACCTCAACCGATAGTGAAGAAGTCTCGGTCAAGTTTCATAGTCGGAGTCCATTTTTGAAGAACCATGATTCTTCCATCAAATAGCCACGGCCATCCTTGTAGTATTGAACCACAAATCTTCATTTTCAAATCTAAAATAAAAAAACACATTCTCACGACAGAAAATTTGAAGCCCTCCCTTCATTCTCCATAGCCATTCTGTAGGCTTTGATCTGACCAAAATATGGGACATCTCCCAGGACATATCCCACTAAGGCGCCCGCTAAATTTTTGTTCGTTTAAATTTTAGAAGGGGAAATAAAATTTTTGTTCATTTAAATTTTGTAGGATAAATAATTTTTGGGGAGAACAAAGATTTTGAGAGGATATCTTAAATGAACAGTCCACGAGGGCACATGTGATCTGTGTCAAAGGCGCTCCGCAATAGCTAAATTTTTGTCCGTTAAAATTTTGGTGTGGAAATAATTTTTGGGGAGAACAAACATTTTGAGGGCATATCTTAAATCAACCATGCCCAAGGGCACTGGCCCACACCGAAGGAGCCCGCATGCTAAAATTTTTACGCTAATTTGTTGTTCCGCGCCGAAGGCGCCAGTACAGATGGCGCCTGGACCGAATTTGTTGTTCCGTGTCGAAGGAGTCCGTGCCGAATTTGTTGTTTCGTGCCGAATGCGCCCGTGCCACTTAATATTTTTACGCTAATTTGTTGTTCCGCACAACTTTGGTTGTAGAAATAATTTTTTGGGGAACAAATATTTCGCGAAGGAAAATCTTAAATGAACCGTGCCCGCGGGCACGTGTTATGACTAGTATATATATATATATATATATATATAGGGTAAAATGCGCATGCGCTCAAGCTCAGATGGGATTCCTGCGCTCGACCCCTCCCTACCGTCCGATCCGATCCCCCGGCTGTTGTTAAAAGCGGAACATGTGGAACTTTTGGTGCAATTACCAACGTGCCTTTACGCAACCGGAACTTTTGGGGCAATTACCATCCTGCCCTTAAAGCCCCTTTCAAAGCAACTTTTTAGAATTATTGGTGCAATTACCATCACGCCCTTTAAATCCTTTTCAAAAAAATATTGTACACTATACGGCACCGTTGTGCGCGTCGACCCAGAACGGAGTAAATTACTCCCCGCGCACAACGCGCTACAGATAAGCGTCGTGTGCGGCGTCGTGCGCGGGGCGTAAACGCACAAGTGTGGAGCAATTTCAAGCCGCGCACACGACGGGCAAAAATACGCTCCGTCGTGCGCGGGGGTTAAAACGCCTAGTGTGAAGCAATTTCCAACCGCGCACACGACGTGCAAAATTACCCCCGTCGTGTGCGTCGTGGGCGGGGCTTAAAACGCACAAGTGTGGAGCTATTTCCAGCCATGCGCACGACGGGCAAAATTACCCCCGTCGTGCACGGGGGGTAAAACGCAATGTGTAAAGCAATTTCCAGCCGTGCGCACGACGGGCAAAATTTCCCCCGTCGTGCACGGGGGGTAAAACGCAACGCGTGAAGCAATTTCCATCCGCGTGCATGACGGGAAAAATTCCCCCCGTCATGCGCGGGGGGTAAAACGCCTAGTGTGAAGCAATTTCCATCCGCGCGAATGACGGGCAAAATTACCCCAGTCGGTCGCGTCGTGTTCAGGGCTTAAAACGCACAAGTGTGGAGCAATTTCCATCCGCGTGCACGACGGGCAAAATTACCCCCGTCGTGCGCGGGGGGTAAAACGCACCATGTGAAGCAATTTCCATCCGCGCGCATGATCTCTCCGGAATGTAACCCAAAAGTGCGACCATGTAGTTTTACCGCAAGCGCACGGTGTAGCGGCGAGCGGGTTATCAAACACAGGGAGGACGAATGAAAGTGCTTGCTCCGAACAACCTGGCTATTAAGAACAGAAAAGAGAGAATTTTGCCTTTGGCGATCCTGTCACAATCGTCAGACAAAGTACGGAAGTATCAAATCAAATAAAGAATGCCTAGGGAATGGGGAATCCCCACTACTCACCGTATCTCGTCAATGTGATTCATTGGCATCAACATTGCTAGGGTAGAATCTCGGATGAACTAGTTGCAACTGAATGTAAAACCTAGCTCACGCTCTCGCGCTGTTGCCGGTCTATAGCTAACCTAGGTTTTGGGTCCAATCTCTTGCAAACCCTAGCCTAGGCAAGCTAGCATTAGGATCAACATCATCGTTCAATCGCGCCCCGAGCCCACTCTCGTGCAAACTCGGGCCACGACCTAGGTTGGGATAGTTCCTACCCGTCCAATCTCTTGCAAGCGGGTATCGGCATGGTATTGCTACCGAGAACCCTAGTATCGGTCCAATCTCTTGCAAACCGATACTACGGAAATTCGATTTCAACCCAATTCGGATTTCTAGGGTTTCCTATCGAATTGGGATCCAATCTCTTGCAAATCCCAATCGATATGAACACCTAGCTATCCGTAGTAAATCGATCCCAAACTAACCCTAATAGCAATTCTAGCAATATTTCTACCAATTCATCACAAATCTGAAATTGGTCTCGTAGGGTTCATCCCCACGCCCCAAGACGTAAGGACTACTCACAATTCATAACACAAATAGAAAAATAATCAATGGAATCAACAAGAGAATTCATCGCAATATTCAAATAAGCAATAAAAATAGTATTTTTAAAGGAGAGGGAGACAAACCAATAGAGTTCTTCCAAGAATCCAACAAAAATCAACAATTCTCTCCTCTCCAATCACCAAATCTAAAGATAAAAAGTTTAATCTAAAAAGCTGCAAAAAGTAAAGAGAAAAGCTCCCCAACCTAGGGTAAAAACAGGGGTTAAATACCCCCCAAAATCGTCCAAAAAACTGTGACCAAAATGCCCCTGCGCAGCCTTAAAATCGAAATTTTCGCTACAGGCAGCGCGTCGCACTCGGCCGAGTGACAAACCCTGAGAATTTCCAGTAAGTCTTGGTCTTCGGGGGTCTTCACTTCGGGGGCGGCTCGGCCGAGTGAGTTGTCGTCACTCAGCCGATGGCTTCAATGTACTCGGGCGGTCGGCATTTTCCACTCGGCCGAGTGGGTCTTCTGAAGCTCAGGCAGCCGAAAAACAGTAAGTTGGCAATTTTGGATGGGCTTCGTCTGAGTGCCACTCGGGCGGACGTGGTCTCGTCACTCGGCCGATGTGGCTTCCGTCGCTCGGCCGAATGCACATAAGAAACGTATCCGATCTGGTCGGCCGAGCGGTGTCTCACTGGTCGGCCGAGTGACTCCTTCACTCGGCCGAGTGGGACACCAAAAATGCCCAAACAGCTTGTTTTGGCCTCCTCGTCGCTCCTGCGACATTCTTTCTTCTTCCGCTCCTCTCCAATAGCAAAAAATGACCCTCGGGGAGGTCGTCGGTGACACTCTGGAGTAGGCGTATCTCGAGATCACTCCAAATCGCTCCAAATCACCTGAAATACGACAAAAACAACAAATCGTGAAAAGCATCGCAATTTTGTCGATATATCGTGAAAAACGTGATTTGGGCGATCTAAATGGCATGCAAACATGCGGGAAAAAAGTGTAAAATAAGGAGTGATCAAAATCCCCCAAGCTTACCTCTTACTCGTCCTCGAGGAAGATAAGTAAAAGGCGAACCCGGTGGATTCGGAAAACGAAAACGACGAAAAACGAAAAAAAATGAAAAACGACGAAAAAACGAGAAACGAAATAAAAACAAAGAAGAAAGAAGAAAGCGCAGAGGGAAGCTGCTAGATCATTTTCTCAGGACGTGGGTTTTGCTTACTCATATAGCATGCACCGAATGAAAAACACATGTCAAAGAATTTTACTTCGATATCATAGTATAATGGTGCAAATAGAAATAGAAAACCCAAGAATAATGATATAATATGAAAAACGGAATAATTTTAGAATTAACATCGTCTGAATCATTTAAAGCGGTATACAATATCGCAGATCACACACTTTTCAATTGAACGCTTTCTAAGAGGAGTATAAGAATATCACGCAATAGAATAGAAAGAATAGAAAAGCATGGATTTCATGAAATGAGTGCTAGGCTTAGATTTCTGGATTTCGTAAAGCTAAAAATAATCTCACCGAGTATAGAATATTACTTAGCCTAGGTTGTCGTGCAACGTCAAGTAGTCACTCTCTCACACATCATTGGATTCTCTCCCCCAAGCTTATCTATAAGCGTGGTGGCATAAAAAACAATATTTACATCCCCATTTTTTATGAAGCTCCAAAAGTAATGAAAATAAAAACAAAAAGAGAGAAGAAAGAGAGAACATGAGATGAGATCTTTTATTGAGGTTCTTTCCTCTTTTCTTTTCTTTTTCTCTTTTTTTTTCTTTTTTTTTCTTTTTTTTTCAAATAGCATATATACACAATGATCCCAACTCAAAGAGAAATAAGGATATTCAAGAATTTTTCTTTTTCTTTCTTTGGTTTTGGGAAATTTGGAGCTAGGAATTAATAGCGGGGGAAATGCCATATAATAGAATCGCTAAGGGGAGATTCACCAATGATTTTAAAATAGAGAATTGATGTTCAAGATATGTGGAGAAAGAAATAAATATGTCTCTCAGTTCACTCTATAAGACGTGCACGACAACTTCAGCAGGGTAATCTAATCTACTCAGTTTCGATCACAAAAAAGCTAACTAATCCAGATTTATCATAGCTAACATCATTCAATCATCCTGAAGTGAAATGTACAAATCATGCATATAGAAGTGATATAGGAAAAGAAAACGATACTCCAGATATAAGCATTCAATGCGTGAATCTTGGTGTGTTATCTGCGATAGCATACATATGAATATTCAGACTCAGCTAATAATAAAATTTCATCCATTTTCATGCGGGAAAGTGTGGGTTACTATCTCTAAATGCAAGGCAAATCATAGCATATGATATCAGAAATAAATTCTAAGACATGACAAATATAGCATGCTTATAAAGGAAGCTAACTCCACGTCATCATCATCACTGAAAAGTCATCTCTAGCATGAGATGAAAAAGAAATAAAGATAAAGGGGAAAATAAAACCATTTACAATGCAGCACACAGAGAAATAAGAAAAACGTGATGCATGGTAAAATAAAAGAAAAAACGATGAAAATAAGTGCGAAAGCGGAAAATGGCGTGCAAAACTAAAAATAAAGGTGGTAAATCGAAAAGAACGTGAGAACTCACTCCCCCAAGCTAAATGGCACAGTGTCCTCAATGTGCAAAGTGTGGCACACCGAGAGACAAGTAATGTGAGGGGTAAGTGAGGATGCATGCATGAGGGAAAAAAGAAAATAAAAATAATGAAATAAAAAATATGATGCGGACATGATGCATGCAGATAAGGAGTGATACAGATATAAAGGTGTGACACCAAAAACTCTCCCTCTCTCCCAAAAAAGGTATAGAAAGATATGAACAAAATGTGAATCCAAAAACAGTGAGGGGAGGGGGTGGTGGGCAAAATGCATCAAGACCCAGCAGAGACGGGCAGCACATCGGCAAAAAGAATCGATGGCATCAAGGGTGCCTAAGAGGGTGGTGCTGTGCCGTCTCCTTCCTGAGGCAGAGGAGGAGTAGGAGGTGGTGGTGGGTGAGGAACAGGCTGCTGAGCGGGTGTGGGTGTGGAAGTGGAAGCAGGCTGGGTGTGTGTGGTAGTGGGGGTGGGAACCTGCTGGGTGGGTACGCGAGGGAGCCGCTCTAGAACCTGGGTAAGGCAGTAGTGAATGTGCGGAAGCAGGTCAAAGCGGCGAGCCATATGGGTGACGGTGGAGGACAGGGTCCTAAGGTCACCTCTGAGGCCACTCACCGCCCCCTCGAGAGCACGAATGCTCTGAAGTACAGTGTCGGGGGGAGGTGGTGCAGAGGGACGCACCGGTCTATGCTGTGCAGGACGAGGCTGGCGTACTCGGGTGGCGTAGGTAATGGGCTCAGCAGGTAAGGGGACGAAAGGTGCTGTGCTCGCAAGTGTGGGCCTGGCCTCAGTGCGAGGCTGGGCAGGACGGTAAGAAGTGGAGGCAGCATCAACAAAAGAGGAGTACAAAAGTGGCAACGAGGCGGCCAGAGAGGTCGGTGACACAGACGTGTGGACAGACACCACGACACTCTCAGAAAATACAGCAGCGGTGGAGGCAGAGGTGGAGACCACGGTCTCCACGGCGGCGGCAAAAGAGGGCTCTCCGCACTCAACTATAGTCGACGGGCACTCGGGTAGGGCAGAGGAAACGGGCTCGACAGACGGAGGGCCAGCAGTGGTGGTGGGCATGGAGGTAGTGGAAGTGGTCGTAGGCGTGGAAGCTGTGGAGGTGGGCTCAGCAAGGGTACTCCTGACACCGACAGAAGTGTGGACAGAGGTGTCAAGAGCAGCAGAAATATCAGGGATAGGCTGAGGGGCCACGGGGTCAACAGGGGAAGCGGGCTCAGCAGGTGCAACGGGGTCTGCGGGTGCAGCGTGGGCAGCGTGGGCCTGCTCGGCCTCCTCGGCCTCGAGCACGTATGCGGCAGGGATCAGAAGATCCATCGCCGGGAGCCAGTCCACCTGGGCCGGTGCAATCTGAGTCCGAGCTGGGCTCGGAAGAACCATGTAATCGGCACCGTAGGGGCCGTGCAGCCAAACCCAGTGTCGCTCACCGTGCGGACGAAACATCTTCATCCGGGCCATAACATCTATCGACAGTGAAGTGGGGCCCGGTGCTCGTCGCAGGTCATCTGGAAAGTCCTCGCCGGTCATAAGGGCAAGCAAGGTGATCAGATCGCCGCAGCATATCGGTGAGCGAGCGCCCACCGATACGATGATGCGGTCCAAAAACCAGGCCGCGACATCAATCACGACGGCGGGGACCAACTCATCGCCCTCCCTAGCTAGAACTCTGGGACGCGTCATCGCGTAGAGCATATAAAGCTCCGGCGTGGACATCGTCCCAGGCTCATACCTCGCCAAAAAGGTAGTCACCATGAGGCGCTGAGCTATACGGAGGCAGGGATGGACAATGGCCGAGGCCTTGGCCCTACTAGGGTCAAAGGCAGCGTGAAGACCCGTGATCCGGGCCCAGAAGGCGCCGGCGTTGAAGGAAGGTGGGGGGATGTGAGTGGGGGCGTAACCATGGTCGGCCCCGGGGACATCGGGCCACGAGAAGAAGGCTCTCATCATACCGAGAGTGACCTGGCACTCCCGGTCCATGAACCGAAACGAGCATCCCTCGTCGGTCCGGGCGATCGAACTAAGTACCTCAAGTGTCGGACAGATAAACGTGTCCGCCGACACCTGGAAGAAATCTCGCCAGCCCACGTTGTCGTACAACGTGAGCATCCCCTCTAGTACCCCCAGGCGTCCTAGGTCTGCATGGTGTGCGAACCTGGAGGGTACGATCGAGCGCTGGGAAATACGCTCGAAAGCGACGCGGTGTGCGTCGTTCCGGAACGTAATCCCCAGCGGCCCGATAAGTGGAGCCGGTGGTGGTGGCTGTGGAGCGACAGGGAGTGGCTGTACGGGGTGAATGGGCTGTGTAGGCTCTGCAGGCTGTGCTGGGTGAACTGGGTGTGGTGGAGAAGGCGGAGGAGAGTCCTCCACCTCGTGGGAGGGGCCGGCATCATCCGACCGCTTCCGCTTGGCGGAAGCTCTCCTCGACCGCGGCCGTGTCCGGGGCGGCATATGGGCCCCGAGTGCTCACCAAAATAGCGTGAAAAGTGCGGCGTGCGTAAAATAAAGGAAAGAATATACCACGACACGCCGCGAGAGCAGAGTAATGGAAGCGTGCGAAGACGACGCCTCCACGTAGCCCAAATCAGTCCCTGGAAGCTCCCCTGGGCTCCCCTAAGCTCCCAAAAATAACCTGCGCATGAAACGGAGATATCAGCGAGTAATATTCAAAACGTATGGAGCGTTAGGGGTATAATAGATAGAAATAGAAATTAATTTGGGTTTGGGGTTCGTTTAACACATGGATCGTCAAAAAATACACAAAAGAGGAGAAATAGGCGAAAATCGGCGGTACCGGAGGTGGCCGGAGGCGTGGCCGCCGGCGGCGACTCGGGCGAGGAGCGACGGCGGCTCGACCGGCGAAGGGTGGCCGAGCGGCGGTGTCGGGGCGAGCGATCGGGCGAGTGGGCTGGGGATTCGAAAGCTGGAGCTGTCGAAAAGTGGGCGCTGAGCGATTTTAACTCGTTTCGAAAAACGCGCCCCCCGCCCCCTTTTATAGCAAAAGTTACGACTCGGCCGAGTGACTAGGTCGCTCGGCCGAGTAACTCAACGGAAAAATTCCTCCCCGCTTATGCTTCGGCCGAGTGGCCTTGCCACCCTCGGCCGAGTGGAGTAAGTCCATTCGGCCGAGTGGCTCAAGCTACTCGGCAAGACTCGCCCTAGGAGCGTATCAGTTTTACTCGGCCGAGTGAAAATATATACTCGGCCGAGTAGCAGTTATACTGAAATCAAGAAAAGAAACAGAGAGTTGGGTACAGCAGACTTCCCTCGTTCGTGAGCGGCTCGGCCGGACGAACTTATGTGCTCGGCCGAGTGACTAGTATACTCGGTCGAGTGAACCATGTTTTCTGCTGTTTGTCTTCGTTTGGGCTCTAAACTCTGTTTTTCTTCCTCCATTCGATTTCATCTTCCTCCTAAGCATCGAGCGCCTTCCTGGAGCGCTCCTCGTCACCTTTTTCATCCTCCTAATGATGGGTACCTCGTTCTCCTCTCCTGTCAAGAAAAATAGGACCCGTTATCACAAAATTTTTGGGCGAACGACTCAAAACACTAAAAATTTCTAAAACAAAAATAAAGGAAAAGTAAAAATAAAGCTATAACCGTCGGGTTGCCTCCCGACAAGCGCTCGTTTAAGGTCGTGAGCTCGACCCCCTATGATTTTCAATTAATGCGGGATGTTTGGTGCATATGAGATGCACCCGTCAAATTTTCCGGGGAGAACGCTTGGATTCGGAAGTTGCGGCGGCGTGTTCTCCCTCGGTGGTCTCTCGTCTCGAATAGTGTTGGGGGGAGGCTCCCCCAAGCTAGCGTTTGCTCCGGTCCTCGGCTTCACCGGTGACACCGATTTCCGTATCGGCGGAGCTTTCTTCGGAGACTTCAATTTCGAGAGCTTGCAGAGCTCTCGAATCCTTGCGACATCAGCGTCGCCTTCATCAATTTCAGCGGAGAAGTCGGGGGAATGCTCTATCTTCTCATCTTGGTCCAAATCCGGCCCTCCTCAAAATCTTCATTGAATAGAGCGCCAATTGAATGGGGGATCGCCTCCTCAATTACCTCGTCAAGGAGGTCCATATAGTTTAGCTCCTCGTGATAAGGCATGTGTTTCATTGCCTTTGGAATATGAAGCTCCACCTCGATGTTGCCGACATTCAATGTTAGGGTACCTTCTGGTACGTCGACAATGACACCGGCGGTGGCGAGGAACGGTCGTCCAAGTATTAACGACGTATCTCCCTCCTCCTTAACATCCATAATCACGAAGTCACATGGCAAGCATATGCCCCCCGGGACTTGTAGCGGGATGTCCTCTGCGATCCCTACCGGCCTTGTTATCCGTCCATCGGCTAATTGTATCCGCATGTCGGTAGGCTTTAATTTCGTGCCGGTGTTTAGCCTTAGGAACATAGAGAGAGGCATGAGGCTAACACTAGCCCCTAAGTCCACCAACGCCTTTTGTAGAGGGACGCCGCCCAAGGTGCAAGGAATTCGAAAACTCCCCGGATCTTTGAATTTAGCCGGCTCCTTCTCTCTCTTGGTGAACCAAGAGCCCTCCTCGGCTAGCATAATTTTCTCCTTCCTCTTTCTCCCCGAAATCAAATCCTTTAAAAATTTAGCGTACGTCGGGATTTCCACGATGGCGTCGAGGAAAGGAATGTTGAGGCTAACTCCTCTCAGATACTCGAGAAACTTTGCTAGCCTTTTCTCCATTTTCGCTCTAGCAAGCCTCTGGGGGAATGGGACCGGTGGCATAAAGCGCCTCTCTTCAATCAATTGCTCCGCTCTAGATTCTCCTTTTCTTGCGGCTCTTTCTCCCTCTCAACTTCAACTACCGGCTCAATTGGCTCTACATTCTCCTCCACGGGCTCCTCGGTAGGAATCATGGCGGGGGTGGTATCCTTCCCGCCTCTAGTTGTAACGGCAACCACGGCATTGATGTGGCCGGTGTTGCCCCGTGGGTTTTGCTCGGGTTGCGCCGGTAATTGTTGAGTATTTCGATTGAGCAACGCCAATTGCTCCGAGATTTGAGCCACAACGGTTGTAAGGGAGTCTTGGCCCGCCTTCAAGGAAGCATTGACCTTCTTTTGCTCGACCATAAACTCCTCCACTCTAGCTTCAAAGTCGGATCGTTGTTGAGCTTGTGGAGGGTTTTGATTTCTCCACCCTTGATTGTATCCGGGCGGCCTATAGGGTGGAACTTGTTGCTTCGGTGGAAAATTTTGTTGTGGAGGCCCCCTCGGTTGATAATGTTGTTGTGGTGGTGGTGGTGGTCGAGCTTGTTGAGGTGGTTGTTGCGGCGGGTTCAAAGCTCCTTCATTGTTGGCATAAGAGAAACCGGGATGGTTCCTAGTGGCCGGATTGGCCCAATATCCTTGGTTCCCCGCGACATATTGAACTTGCTCCAAGGATCCCTCTCCTTGCTCTCCTCCCAAATACATAGCTTGAGATTGGTCTTGCCAATCACACATTTGATTTGTTGGTGCGGATGTGGAAGGGGTTCCTTGGGGCTCCGTGATATACTTCTCCAGTCTCTCCACCACCTTGTGGAGAGAATCAAACTTGTTCGTCAGCTCCGCTACGGCCTTCGCCTCATAGATGCTAGTTGGCTTCAAGGAGGACGTAGAGTGTCCTCGCTCATCGCCCCATTGTTGATTGTTTGAGGCCATCTCCTCAATTAGGGCCGTAGCTTCGTCGGGAGTCTTTGATAAGATAGCACCATTTGCCGCGGCATCAATAATTTGCTTGGTCCCCGGTTGGAGACCATTGTAGAAGCTATGCACTAGCTCCCAATCTTCAATGCTATGGTGCGGGCACTGATGCTGCAGGTCTTTGAAACGCTCCCAAGCCTCGTAGAGTGTCTCTTGGGGTCCTTGCTTGAAGGACATAAGAGCACTCCGAATCTTTACCGTCTTGGAGGGCGGATAGAACTTGTCAATGAACGCACTCGCCAACTCGTCCCATGTGGTAAAGACTCCCTCAGCTTGCGTCCTCAACCAATAAAGTGCGTTGTCCTTTAATATGAAGGGGAAGAGGCGCAGTCTGATGGCATCGATGAAGACCCCCGTCCTCTGAAATGTGGCGCACTTCGACAAAAATAGCTGGATGTGGTAGTGGGGATTTTCATGGGCATTCCCACGAAATGGATCCTGCTGCATCAGAACCACTAGTCCAGTCTTCAGCTCAAAATTCTTGTCAGCCGCCAACTCTGGCATGGCAATGGATGAGGTCGTAGAAGAGGTCTTAGGCCGAAGCCTATCGCGAATAGAAATAATCCTCGCCATTCTTGCCGCTAATTGGTCTGCAGTTTCCGGGTTGGTCATAAACCTCCCTTCCGGATCTTGTCTCCTCTCCACTCTGATTCTCCGCACAGTGCGTTCAATCTCGGGATAAAATAATATAGCTTCAGGGTCCGCAGTGGATCTCGTGTACATGCACAGGAGAACAAAGTTTCAAAGAAGTGATTAGCACAATGGAAGGGTTAGGTAAAAATAAAGAAATAAAATAAAAAGAAAGAAATAGCTAGGGTGGTAAGATCAAACGCAGTCGCCTCCCCGGTAACGGCGCCAAAAACTTGATCGCTCCGGAATGTAACCCAAAAGTGCGACCGTGTAGTTTTACCACAAGCGCACGGTGTAGCGGCGAGCGGGTTATCGAACACAGGGAGGACGAATGAAAGTGCTTGCTCCGAACAACCTGGCTATTAAGAACAGAAAAGAGAGAATTTTGCCTTTGGCGATCCTGTCACAATCGTCAGACAAAGTACGGAAGTATCAAATCAAATAAAGAACGCCTAGGGAATGGGGAATCCCCGCTACTCACCGTATCTCGTCAATGTGATTCGTTGGCATCAACATTGCTAGGGTAGAATCTCGGATGAACTAGTTGCAACTGAATGTAAAACCTAGCTCACGCTCTCGCGCTGTTGCCGGTCTATAGCTATCCTAGGTTTTGGGTCCAATCTCTTGCAAACCCTAGCCTAGGCAAGCTAGCATTAGGATCAACATCATCGTTCAATCGCGCCCCGAGCCCACTCTCGTGCAAACTCGGGCCGCGACCTAGGTTGGGATAGTTCCTACCCGTCCAATCTCTTGCAAACAGGTATCATCATGGTATTGCTACCGAGAACCCTAGTATCGGTCCAATCTCTTGCAAACCGATACTACGGAAATTCGATTTCAACCCAATTCGGATTTCTAGGGTTTCCTATCGAATTGGGATCCAATCTCTTGCAAATCCCAATCGATATGAACACCTAGCTATCCGTAGTAAATCGATCCCAAACTAATCTCTAATAGCTATTCTAGCAATATTTCTACCAATTCATCACAAATCTGAAATTGGGCTCGTAGGGTTCATCCCCACGCCCCAAGACGTAAGAACTACTCACAATTCATAGCACAAATACAAAAATAATCAATGGAATCAACAAGAGAATTCATCACAATATTCAAATAAGCAATAAAAATAGTATTTTTAAAGGAGATGGAAGCAAACCAATAGAGTTCTTCCAAAAATCCAACAAAAATCAACAATTCTCTCCTCTCCAATCACAAAATCTAAAGCTAAAAAGTTAATCTAAAAAGCTGCAAAAAGTAAAGAAAAAAGCTCTCTAACTTAGGGTAAAAACAGGGGTTAAATACCCCCCAAAATTGTCCAAAAAACTGTACCAAAATGCCCCTGCGCAGCCTTAAAATCGAAATTTTCGCTACAGGCAGCGCGTCGCACTCGGCCGAGTGACAAAAGTCGCTCGGCCGAGTGACAAACCCTGAGAATTTCCAGTAAGTCTGGGTCTTTGGGGGTCTTCACTTCGGGGGCGGCTCGGCCGAGTGAGTTGTCGTCACTCAGCCGATGGCTTCTAGGTACTCGGGCGGTCGGCATTTTCCACTCGGCCGAGTGGGTCTTCTAAAGCTCAGGCAGCCGAAAAACAGTAAGTTGGAAATTTTTGGTGGGCTTCGTCTGAGTGCCACTCGGGCGGACGTGGTCTCGTCACTCGGCCGATGTGGCTTCCGTCGCTCGACCGAATGCACACAAGAAACGTATCCGATCTGGTCGGCCGAGCGGTGTCTCACTGGTCGGCCGAGTGACTCCTTCACTCGGCCGAGTGGGACACCAAAAATGCCCAAACAGCTTGTTTTGGCCTCCTCGTCGCTCCTGCGACGTTCTTTCTTCTTCCGCTCCTCTCCAATAGCAAAATAACCCTCGGGGAGGTCGTCGGTGACACTCTGGAGTAGGTGTATCTCGAGATCACTCCAAATCGCTCCAAATCACCTGAAATATGACAAAAACAACAAATCGTGAAAAGCATCGCAATTTTGTCGATATATCGTGAAAAACGTGATTTGGGCGATCTAAATGGCATGCAAACATGCGGGAAAAAGTGTAAAATAAGGAGTGATCAGCGCACGACGGGCAAAATTACCCCCGTCGTGCGCATCGTACGCGGGGCTTAAAACGCACAAGTGTGGAGCATTTTCCATCCGCGCGCATGACGGGCAAAATTACCCCCGTCATGCGCGTGGGTTAAAACGCCTAGTGTGAAGCAATTTCCATCCGCACGCACGACGGGCAAAATTACCCCCGTCATGTGCGTGAGTTAAAACGCCTAGTGTGCAGCAATTTCCATCCGTGCGCACGACGGGCAAAATTACACCCGTCATGCGCGTGGGTTAAAACGCATAGTGTGAAGCAATTTCCATCCGCGTATACGACAAGCAATATTACCCCAGTCGTGCGCGTCGTGTGCGGGGGTAAAACGCAACGTGTGAAGCAATTTCCATCTGCGCGCACGACGGGCAAAATTACCCCGTCGTGTGCGTGGGTTAAAACGCCTAGTGTGAAGCAATTTCCATCCACGCGCACGACGGGCAAAATTACTCCCGTCGTGCGCGTGGGTTAAAACGCCAAGTGTGCAGCAATTTTCATCCGTGCGCACGACGGGAAAAATTACCCCCGTCGTGCGCGTGGGTTAAAATGCACCGTGTGAAGCAATTTCCATCCGCGCGCACGACGGGCAAAATTATCCCCGTCGTGCGGGTGGGTTAAAACGCCTAGTGTGCAGCAATTTCTACCCGCGCGCACAACGGGCAAAATTACCCCCGTCGTGCGCGTCATGTGCGGGGCTTAAACCACACAAGTGTGGAGCAATTTCCATCCGCGTGCACGACGGGCAAAATTACCCCCGTCGTGCGCGGGGGGTAAAACGCATCGTGTGAAGCAATTTCCATCCGCGCGCACGACGGGCAAAATAACCCCCGTCGTGCGAGTCGTACGCGGGGCATAAAACGCACAAGTGTGGAGCATTTTCCATCCGCACGCACGACGGGCAAAATTACCCCCGTCGTGCGCGTGGGTTAAAACGCCTAGTGTGAAGCAATTTCCATCCACGCGCACGACGGGCAAAATTACCCCCGTCGTGCGCGTGGGTTAAAACGCCTAGTGTGCAGCAATTTTCATCCGCGCGCACGACGGGCAAAATTACCCCCGTGTGCGCGTTGGTTAAAACACATAGTGTGAAGCAATTTCCATCCGCACGCACGACGGGTAAAATTACCCCCGTCATGTGCGTGGGTTAAAACGCCTAGTGTGCAGCAATTTCTATCCGCGCGCACGACGAGAAAAATTACCCCCGTCGTGCGTGTGGGTTAAAACGCATAGTGTGAATCAATTTCCATCCGCGCACACGACGGGTAATATTACCCCAGTCGTGCGCGTCGTGTGCGGGGGGTAAAACGCAGCGTGTGAAGAAATTTCCATCCACGCACACGACGAGTAAAATTCCCCCCGTCGTGCGCTGGGGGTAAAACGCAACGTGTGAAGCAATTTCCATCCACGTGAATGACGGGCAAAATTACCCCAGTCGGCCGCGTCGTGTTCGGGGCTTAAATCGCACAAGTGTGGAGCAATTTCCATCCGCGTGCACGACGGGCAAAATTACCCCCGTCGTGTGCGTGGGTTAAAACGCCTAGTGTGAAGCAATTTCCATCCGTACGAACGACGGGAAAAATTACCCCCGTCGTGCGCGGGGCTTAAAACGCACAAGTGTGGAGCATTTTCCATCCGCGCGAACGACGGGCAAAATTACCCCCGTCATGCGCGGGGGTTAAAGCGCCTAGTGTGAAGCAATTTCCATCCACGTGCATGACGGGCAAAATTACCCCCGTCGTGCGCGTCGTGCGCGGGGCTTAAAACGCAACGTGAGTAGCAATTTCCAGCCGCGCGGACGACGGGCAAAAATACGCCCCGTCGTGCGCGGGGGTTAAAATGCCTAGTGTGAAGCAATAACCATTCGCGCGCACGACCGGCAAAATTACCCCCGTCATGCACGTCGTGGGCGGGGCTTAAAACGCACAAGTGTGGAGCAATTTCCATCCGCGCGCACGACGGGCAAAATTGCCCCCGTCGTGCGCGGGGGGTAAAACGCACCGTAAGAAGCAATTTCCATCCGCACGCACGACGGCCAAAATTACCCCCGTCTTGTGCGTCGTACGCTGAGCTTAAAACGCACAAGTGTGGAGCATTTTCCATCCACGTGCACGACGGGCAAAATTACCCCCGTCGTGCGCGTGGGTTAAAACGCCTAGTGTGAAGAAATTTTCATCCGCGTGCACGACAGGCAAAATTAACCCAGTCATGCGCGTCGTGTGCGGGGCTTAAAACGCACAAGTGTGGAGCAATTTCCATCCGTGCGCACGACGGGCCAAATTACCCACGTCGTGCGCGGGGGGGGGGGGGGGGGGGGGGGGCACGCACCGTGTGAAGCAATTTCCTTCCGCGCACACGACTGGCAAAATTACCCCCACCGTGCGCGTCGTGCGAGGGGCTTAAAACGCACAAGTGTGGAGCAATTTCCATCCACGCGCACGACGGGCAAAATTACCCCCGTCGTGCGCGTGGGTTAAAACGCCTAGTGTACATCAATTACCATCCGCGTGCACGACGGGCAAAATACCCCCGTCGTCCGCGTGTGTTAAAGCACCTAGTGTGTAGCAATTTCCATCCGCTAGCACGACGGGCAAAATTACCCCCAATCGTGCGCGTGGGTTAAAAACGTATAGAGTGAAGCAATTTCCATCCGCGTGCACGACGGGCAAAATTACCCCAGTTGTGCGCGTCGTGTTCGGGTGGTAAAATGCAACGTGTGAAGTAATTTCCATCCGCGCGCACGATGGGCAAAATTACCCCCGTCGTGCACGAGTGGTAAAACGCAACGTGTGAAGCAATTTCCATCCGCGCGCACGACGGGCAAAATTACCCCCGTCGTGCGCGTCGTGCGCGGGGCTTAAAACCCACCAGTGTGGAGCATTTTCCATCCGTGCGCACGACGGGCAAAATTACCCCCGTCGTGCGCGGGGGGGGAAACGCAACGTGTGAAGCAATTTCCATCCGCACGCACGACGGGCAAAATTACCCCAGTCGTGTGCGTCATGTGCGGGGGGTAAAACACAACGTGTGAAGAAATTTCCAGCCGTGCGCACGACGGGGAAAAATACGCCACGTCGTTCGCGTGGGTTAAAACGCCTAGTGTGAAGCAATTTTCATCCGCGCGCACGACGAGCAAAATTACCCCCGTCGTGCGCGTCGTGCACGGGGCTTAAAAGGCACAAGTGTGGAGCATTTTCCATCCGTGCGCATGACGGTCAAAATTACCCCCGTCGTGCACGTGTGTTAAAACGCCTAGTGTGAAGAAATTTCCATCCGTGCGCACGACGAGCAAAATTACCCCCGTCATGCGCGTGGGTTAAAGCGCCTAGTGTGCAGGAATTTCCATCCGTGCGCATGACGGGCAAAATTACCCCCGTCGTGCGCGTGGGTTAAAACACATAGTGTGAAGCAATTTCCATCCGCGCGCACGCCGGGTAAAATTACCCCAATCGTGTGCGTCGTGTGCGGGGGGTAAAACGCAACGTGTGAAGCAATTTCCATCCGCGCGCACGACGGGCAAAATTACCCCCGTCGTGTGCGGGGGGTAAAATGCAACGTGTGAAGTAATTTCCATCTACACGCACGACGGGCAAAATTACCCCCGTTGTGCGCGTCGTGCGCGGGGCTTAAAATGCACAAGTGTGGAGCAATTTCCATCTGCACGCATGACGGGCAAAATTACACCCGTCGTGCACGTGGGTTAAAATGCCTAGTGTGGAGCAATTTCCATCCGCACGCACGACGGGCAAAATTACCCCCGTCGTGCGCGTGGGTTAAAATGCCTAGTGTGCAGCAATTTCCATCCGCGCGCACGACGGGCAAAATTACCCCCGTCGTGCGCGTCGTGTGCGGGGGGTAAAACGCAACGTGTGAAGCAATTTCCATCCGCGCGCACGACAGGCAAAATTACCCCCGTCGTGTGCGCGGGGTAAAACGCAACGTGTGAAGCAATTTCCATCCACGCGCACGAGGGGCAAAATTACCCCCGTCGTGCGCATCGTGCGCGTGGCTTAAAACGAACAAGTTTGGAGCATTTTCCATCCATCCGCGCGCACGACGGGCAAAATTACCCCCGTCGTGCGCGTCGTGCGCGGGGCTTAATACGAACAAGTGTGGAGCATTTTCTAGCCACGCGCACGACGGGCAAAATTACCCCCGTCGTGCGCGGGGGGTAAAACGCAACGTGTGAAGCAATTTCCAGCCGCACGCACGACGGGCAAAATTAGCCCGGTCGTACGCATCGTGTGCGGAGGGTAAAACGCAACGTGTGAAGCAATTTCCAGCCGCGCACACGACGGGGAAAAATACGCCCCGTCGTGCGCGTGGGTTAAAACGCCTAGTGTGAAGCAATTTTCATCTGCGTGCACGACGGGAAAAATTACCCCCGTCGTGCGTGTCATGTGCGGGGCTTAAAACGCACAAGTGTGGAGCAATTTCCATCCGCGCGCACGACGGGCAACATTACCCCCGTCGTGCGCATCGTGCGCTGGGCTTAAAACACACAAGTGTGGAGTAATTTCCATCCGCGCGCACGACGGCAAAATTACAACCGTCGTGTGCACGGGGGTTAAAACGCAACTTGAGTAGCAATTTCCAGCCGCGCGCACGACGGGCAAAAATACGCCCCGTCGTGCTCGGGGGCTAAAATGCGTAGTGTAAAGCAATTTCCAACCGCGCGCACGACGGGAAAAATTACCCCAGTCGTGGGCATCGTGGGCGGGGCTTAAAACGCACAAGTGTGGAGCAATTTCTATCCGTGCGCACGACAGGCAAAATTACCCCTATCGTTCGCGAGGGGTAAAACGCAATGTGTGAAGCAATTTCCATCCGTGCGCACGACGGGAAAAATTACCCCCGTTGTGCGCGTCGTGCGCAGGGGGTAAAACGCAACGTGGGAAGCAATTTCCATCAGCGCACGACGGGCAAAATTACGCCCCGTCGTGCGCAGGGGTTAAAACGCCTAGTGTGAAGCAATTTCCATCCGCGCGCACGACGGGCAAAATTACCCCCATCGTGCGCGTCGTGCGCGGGGCTTATAACGTACAGTGACAAGTGTGGAGCAATTTCCATACGAAGGTAGCAATATGGGAACCATATCTTTTAATTTCTTACAACAAGTGATTATTTTGCACAAAACCTAACATCAATTTTATACCGAATTTTTTTCAATATCAACATTCTTCTTGTCCCTTTTTAATCGGTGACGTGCATTATAAATTGATTTGCATGGAAGGTTGGATTTTCTTACAGGACTTTCAAAATTTCAGCCGTCCTCAGCGTGCTATCTGCCAAATCTCTCAATGATTCCATCTCCATTCCCTGCAACTGCCCTTCATCGGAATGGCCCTCGACATAATTAGCAGCTTGATGGTTGTGCCTGCCCTCAACGACTGTTAACCTCCACTGACCGCTGGATTTTTGTACGACATAAATAGTACCTTGGATTTTTGTACCTTCTCCAGCAATCTCAACCGTATCTGCATGCATGTAAAATCACCAAATTTCTACATCATTTTCCACCCAATTGAATAAGAATTTCACCTATAGTGTATTTAAAAATATATACTTACCAAATGGAATACCTCGAAAATCCCTACTTTCAGACCCAAGAAAGGAAGAAAATGCTAATGTATCCTAGAAGGTCCGCTGACCGCTGAGATCTTCTGGGAAGATTTGAAGGTGCATTTTGGTTGCAAATGCTACTGTATCCTAGAAGGTACGCCTACCGTTGAGATCTTCTGGGAAGATTTGAAGGTGCATTTTGGTTGCGTAGTTAGCCTGATTTCATTGGAGTCATTTTCTACCGCCATCCCATTCTCTTTACAGGCATCTACATCATGAAGGAAATGGTCCACATTTAGCAGGAGTAACTTTCAATTTTATCTTCCATTTACCATGGTATATATCTACATCAAGCAGACCGAAGCAATGGTTAGAATTTATCCGGTTAAACTGAGCAACAAACATATTGTAAGAAAAATACGTAGAATACCGTGGCTATACGAGGAAGATCAGAGAAACAGAATACTTCGCAAGATGTAATTGAAAGCGCTGTGGCGTGGGGATGACCACTTCCTTGAAATCAATTACGACGCGACCTCGGTGGTAATCGCTGTTGCCGGTTGCTCCCGAAGGTTAATACAGCAGCCCCTGGCCGCGTCCACACTTGGCCAGAGACTTTGGATTTTGCATAGTACAGCTACCCAGGAGAACGTGATGAAGCAAAGAAGAATTTTTGGAGGAAGCAATCTTTTCGTGTATTTTCTTGAGGAATGAAGAGGGATATAAATAGATTTCAAAAAATAGCTGTTATGAATTCAAACGGTCAAATATTAAACGAGTATTAAAATAGGCTTTGAATGCTGCGTATTAAAGCGAGGCTTTATTTGCGTATTTATTGAGAGGTTTTGAATGCTGCAATCAATTAGCCGTTACTTATTATAGACGAATTGGACTGCCCATGGATGAGGATGAGAATACAGTTGAGTTACTGTGAGTCATGGAAAGAACCCGTGAGTCTACAGTTGTTGTGCTCGTGAATATACAGAATATACAGATGTGCACTGTGAGTAATTTTTGAGGGTAATCTCATACAAAAAGCGAAATTTTTGAGGGCGTTCACGGTCCATTTATAGTGAAATTGACCATTCAAATTGATGAGTATAAGTCTGTTATCCTACAGCGAGCCCTTCATTGCAAACATCTACGTAGACAATCATATGTATCAGTTTGTAAGAGCATAGGCTAATGAATCAGTTTGGATCTGTATCAGTATGTACATCAATATATTTGAATGGCTGGGTCATTTTCAAATTGTCATCAATTTGAATATGTATGAGATTTAATCTAAAATTTTGTAAGCAGTTTCTGAATTCGATTGAATATGTCTTCAGATTGAAAAGGTATCAGATTTAATTTTAAAGTTTGCATGTAGTTTCTGAGTCAGAGTGAATAAGTATCCGGTTTAATCTACAATTTTTTCAGATTGAACAAGTATAATAAGACTTAAATCTAAAAGTTTGCATGTAGGCTTGATTGGGATTCAGATTAAGTATGACGAAATTTAGAATTAAAATTATAGCATCTCACAGTATGCTCAAAGCGCAAAACGGGCAAATTTATTCCCGTGGTCGCGTTGAGAAAATTTGTCATCGATGCAACATCAGCTTAACGCGCACAACGTGTAAAATTCTACTGGTTGTGCGCGTTAAACAATTGTTCATACAATAACCTTAGATGCTCAAAGCGAACACATGGCTCTGGCTGTGCTTGTTATGCGCTTTGCGCAATTATGTTAACCATTAGAAATATGCTCAACGTGCACAACGGCCATAAATTTGTTGGTACTGAGCGTTGAGCAATTATGTAAGCGGCTATAAATTTTTCCAACTCGCTTTCCAACGGTCAAACATTCTTGGGAAAATCATATGTCTGGTATCAATCAGCTGTAGATTCACGAGCAGTATTTTGTATATTCACGAGCACCCCTCCGTAGCATGACGAGGTCTTCGATGTGGCCACATAGTAGAAGTGTAGAACTCTACTGCCGTCTCATCCTCATAAACTAATACAATTCGCTGCCATGCGTTGTGCGTTGTGCGTCTTGAGCAATTCCGGTTTTCCATGCGTTTTGCGCGGTGAGCATTTAAAATTGTTACTCGCTTCTGTATTATTTAGCACGGTGTGCGCGTCGAATAAAATGTATGAAAAAAGATTAGTGAAGATTAATATTGTTGGGAGTAATTTTCCAATTGGCATCAATGTTGATCACGACGAAAAGCCGTTGAGTTTCCTTGTTTTGAGCGGAGAATAATTAACCTATTTTGATACAAATGATAGAATAATTGGGATTACGCGATTTTCGCGTTGGTATTACACGGTGTTTGCGTTGAGTAAATAAATGTTGATTCCCGAGAACCATTGCATTACTGTAGGATCACGGAGTTAGTATACTCTTCATTTTTATTGGTCAAATTCCTAAGTGGCTTACAACGAGCCCTCATCTTCTCACAACTTCCTCTACTTCCCTCTATAAATCTTCTTCTTAATTTGCGCACACAACCACCATCTGGAAACAATAAGTTCTTCTGCTGTTCGTGCATGCTTGATAAAGATATGGACGATAGCATTCATCAAGTAGTCTTTTCATGTAAAGTAAATGGTTGATGTTGGAAACTGACGCTATGACGGTAATAAACGCAACGAAGGGCTGAAATCAATTAGCCATTGTGCGCGTCGTGCGCGGTGGTTAAAATTCATAGTGTAAATCAATATCCATCCGCTGTACACACACGGTCTCACATCTGAGGACTCCACATTACACACAAGGGCTTATAGTGGAACCAATTTATCCGCACGCACAACGGAAACAATTTGATTGTTTTTGTTGCGCTGGAAAATAAAGAATTTTACGAGTTTTTGACGGAGAGTAATTTTCGTAATAGCATAAATTCAATTCAAGGAGCAAAACGGTTCAGTTTCCTTGTCGTGTGCGGAGAGTAATTTGCCTCTTTTTCAGCTGAGCCTAAAATACTTAGGATTACGCGTTTTTCTCGGTGGGATTACGTGTTGAGTAAATAAGATGTTCATTCCCGAGATCCCTAGCATTACTGTAGGATAACGGACTTAATACTCATCAATTTGATCGGTCGTTTTTCACTATAAATGGACCGTGAATGCCGTGAATGCCCTGGAGAAGCGTATGAAATCGGAGGACTACTAGCTGATGCTGTCGCCTCCTGAATATGCTCCTCTCCCTGGTCTGCGAAGAGAAGAATGGTCCCCCTGGCCTTCGCGCCCTGGTTGGCTGCTCTGGGTCAATTAGGTTGGCGGTGCATGGCTACCGTCTCTCTTCAAGCACTCCCTCCTGTTCTTTTCGATCTCTTGGCTCACAGCTAAATTGGCCAAATCTGACTGGATGAAGCAGATCATAATTGTCCCTTTCCTCCTGCAGATTTCCAATTTTGGCTGCGAGCCAAGAGATCGAAAAGAACAGGAGGGAGTGCTTGTGCCTCAGAGGGACGGTAGCCATGCACTTCCAACCTAATTGACCCAGAGCAGCCAACCAGGGTGCAAAGGCCAGGGGGGCCATTCTTCTCTTCCTAGACCAGGGAGAGGAGCATATTCTGGAGGCGACAGCATCAGCTTGTAGTCCTCCGATTTCATACGCTTCTCCAGGGCATTCACGGTCCATTTAGTGTGAAATTGACCATTCAAAATGATGAGTATACTCCGTTATCCTACAGCGAGCCCTAATGCCTGATGCTTGCGATAGAAATGGACGATGGAATTCAACCAGTTCTCTTTTCACGTAAAGCTAAATGGTTGATGTTGGAAACTTATGCAGTGGGGGTAATAAACGCAACGAAGGGCTATCGTCCATTTGTAATCAAGCATGCCCGATGAATGCCTTCCATATGTGAGCATTTCGCCTTCCACTCCTCGACTATACACTCCATATCCATCTCCTCTTTTTACACTCCATCCAAACCATCAAACCCTTCATCATTTCACTAAACCTCGTCTATGACACACAAACACTCCCTCATGTCCTTTCCGATCGCGAAGATAAAAATCTCATTCTATTTGTTATGCAACCATTTGGTGTTGTTCGACGGCTCGTGTGAATCGGAGTTCCTCTCGGTGTCTTTGAAACGGATACATACCTGACTGCAGGTTACAACGACGCATGCTATGACTACACTCATATCCAGCCGATGGTGGCAGAAAATCGGCAACGACGGTAATAAACGGAACGAATATGGTCGCCCGATGAACTCACGGAAGTTGACGGGGAAGCACGCAGATCACACCGACAATCACATGTTTCAGTTTGTAAGAGCATAGGCTAATCAATCTGTTTGGATCTGTATCAGTATGTACATCAGTATATTTGAATGGCTGGGTCATTTTCAAAATGTCATCAATTGGAATATGTATGAGATTTAATCTAAACTTTAGCTAAACGCGCACAACGGGCATAATTCTGCTGGTTGTGCGCGTTTAAGTTGACTGGGACAAACCCCAAAAAAATAACCCCCCCTTTCCTCTTATTTATGTGTTTATCGCTCCCAACCACAAAACAAGCTCATAATTGCTCACCGCGCACAACCACCCAAAACTCAGAATTGCTCACTGCGCACAACCATCCAGGATTGTCCGGGTTGTGCACAGGTTTTTTCTGCGCCGTGCACTCTGTGCATGGGTTATTTCAAGTTCCCCTATAAATTTGCGGACAACGAGCACTCATCTTCTCACAACTTCATCTACTTTCTTCCATCATCTTCTTCTTTATTTGCCCACACAACCTCCGTATGGAAACAGTAAGTCCTTCAGCTGTTCGTGCATGCTTGATATAGATATGGACGATAGCATTCATTCAGCTGTTCGTCCATTTATAATCAGGCATGCCCGAAAAATGGTTTCCAGATGCCCGTCCCCGACACAGGGCACCCAGGTCAACCGCCCAAGAAGTACTGGTCAGGGGGACATCACCAGCATATTGTGTGAAGTATGATACATACTTGACAGCCGGTTACAACGACGCGTGCAATGAAGACACTCCTATCATGTTTCATTGTTACCGACAGTCGGCAACGACGTTAATAAACGCAACGAAGATGGTCGCCTGAGGTAACTGGATGGTTATAGATTGTTATGGTCGCCTCCCTCAAGCTTTTAACTGATGACTAATTTTTTTCATCTCCCTTGCTTCGCCCAAATTCTGAACTAAACCCTAACCCTAGATCCATCTACGTCTGTCCGATCGAGTTTGCTTGCAATTATGCAATCGATTGATCTGCGCGTCCTTGTTTTTTGTTGAAAGGTATTGATCACAGTTCATTTTTAGCTTTTAGTGATAGAGGATCATCTCATCCTTCCTAAGATCATCGAACTTTCTCCGCTCCTTCGGAATACCCTTCAAGATTGTAGCGCGAACAACGTCCTCGGGCCCAGGAAGTATCGAAATTCCTGTAACTATTGATCTAGAGGTTATCGAATGCTTCGTTGGATGCGAGCCCTTACGCCCGCCATTGTTCCAGGTTCAAAAATCCATCTTTTTTTAACTTATTGAAGTTAGACTTCAATAAGAAAAAAAACATGGATTTTTGAACCTGGAACAACGGCGGGTGCAAGGGCTCGCATCCAACGAAGCATTCTATGACCTCGGGATCGATGGTTACTGGAATTTCACCTCTTTCCGTATTCTGTCGAGATTCTTCTTCATTTTCTTCTTCAATTTAGATGCGAGACAAGAGATCGAAAACAACAGGAGGGAGTGCTTGTGCCTCGGAGGGACGATAGCCATGCACCGCCAACCTATGTGACCAAGGGCCGCCATCCAGGCTTAATCATATGTATCAGTTTGTAAGAGCATAGGCTAATGAATCAGTTTGGATCTGTATCAGTATGTACATCAATATATTTGAATGGTTGGGTCATTTTTAAAATGTCATCAATTTGAATATGTATGAGATTTAATCTAAAATTTTGCAAGCAGTTTCTGAATTCGATTGAATATGTCTTCAGATTGAAAAGGTATCAGATTTAATTTTAAAGTTTGCATGTAGATTCTGAGTCAGAGTGAATAAGTATCCGGTTTAATCTACAATGTTTTCAGATTGAACAAGTATAATAAAACTTAAATCTAAAAGTTTGCATGTAGGCTTGATTGGGATTCAGATTAAGTATGATGAAATTTGGAATTAAAATTATAGCATCTCACAAATATGCTCAAAGCGCAAAACGGGCAAATTTATTCCCGTGTGGGCGTTGAGCAAATTTGTCATCGACGCAACTTTAGCTTAACGCGCACAACCGGCATAATTTTGCATGTTGTGTGCTTTGCGCTATTATGTTAACCATTACAAATTTGCTGAACACGCACACCGGCTCAAAGTGAACACCTGGCATTACTCGATTCAGCTCTTTGTTTGATCTCACCAGTTGACTAAGTGATGTATCCTTCGAGCAATGAAATAAAAATCAAATCTTTTGGAATTCGGTCTGGGCGACTGGAGCGATCTTTGAAAAAACTTGCCGTTTGAAATTCTACCGTGAGCAATCTGTGTAATTGTCTGTCAATTCGCTGCAAGCAGAAGGTATCACGGGACAATTTCGGGTCCTACCGGGTCATATCGGGTCTACAATAATTTAGCCGTTGTACTGGTTGAGTAAACAAGTCTAGTTTGAAATATTACTAGCAAATAACCCGTCCACATGTGCACGTGGACTTGATCAAAATGGTTGTGTGCGATGAGCAATTACGGGTTTTGAGTGGTTGTGTGCGCTGAGCAATTCCGAGTTTTGCGTGGTTGTGTGCGCTGAGCAATTCCGTGTTTTGAGTGGTTGTGGGCGGTGAGCAATTCCGAGTTTTGCGTGGTTGTGTGCGCTGAGCAATTCCGTGTTTTGAGTGGTTGTGGGCGGTGAGCAATTCCGAGTTTTGCGTGGTTGTGTGCGCTGAGCAATTCCGTGTTTTGAGTGGTTGTGGGCGGTGAGCAATTCCGAGTTTTGCGTGGTGGTGTGCGGTGAGCAATTCTAAGTTTTGCGTGGTTGTGTGCGGTGAGCAATTTTGAGATTTGCGTCGTTGTGTGCGATGGGCAAACAGCTAGACGGTTCACAGAGGGGAACTTTTACATTTTTGCCCTCCCAGTGTTCGCGATGAGTAATTTACACTATGAACCAATATTTTTACGCATCCGTATATACAAAGGCATCATAACAGCTTCCATATGCGATCAGTTTTGTGACCTAAGGCGGGAAAAGCTAATGAGATAGGGTTTGATCAACAGAAATTATTCTAATTCGCTGATCTATATAGACTATAAGAGTTCTTGCTTATATCAAACGAAGATCCTTAATTAAGGCAGATTAAAAGATTTGTGTCATTGGGTTGGGGTGCCCTAAAATAGTCGACTGCAGATGAATTGCATCGTAAAGTTGGTAAGCCATTAATTGATGCTAATTAATTCCGGTATTTATTAATAATTTCAGAAATTGATTGCTCGATTGTTACATTTGGTACATGATTGCGTAGAAATTACGAAGATTGAGATGGACTCGATACACATTGAGGGGATCTGTGATGAAGCGGACAAAGAAGCAAAGGTTAGAAATTATTTCGCTTTGTTAACTGACTAATTTACTAGAAAATAAAGGAAAACATTTAGTGACTATGTTGGTATGTGGTACTTAATTCAGCGTATTGTTGAAGGCTAAGAGGTTAATGAAGATTATACAAATCAGTTCACAACAAATAAAATTTTCCCCAGCATAGAAGAGCTTGGTAAATGGGTAAAAGCGGTCGGTGTGAAAACCGGGAATTTGGTTGTTACAAAATCATCAAATATGAGTACAAAGGGCAATAGGGTCCCAACTTATTATTTTTATTGTGAAAGAAGTGGGACATATCGGCCACACAGGCCGGATATATCGGCCAAAAAATCAACTCGAAGCAAGAAGTGTTCATGTCCCTTCTACTTGAGGGCTAATGGTGTGGCAACAGATAAGTGGATTTTGACAGTTGTACATGGCAATCACAACCATAAACCCGCAATGTACATCGAGCGACATCCAGATGAGAGGAGGTTCGGAGGGGGGGAGATGGCCACGGTGAGAGACTTATCAAATAGATTGCTTAGGTCAAGGGAAATCTTGAAATACCTGAAGGAAAAGGATAATGCAACATCTACCACAATCAACACTATTTATAAAGCCAGACAGAGGATGAAGGCAGGGGAAATGGCATGGAGAGCAGAAATGCAGCTATTCCTTAATCTAGTGACACAGCGTAATTACATTGTGTATCATGAAGTGGACGAAGTGACAAATGCAGTGATGAATATATTTTAGGCACATCCGCAGTCGGTTGATTTATTACGAAAATTTCCAGAGATTTTGGTTATGGACTGCGCGTTGAAGACCAACCGAAACAGGCCGCCATTGATGGAGATGTATGGGGCGATGTCCACAGATATTCAGTTCGCAGCTGCATTTTGTTACATGGAGGCCGTACGTGAGGATAACTACTTGTGGGCCTTGGAGAAGTTGAGCTCTTTGCTACATGGATACAGGATGCCACGTGTAATTTTGACAGCACTAGAGCCAGCACTTATGAATGCCATTGTCCATGAATTTCCCCTTGCGGTGCACCAATTATGTAGAATGCACATATCCAAAAATATTTCCAAAAATTGCCAGCCCTATTTTGAAGATCAAGAAAAATGTTTAGGTTTCATCTCTAGCTGGAATTTATTGGTGGGGGCACACAAGGAGGAGGAGTATGTTGCTAAACTGAAGTCATTGGAGACAGAGTACAAAGATTACACAAGGGCCGTGAGCTATGTGAAGTCATCTTGGTTGGACAAGTACAAGGAGAAGTTTATTTCTGTATGGACAGATGACAATCTGCACTTTGGAAATGTCCGTACCAACAGAGCGCAGACCAAAAGAGCCCAAACTGAACATCTTAAGCTTAAAAAGGCATTGGGTTCATCGGCCTTCAGTTTATCTGCTTCTTGGCCAACCATACATGAATCATTAGAGGGGAAGCATATCGAGATCAAGGCATCATTCGAGAAATCTAAGATCATGTTGCAACATAATGTGCATGGGTTCTTGTTCAGGGAGCTGATAGGATTTACAGCAGATGCGGCGTTGAAGATAATGTCTGTGGAATCTGATAAATCTGACCCTATGGGAACGGACCAATGCACAGGTGATTGTCTAGCAAAAATGATTTATGGTGTACCATGTGCCAATGAGATTGGCGAATTCACAAGGGAAAATCGCCCCATTCCCTTAGATGACGTAAATGCTCATTGGAAGCAGCTAGACATGGAGGCTAAGATGGAATTGATGTCTGAAGAAGATGGGCTTATACATGCTGAATTAGAGCGCATACACAAGCTCTATGCTCAACTTGATGGGCCAATGAAGCAGGAGTTGTTAATTAAGTTGAAGGAGCTAGCTACCCCGGCGACAAATCTGATTACAGAGCCGCAAGTTAATGTCGTGTTCAATGGAAGAAGAAAAAGAGGTAATAATTTGACGAATGAAGATACAGCCACCCCTATTGATCCAGCTCATTTTGATCATGTCTTAGCCGATGCGGCTAGTTGTTCTGCTCAAATTCCAACTGAAGTCTCATCGAAACAAGAAAGCGTCGGCCGTGTCCAGCCGAGACGGTCCCAAAGGATCAAAAATACGTCTGCCCCACCAATTCCTCCTCAACTTGCTAGAAAGAAACCAACTGTCAAATCCGCGACATCTGGCAGTATGACTGTGGTTTCTGCTACAGCTTCATTTGCAGCAGCAAATTATGAAGCTAAGGACGCTAGAGCCGTTCAAGGAGGCATACCTTATATTGATCAATTGCCCGCTGCAATCACCAAATATATATCGAACGTCACAGATGTGAAGCCAGATGGGAACTGTGGTTACATGGCTTTATCTTCACATCTAGGGATGGGAGAGGACCAGTGGAAGGTGGTCAGAAGCGAGTTGCTTGAAGAGCTGCGTGACCACTATGATGTGTAGTCAAAGGTGATGGTTGAGGAAAGTGCACAAGAACAGGAAGTGTCAATTAACTATATGGATGACCACCCCCCGACGCAATATTGGATGACATTCCCTGAAGTTGGACATATAATCTCTAGTCGTTATAACTGTGTAATACATCTGCTGTCAATGAAACAATGTCTTTCATTTTTTCCGTTAAGATCAGGACCAGACCAAGGTACGAAACGTGGTCCCTTCACCATAGGTTTTGTAAATATAATCACTTTGTAAAGATTCAACTTAAAGATAGAAGCCCGGTCCCACCGGTAATAAGGCATTGGAAGGCTAACCGCCTGCCTGCGGCCAAAGGATAGGTTGAAGGCCTTGAAGAGAGGATGCGACAATTCGAGAAATTAATCTGTAAAGATGTAGGCAAATATCCCACTGTACTTACTGTATCATCAGATGATTGAATGTTTAATTTTGTGCAAATGTAGTGTCTGAGTTTATAATGAAAGAATATACTGAAATTTTTGGGATTTTTGTACAAAATTTATGGGATTTCTGCACAATGGGAACTCAACGCGCCATCATGGCTTTGCTTGTTGTGCCCGTTGAACATTTATGTTATGGGATACAGGTGCTAAATTCTCACGACTGGCATAATTTTGCCCGTTGTGCGCTTTGAGCAATTTATGTTACAACATTAAAAATTTGCTCACCGCGCACAATGGCCATAAAGGAGAATGGTAAGAGTTGGACTCATAATTGTGTGCTTTGGTATGTTATTGATGTTGAAGACCTATGGTATACTGCATTAAATGTGTTATTTATGTTGCATGAAGTGATTTCCACCTCTGCGTATTCTTGAATCTTTGTCTCCTTGACGATGGTCTTCTTGAATTTATGGCATAAGTCCAAGATCCCAAGTTCGTTTAAAGGAAAACTCTATACGTAATAATCTCGATGCATGTAGAGGCTATGTGAATGCTGTAGAAAATGACTCCAATGAAACACACTGACAAATCAGATTCATCCATACACATCAGGTAAAAGGTGTGACCGATGTGTGCAATGAGAAAAAATTGTATATCTGGTACACTGTGATGCTTAGCTCAATTCCAACGCAGTTCACGTGCACTAAGTATATTCCTGGGCAACTTCGATATTTCACACCATCCATGTCCATTTCTGTGATGGATGTATGCTAATAGTTTTAATAGCCACAAGAAATTAAGCAATCGGTGTATGAAGATCGCTAATGGTTTGAGCCGATCCTCCACCGGACTCCCGACCAGATCGCTAACGATTCCTCACCTCAGCCTCATGCCTCACGTCTTCAATCGAGTTTGGAGGAAGCGAGTTTCTCTCCAACTCGGCTATACGAGCCAGGAGACTGCTTTTCTCTACGTATCATCGCTCTTCGGAGCTCTTCTGAACCGCTGACATAGAGGCCGCCCAATCTTTAGCTTTCGCAACCTCCCACTCTGCCTGAGATCTGCGGTCCCTCTCTTTCATTAGCTGCTCCTTCAAATCCTTAAGTTGAGATTCGAATGAAACCGCCTTTTTCCACTCGGCAATCAACAATTGCACCACTCGGCAACGCAATTCCGCCCCGACCAATGATGTCTGCAGGGAATCATGGATAAGTAAGACTGTAAGAGTAAGGCAATAGCAGAAAGAGACGACATTAGTAGTTAACCTGGTAACCGCCATAAACGACTGAGTTAGCGAGCCTTTCAATGTCAATTTGACCCAGGACACTTTGGTAGTGGGAAGGATGGAGTTCTCCACCAACCGACTGGCCACCCCTATCCACCAATGCAGACTCGCCGTCCTAGACAGGGAAGAAGGGTCGGTGACGGTTACCCTAGTACCTTCCGATGGAACGTCAGTGGGCGGATTCAACAGCAATGCCCCCTCATACGCCGGGGGGACATAGCCTGCTGGAACGAGACCTCCCCATGGCCACGTATCCCTTAGAGGAGTCTCAGGCAACTGCGGCCGCACATCCCCCCTGTCATGAAGGGAACGGTTAACATCTACGCCACCGTCTCTTCTTCCCTTTGAAGACTGGCCTTGCAAAGTTTCTTCGTCCCACTGACACGATTTCTCAGCCATATCTGCAATGAAGGCACAAATCAAGGCGAATGGTGATATATCCCCAAATTTGGCGGGATATATATCCCCCACTTGACCGCATGCATGGCGGGGTTTTCTGGGGTCTTCATGGGGTTTTTGCGGTCTACTACATTAATACTCCGAGTTTGGCGGTAACTCAAATTTTTTGCCCTGTCCAGCATTATGGGTGGCCATCTTGATTCTTGACTCTCTCTGTAACGGTCTGTTTTCGTTGTACTTTGTTCGTGCACGTGCTTTTGGCCGTGCACGTGTTTATTTTAGACTTTGTTTGTTAGTGAACACTTTTGTGTGATATGCCATTGTGACCGTCTCTGAGAGTATTAAATAGTGGCACTAATTTGGAACGACATTTCTCGAGTCGTTTTCCCACAATTTAAACTTATTCGATGAGACGTTGCGACTTTCACTTTTGACGGGAGACGTTTCTATTTTTATTTTTGTCGTCCGACATCAAAATTGAGATCCGTCTTCTTCGTTAGCTTTCTCTCGTCATCACGATCACCACGATATTTATTTTATAATTTTTGGAGTTCATTTGACCTACTTTATATTTTTAGCAAGATTTAAAATATTTTTAAAAGCTAGGTTTTAAATTAATTTCAGTCAAAGAAAATTTAATTGAGTTTAAAACGTTTTAAAGAATTTTTGAGCCAATTTCCAGCTCATTTGGGCCGCACCCAAGCCTTGGGTGAGTTGGAGATGGTGAGATTTGAATTTTAAATTATTTTAAACTCCTAATCCCATTAGGATTAGCCCTAGACCTAGTCAACCCATCTACACTATATAAACAACCTTTAGGAAGACCTATTTTCGCAAGAAAATAACCCTAGCCGCTTCCAAAACTCAAATTTCACGTTGCGACGAATCGTCGCAACGTTGCGACATCCATCTCCCCGCATGACCGAGGAAAACACGCCAAAACCCCCGCACCGACCGCTAGCCGCCCCCGCACCAAGCTTTGCCCGCAGCTGCTGCATCGCACCTCGCTCCGTTCTTCCGCTCCGACCGAGAGAAGCTCTCGGTCTGACCGGGAGCTTGGCCCGCTCACGCCCGCAGCCGCTGCACCGCACCGACCCCCGCTCCTGTCGCCCGCTCAGGCCCGTGTCTGACCGAGCCGCATCTCTGCACCGACCGAAGCCCGCAACGTTGCAACGGTTGCAACGTTGCAGCGCTCCGTTCCCCCACATCCAAGGATGTCTGACCGAGAGCCAAACGTCGCAACCCCACACCCATCGCACCACTTGCCACCGTGGGCCCCCCAAGTTCTCCAGAGCTATTGTGGGTCCCCTGTTGGTCCCTAGGACTACTGTGGGCCCCACCTAGGTGCTTTCTCTCCGACGATTTACCACGTACGACGTTGCGACACGTCGTAGCCCGTCGTCACACGTGCTAGCTTTGGAATCTGGATTCGTTGCTTCGGTTGCTGCTCTGAACTTTCCAGCGAGGAATCTAAATTGGAATCAGGACTTGGAGCCCGATCTTTTTATTCCAACCCCTGGCGTCGCTATCCGACGCCAGTGTAGCTTTCGCGTCGTGTTGAGGTAACGCTTTGCACCCCTAGGACCCCCAACCCAATGCATGCTAATCAAGACTAAAATCCACGTTTTTAAAGTTTTTTAAATGTTTTAGAATTCACTAATCAAGATTAATAAAACGGATGTAGGCCGGTGGACTTGTGCACGTAGGATATTGTGACTTTGGACTCGTTGGACGGTGTTTCTCTGACGTGATACTTGCAGGCAATTGAAACTTGCCAACCCTTGTGTAGGGCCACGTTTTAGGCCACTTCTTTGTTTTTAGCGTAAAAGAGACTAGACAGTGAAATGATACCTGTCTAGACGCACTTTTAGGGTCTAGCTTGACAACGAAGCTAGATCCGTCACCCTGCCATGTCATGCATGCATTGATATCTGTCACGTTTAAATTCCTTATTTGTACGCACTTTTAACTGCCATGCATTGCATTATACATGTCATCCAAGTTGATTGTTGCATTCGTAGCACACGCTACACTACTTGTACTTCCTTGACCGGCTAGGTGCACCCCTATGCCATCATGTTAAAACACTTCCTGGCTCGTGATCCAGAAGCGGGCCTCATGTATTGGTCAAAAGCCAATGCCCGATACACGTGGAGGGGTAGGGATAAACGATCACTTGAGCTTAGGAGTTGGCCCGCGCAGCCACTCTAGCCAAAAGGCAGAATCTCTGTGCACGAGGTGCTTACTTGACTTGTACTTGTCGTTGTGAATGAAAATATTGTCATCCATGCCATGTTTAAATGCCATGCTCGTACTTTACTTTACTTGTTGCACTCATACTTTAACTGCCATGTCATTGCATTCATGCTAGAACTACTAGGTTGCTTTACTTTACCTACTTTCAGTTTCCTTGCACAAGTCTCTTGTAGACTTGCTGACATGTGGCCCTTGCTCTTTTGGGTGTCACATGTTAGACCCTGAGCCAGAGTTCGTAGCTGAGGACGTGGTGTTTGCTGACGTTGAGCCAGAGCCTACTTTTGACGAGGAGTTGGTGGACACTGGTGACCAGTCTCAGAGACTGATTTGGAGTTGCTTTTACTTTAGATTGCTGTTAGGTTGTCGGTTCGTGGCACCTTTGCTTTGCTTTTGTACTTTGTACTTTTGTTGGCCATGCTGGGGCCTCTTTTAGACTCTTTCTTTTTAGCCTGGTGGCTTTTTATGCGATGTTGAGATTTATTATTATGGATATTCTGAGATGTTTCTTTTGTCTCTTTTCGTTATTATTATCTTTGTTTCGCTTCGCGTTGCAAGGACCTGTAGTTTAAATTTGATTGACGCTTATCGGACTTGCAGCTTTGTAGCTTCAAGTCTGAGCGGACCTTCTCACGCTTCGCCTCCACGTTTTTGGGAAGAGGGGTGTGACACTCTCGCTCTTCCGTTTGTTATTACAAGTATAAATAAACGGAGGCTTAATTACTCAGCGCGCAAAACGGGATAAAATTTGAACCGTTGTGCGCGGTGAGCAAACATAATTTAGTCACGCGCAGTATGTGCGTAAATGAGGGATAGTTGTGCGCGGTCGAATATTTGGATTTATTATACGAATTTTCCTCATCGCGCACAAATGACATTACTGTATACAGTTGTGTGAGGTGATATATTAAACGACTAAATGTTTTACTTGTCACAATGGATACAAATATTCGCTGATATGGCGATTACGAGAAAAAAATTTCGCAAACAAAGTACCAGCAAATTCGGCAGATGGATGAGTCAATGACCGGTCGAATTCGTGTTTGTGGTCCCACCAACCTCTCACCTCATCCATCTCGTCAAATCAATAACTCAATTGCCGTTTTATTTGTTTATTTATTTTCGTCTTAGTAATGGTAACACGTGAAAGTGGAGCCCGTAGAGGGATAACGATAGAATTTTTCAACGCAGCACAGCGGAACGACGCAAAACCTACTGCAAATTGCCCAGTTAACAACATTCGAACGCGAAGATACACATATAGTTTAGCGGACCCCACAAGATATTCTTGACCCCACTATCCAACCCCATTGAATCTAGTTGGTAGGGGATATTTTAACTAAATATGGTAGATGATGTGACAATTAATTAGGTATTTTTTCCCATATTTAGTTAACGTCTAATTAAGCTATATTCGACGACTCCATACAAGTCTAAACCGAATGGCCGGTTATATCATCTCCAACCACACTGCAACAACATGCCAAATATGGCGTTTTCCCTTCATCAACCGCCCTGCAAAACTGGTAACATTTTGCCGGTTTGCTACAGGGCCATCCAAATTTGGAGAGTCAATGTAGCAACCTCCGATGTATAAAAAAACAGTGTAGCAACCTACATCCAGTTTTTGTATGTCTATTTATTAGACTATACCTAGCACATTCATTATGAATCTGTTTGTTTATTTCGATCCCCCTATGGCATTATCCAAAAGGCGGGAGTAAAATAACAACAATCATGCCAAATAGGAGTCTAAATATATATAAATCCAAAAAAAATCATAAAACCACATTATAAACTTAGTTGATAAGAGGAATGAAAGTCCAATATCAACATTGAGATACACGAAGGAAAACTAATGTCTCAAATCACAACACATAGAATATAGCATACATGGAGACCATATCACAAAATTCACACATATATGATCAACAAATATAGTGTGGAATTAAAATTAAACCCAAATAAGATACAAATGCAAACGCAATTGTGTTTCAAGGGTTCGGATTACCCAAGTCACTTCCCGCCTTGTTCCCGGTTATCCTACGTCCCTTCCACCCGGATACCTCCGGATACTCAAGTTAGAACCCTAACTTGAGGTTGCCTTTAAACCCACTTGTAGCAACCCTACAAGTGAAATCGAATACAATCGATGTCCTTGACTCCTACAACTTGGGAGTAAGCAAACCGCTCTCGCAAACCGAGCACAAAACCAAATAACGAAAGTTATGAAATTATGAAAGCAACACTTACAATCCCATATGCCTTGAAGTAGAACTTGAAGGAGAAGTGTGTTGTGTGTTGACGACTCTCTTGGAAGAGAGGAGAAAGCCCTTTCTCTTGACTGCACCAATTACCTTGACGATCACTATTTGGTTCTAGAGGATTACTGCTGTAAAGGTGGAGCCCGATGTAATAGATCGGGTGCCAAGCCACTCAAGGATGGAAAGGACGGGCACCTCATGGGCATTTACTTTCTGTTTGAATACACATCGCTTGTGCCTTGCACCGGCTCCGTTATATCAGTTCCCGCCTGATAAACATGAATCCCTGGCAATAGAGAGGACTACTGCCGTAAAGGTGGAGCCCGATGTAATAGATCGGGTGCCAAGCCACTCAAGGATGGAAAGAAAGGGTACCTCATGGGCATTTACTTTCCATTTGAATACACATCGCTTGTGCCTTGCACCGGCTCCATTATATCAGTTCCCTCCTGATAATCATGAATCCCTGTCAATAGAGAGGACTACTGCCGTAAAGGTGGAGCCCGAGGTAATAGATCGGGTGCCAAGCTGCTCAAGCCTGGACAGAACTGGCACCTCATAGGTATTTACTTTCCGTTTGAATACACATCGCTTGTGCCTTGCACCGACTCCATTATATCAGTTCCCGCCTGATAAACATGAATCCCTGTCAATAGAGAGGAGTACTGCCGTAAAGGTGGAGCCCGAGGTAATAGATCGGGTGCCAAGCCGCTCAAGGCTGGACAGAAAGGGCACCTTAAGGGCATTTACTTTCCGTTTGAATACACATCGCTTGTGCCTTGCACTGGCTCCATTATATCAGTTCCCGCCTGATAAACATGAATCCCTGTCAATAGAGAGGACTACTGCCATAAAGGTGGAGCCTGAGGTAATAGATCGGGTGCCAAGCCGCTCAAGGATGGAAAGAAATGTCACCTCATAAGCATTTACTTTCCATTTGAATATACATCACTTGTGCCTTGCACTAGCTCCATTATATCAGTTCCCGCCAGATAAACATGAATCCCTGTCAATAGAGAGGTCTGCTGCCGTAAAGGTGGAGCCCGAGGTAATAGATCAGTTGCCAAGCCTCGTAAGGTTGGATAGAATGGACACCTCATGGGCATTTACTTTTCGTTTGAATACACATCGCTTATGCCTTGCACCGGCTCCATTATATCAGTTTCTGCCTGATAAACATGAATCCCTGTCAATAGAGAGGACTACTGCCGTAAAGGTGGAGCCCGAGTTAATAGATCGGGTGCGAAGCCACGTAAGGCTGGATAGAACGGGCACCTCATGGGCATTTACTTTCCGTTTGAATACACATCGCTTGTGCCTTGCACCGGTTCTATTATATCAGTTCCCGCCTGATAATCATGAATCTCTGTCAATAGAGAGGACTACTGCCGTAAAGGTGGAGCCCGAGGTAATAGATCGGGTGCCAAGCTGCTCAAGGCTGGACAGAACTGGCACCTCATGAGCATTTACTTTTCGTTTGAATACACATCGCTTGTGCCTTGCACCGGCTCCATTATATCAGTTCCGGCCTGATAATCATGAATCCCTGTCAATAGAGAGGACTACTGCCATAAAGGTGGAGCCCGAGGTAATAGATCGGGTGCCAAGCCACGTAAGGCTAGACAGAATGGGCACCTCATGGGCATTTACTTTCCGTTTGAATACACATCGCTTGTGCCTTGCACCGACTCCATTATATCAGTTTCCGCTTGATAAACATGAATCCCTGTCAATAGAGAGGACTACTGCCGTAAAGGTGGAGCCTGAGGTAATAGATCGGGTGCCAAGCCACTCAAGGATGGAAAGAAAGGGCACCTCATGGGCATTTACTTTCCGTTTGAATACACATCTCTTGTGCCTTGCACCGGCTCCATTATATCAGTTCCCGCCTGATAATCATGAATCCCTGTCAATAGAGATGACTACTGCCGTAAAGGTGGAGCCCGAGGTAATAGATCGGGTGCCAAGCCACATAAGGCTGGACAGAACGTGTAGTGGCCATTGAACAATAGATATTTATAGATCGGTTGCGAGACGCAATCGGTATGCCACGTAATGATGAAAGTACAACCGCCACCTCGTACAATCTCATTTCGGAGGTATGAAATATAGGACATTTTAAATGATTCTGCTTTCTTCTCAACAATGTTCACGTGTGGAAACTGGAGAATGAGTCAAGTAGAACCTCGGTTTCCGTGTAAGCCCTTCATTACGATTTTTAGGCCATCTGAACGGATGCTTTACCCCAGCCGTCTGATGAGATTGTTTTAGTCAGTTCCACTTCCCTATGTAATCCAGCGGCTGAGATTAAAATAACCAATCGTTATATATATGTGGAATCAGTAGACCAGGGGTTTTGCGGAAAATTTCATTCCTCTTCCCTTTGGTCTGTCGTTCCGTTTTCTTCTTCATCTCAACACTCTCGCATTTCGTACTAGGGTTTCTTCATGCCGCCAAAACGATCTTGTGAGTCGAGTTCTTCTGACTCTTGGAGATTAAGTGATGATGATTCAACGTCACCTGAACACGATGATCCCCTTCCCTCATCGTTCCCGGCCAATAGACCCATTCTGCGTGATTCGCTTTCGCTTGGTCCAACGCAAGGTGAACACAATGTGCTGTTGCCTCCCCTGGGGTTCCTCCTTTACATGCAGGTTCATCATTTCCATCTCCGGCTGAAAAATCCCCACTCGAGGACATCAGCAACGGCCTCCGCTCTATGGTTGGGATGTCTCGCCGTTAGGACTCTGTTCTGCACAACCTCCTTAGCAAACTCGCGACGCTTACTACGTCTGTCTCTGTACTTACAGATGAACAACGTCAGCTTAAGGATATACTCATAGGCAATGTAAGCCCAGTATCTGCTCCTTCATCCTCCTCCCATCAGCCGGTGAACTTTACTCGTAGATTAGGAGAAATTGAAACAAATTTCTCCAACACCAATCTGGCGATCTCACTTCTGCGTAGCGACTTCGACACTATGATGCTCATAATGTCGAACATACAAGAGAAGATGGAGACTCTGGTGCCCTCTCCTAGAGACATCCGTACTGTTGCCCCACCATCACCACCACCACCACCACCACCTCCTCCTCCTCCTCCTCCTCCGCCTCCTCCGCCTCCAGGTTTTTGAGGTGAACGGGCCTTTGGCGCACAAGCCTTTCTCTTGTCTTATAATGTATTTTTGATCATTGACGGAGAAGAGTGATTGTGGGTAGATATTCTTTGGTGTTTTATGTCATAATGTACGAAATGTAGTTTCAAATTTGTTGTGGTATGTACATTATAACGTATAAATGTTGTAGTATGATAGAATTCAGACCTTAATACAATGTCATTTAATTTGATACAATTGCATGACATTACAAAATTGATATATGTGATATATACATCGATGCTTACTTGAATCAATGTCCGAAATTGAAATTACCTATTTAAAAACTTTTTATCGATATATGAATTACCCAGTGCGCACAACGGGCATAAATTGTAACCGTCATGATATACGTTGTGATAAAACATTTACGTTTGCACACAATTACTCAGCGCGCACAACGGTCACATAATTTGTTTGACCGATGTGCGGGCTGTGAGCACAGTAATTGTGAGCATACCCGTATCTGGTTATCCACAATTACTCAGATCACACAACTGCACGTAATTGTGACTTTTTTGCGCGCGGAGCCAAACTATTCTATATTACAATTGAGGGAAGCTTTTGAATTTGTCCTATGTGGCAGTGTCAGGTCAAGTTTTGGGGGGAAATTTCTTGGATTGAGAAAATATGTTGGGAATACACAAAATAATTGAAGAGAAATTAGTTGGGAGAATACAAAAGCTTTTCTTTTTTGAAATTGGTAGCATTAGCACTTAAGTCTTAATACCCTTCATTCAAAAATGACCCAAAAAACGAGACCCAAAAAAATGAAACCAAAAAAAAAAAACACACACAAAATGAAACTAAAAAAATATGCAACTTAAATTACAAGTATGCGAAAGAGAACTTTATTTTGGCTGAGCTTATTTCGGTCGACTCAAAAAAATTGAAACCCAAAAAAACACAGGGAAAGTGCATTCAAAGAGGCGGGCTGAGCTTTATGGTCGTCAAGCTGTCTTACCAACCCATTCGCGCAGAAGGCGCCCTCGCCGAAGTCGCACGCTAAATTTTTAGACGCTAATTTGTTGTTCTGCATCGAAGGCACCCGCACCTAATTTATTGTTCCTCGCCGAAGACGGCCGTGTCTCTAAATTTTTTACGCTAATTTGTTGTTCTTTTCCATTTTGGTTGTAGAAATATTTTTTTGGGACAAATATTTTTTTGGGACAAAGATTTTGCACCGTTCCCACGGGCACGGATTATGGCTAGTATGCAATTAAAATGACAATATTTCATCGCAACCAAACTTCAGATGTCATGACCGTTGTGCGCGCTGAGCAAAACTGTATTACATAATCCATTACCCACAATTATTCATCCCGTCCTGCGCGGTGTGTAAAAAGGTATACCTTTCGAAAACATAATTCAGCTCGCACAACTGCTAAAATTTCACCCACCTGTGCGCGATTAGTAAAACTGTCGTAACTAATAATTTCTCAGCGCGCACCACGTTCAATAAAAAATCACAATAATTAAGAAAAATCACAAAATCGGGGGAGATTTAATGTTTAGACTGACATGCGAAATAAATATATCCACATTGAAGCAAATATATTGCACAGACGGTCGGTTGATTGATGGGTGTAGATACATACTCCTTCCCCTTTTGTATTTAGGTCCTGTCCTTTTGGCATCTGTATTTACGTGTTTGGTCCCTTTTAAGTTTTAACCCCCCGACGCTGACGACACGCACACCCACACTTTCCTCTCCTTCGCAGTTTCGCGTGTAAACCGCTATCGTGTTCATGGGGAATTATTTTTGCTCCGTGCACAATTTGCACGGGAAATTTCTAGTATACATATAAGTGAAAAGACAACACATATCTTACTGTTTACAAAATAAGACACCATATATCTTTGTGAATGATACTCATGTGTCACGCTGTTGGATTTGATGGTGTCCTATTTTGTAACATCCCATTATGAGTAATATTGTATAAACATAAATAATTTGCTCAACTAGCACAACAGCCATAATTTTTCCCGTTGTGTGCGTTGAGCAATTTTGTTATAGGCCATCAAGTTTGCTCAACGCACACCATAAATGGTCAAACATTCTTGGGAACATCATCTGGCAGGTAACAATCTGTTGTAGATTCACTCGTCTTTATATTCAATACAATATCACTCCTCACGGGTTCTTTTAGGTAGACACACAGTGACTCTACTGTAGTATATCGTCCTCATCAATGTGCCAGTCCAATTCGTCTATAAAATGGCCTCCCTTCCCACTAGACCTTATCAACCACTGCACTTCTTGATGATAGTATTCTATCTTATTCTATCTGTTTCTACTTTATACAATATTTTTCCTTCACCGTGCTAAATATATCCCGTTGTTCATCACTGCTTCGTCTTCAACACACAAAGATGAACAATATACTATCGGCAATTGACGTGTACTGGAAGATGTTATTTGCTCCTTCATATGTTCTACAGCAGCGGATTCTTCTGAGAAGAAGCAACCGTGATATATTTTTATATCAGTGCCTAAACGTAAAGTTGCATGTCTTTATACCCTATTTTTTACTTAAATATGCTTTTTAGCGTTCATAACTGATGCTTCTTCAACGCATACAGGGGCATGCACTGAAGAATCAAGATCAACCAACTTCGTTAAAGGAGTGGCTACTTATACCGTTATGGACGATCTGGATGCTAGTGATTATGGTGCACGCTATTGGAGCTGATCATAAATGCCATGTTGCTTGAGCTGTTCAGCATGACTTTGAACAGTTTTTCGTAGTGGGATTCAATGTACCATTATGATATTCCCGTGATTGAATTTCATACCAGTTCCAAAATGTGAAGTTGCAAAATGTTTAGCTGTAGTTTCAACTTTGTTGTGTAATGTACATTATAATGCATAAATGTTGTAGTATTTTGGAATTCAGACCCTAATTCAATGTCATTTTATTTGATACAATTGCAGGACAATAAAAAAATGATATAGGTGATATATATGTCCGACATTGATATTACTGAGCAAAATTTTTTACCGAACTATAAATTACATTTATGCATTATGTACATTATAATGCATAATGCTGTAGTATGTTAGAATTCAGACCTTAATACTATGTCATTTAATTTGATACAATTACAGGACAATACAAAATTGATATAAGGTGATATATACATTGATGCTTACTTGAATCAATGTCCGACATAGATATTACTGAGCAAACACTGTTCACCGAACTATAAATTACCCAGGGCGCACAACAGGCTCATGCTATATGTTGTGATAAACTATTTACGTGTGCACACAGTTACTAGCATGCACAACGTTCACATCGATTTGTTTGACCGCTGTGCGCACTGAGCAAAACCGTATCTGGTTATCCACAATTACTCAAATCACACAACTGGACGTAGGTGTGACCCTTTTGCGTGCAGAGCCAAACTGTATGCAATTAAACACAATAGACCATCGCACACAACAGTCAAATGCCATGACCGTTGTGTGTGCTGAGCAAAACTGTATTACATGCTCCATTACCCACAGTTAATCATCCCGTCATATGAGCAACATAAGGTAAGGTTGCGAGCACTGATCAAATTACACCCACCTGGGCGCGTTGAGTAAAACGGTCGTAACGAATAATTACTCTGCACGCACAACGTTCAATAAAAAAAAATCCCAAAATAAAGAAGAAACACAAAATCAGGGGAGAATTAAATAATGTTCAGTCTGACATGCCAGATAAAAAAATCAAAATTGATGCAAATATGATGCGCAGCAATTGATTGATGGGTGTAAAGACATTTAAGTGATAAGACAACACATATCCTACTGTTTACAGAATAGGACATCAAAAATATCTACATTTCTTTGATTTGTTAAAATTTGACCCGTAGTGCGCGGTATGTAAAAAGGTATACATTTTGGATATATAATACAGCGCGCACAAAGGATCAAAATACACCCAGCTGTGCGCGTTGAGCAAAACGGTCGTAACGAATAATTACTCTGCGTGCACAATGTTCAATACAAAATCCCCATAATTAATAACTTCAGCACGCACAACGTTCAATAAAAAATCCCAATAATAAAGAAGAAACACAAAATTGGGGGAGAATTAATTAATGTTCAGACTGACATGCCGGATAAAAAAAATCAAAATTGATGCAAATATAATGCGCAGCAGTTGATTGATGGGTGTAAAGACATTTAAGTGATAAGACAACACATATCATACTGTTTACAGAATAAGACAGCAAAAATATCTACATTTCTTTGATTTGTTAAAATTTGTCCCATAGTGCGGGGTATGTAAAAAGGTATACATTTTGGATATATAATACAGCGCGCTCAACGGATCAAAATACACCCAGCTGTGCGCGTTGAGCAAAACGGTCGTAACGAATAATTACTCTGCGCGCACAACGTTCAATACAAAATCCCCATAATTAATAACTTCAGCGCGCACAACGTTCAATAAAAAATCCCAATAATAAAGAAAAACACAAAATTGGGGGAGAATTAAATAATGTTCAGACTGACATGCCAGATAAAAAAAATCAACATTGAAGCAAATATAGCGCAGACGGTCAGTGGATTGATGGGTGTACAAACATTTAAGTGATAAGACAACACATATCTTACTGTTTACAGAATAAGACAACTTATATCTATGTGTATGATACTCATGTGTCACGCTGTTTGATTTGATGGTGTTCACATCGCTATAATTGGTTTTATGAGTAATATTGTATAAACATAAATAATTTGCTCAACTCGCACAATTGCCATATTTTTACCCGTTTTGCGAGTTGAGCAATTTTCTTAGAGGCAATAAATTTTGTTAGAGACAATTTCTGTAGCCCACAGTAACCCAACTGTAGTCTCAGCCTCATCCATGCGGACCATACCCAGTCCAATTCGTCTATATAAAGTGATTCACTTCCCTCTAGACATCGTCAACCACTACTCCTCTCGATGATAGTGTTCTATATGGTTATACCTATACAATATTTTTTCTTTTACTTGCTAAATTTTTGTTCTCACTAATGAATGCTTCGTCTATGACACACAAAGATGGCCAGCCAATAAACTTGCGGCAATTGTCGTGATGCTGAAATTGAATTCGTCACATTTATATGGGCATCAAAGATGGAGTCTGCTCCTTCAGATGGCATCAAAGATGGTGTTGGATCCTTCAGAAGAAGCACACAATGTTTTCGAATGCTTCACATTGTTATCAGCCTGAAGGTGCCACCAAGGTATCGGATCTCAAACTGCGCAATCTTCTCCGAAACTGTTCATCCTCATTTCTCTCCATGCTCAGAAGAATTTCTAACGAGTGCCATTATTGAATTTCATACCAGTGCAAAAATGTGAAGAATCTCTATTGGAGCTGCTCATAACTGCAATATCCACAGGAGACAAGGTCACGACATGAGAACTTGTCGTATGAGCAAAACTGTATTCCATTTTCATAGTTAATCAGCCCGCCCTACGTGCAAAAGTAGTGACCTTTGTGTGCACTAAGCAAAAATATTTACAATACTGTGATTTGTTACAGTTATTGTCTTCTGATGTGATGCTGTATGTTTTTTGGAAAAACTTGGACAAGCACCACAAGAGTATCGGTGTATTTAGATTTTGCTCTTTGCTAATCGAAACCAGATGTTTTTTTTGCCGTTGTGCGCGTTAAGTAAAAAAGGTATACCTTCAAGAAATTTTTCTTTACGCGCACCACCGCAGTCAAATACTATTTGGAACAAGTCTGGCTGGTATCCATCTGCCATATATTCACGAGCACGAACAGTTACTCTACGGTGTTTCCATCCTCGTACATGGTCAGTCCAACTCGTCTGTATATGGTTTCCATACCCACCAGACCTCATCAACCACTACCCCAGGTGATTATAGTTCCTTTATCTGATTCTCTCTGATTCTTCTTATACAATGTTTTTTCTTAAAACTTGTAATTTTTTGTTGTTCATGAGTGCGTCGTCTACAACACACAAAGATGGCCAATATACTAGCGGCAAGTGCAGTGATGCAGAAATTGAATACATCACATTTATCTGGCGACGAAGATGTCCTTTTGCTCCTCTTCGCATGATATGTTCATCTTCATTGCAAACATCACATGAAGGCGAAGATGTTCTTGCAACCATAACAGCTTCATTCTCGTCCATCCCAACTTGCAGATATTCTTTGACCCTTCGTAAGTTCCGTTCAGATTCATTGCATACATAACTGCTTGATGATAACAACTGTTCTATCTTATATCTATCTAAGTCTAATTATATTTACTTTTTTATTCTATCTTTTCCTAGGGGAGTTTGTACTTGATGGTATCCCTCCTCCTCCCAAGGGTATTCGAAGTGTCATTGTTTGCCTTGAGATAGATGCCGATGGTATCTTGAATGCCTCTGCAGAGGAAAAGACGTGTGCAGAAAAATAAGATCACTATCACTAACGATAAGTGCCAGGTTGACCCAGGAGGAGATTGAAAGGATGTTCCTTGAGGCAAAGAAGTATAAAGCAGAAGATGGAGCGAATAAGAGAATGGCGGAGATGGTGTGTTATGTACATTGGAATGCATAAATGTTGTAGTATGTTGGAATTCAGACCTTAATACAATGTCATTTAATGTGATACAATTGCAGCCTATTACAAACTTGTGATTGGTGATATATACATTGATGCTTACTTAAATCAAATTCCAACAATGAATTTGGAATGTGTTATGTACATTGGAATGCATAAATGTTGTGTTATGTACTTGAGATGGTGTGTTATGTACATTGGAATGCATAAATGTTGTAGTATGTTGGAATTCAGACCTTAATACAATGTCATTTAATATGATACAATTACAGCCCATTACAAACTTGTGATTGGTGATATATACATTGATGCTTGCTTAAATCAAATTCCAATAATGAAATTTAATGGGAAAAATTAGTGAAAGTAATATACTTTACATTTACACAGCGCGCACAACTGGCAAACGGCGTGAACAATGTGCGCGTTTAGAAATTTTGATCGAGGCCAACAATTTTGCTCATCGCTCAGCACGTCAGTGGATCATTATTGGGAACATCATCTGTGTAATATATACAATAAATACCCGATGTACAAGATTATTCTGTATATTCCCGAGAAATCGTCTGTTGACTTTTATTTAGTAGAAGTGCTACTTTTGTTTATACCAGCTTCCATTTACCCCTGGACACTAATTAATCATCCCACATAATTGCTCAAAGTGCACAACTTGCAACAAAAATGAACGTTGTTCGCGCTAAGCAACGCTTTCTACAATTACCGAGTTTTGCTCATCGTGCACAACGGTGTTATTTAACAATCCGTTGTGCGCTCGGATCTAAACTGTATACAATTACACAGTACACATAATAACTCATCACGATCATATACGGAAGGTCATTCTCCCGTCAGTCTCGTCCTGGTGACGGGGCCGTGTCGGCCGTCCAACAGGGTTCCCGGGTGTCGAACTGGAATCAGGGGGAGAGGAAGTAAACGCTCTCACTCGGCGTCTGTTGCAAAATTTTCCTTCATTAAATTCTGAAAAATTACATATGACTCGCTCGCGAGCAGTCTTACAAAAGTACCGATTCGCAAAATTTAGGAAGACGACGCACCGTCGGCTGTAAACAGGTCCTTTATCGCTCTCGCCACCCTTTCCATCTTGGCGGTGGCCCGAGCTTTGTAAGCGTCGAACTCAGAAGCTTGGCCTGAAGGTCAGCAACCTCCTTCCTCGATGCCTCAAGATCAGCTCGGAGTTGAGATCGCTCTCTACCCCACTGATCTTCTGACTGCTTCTTGGCGCTTGACACGGCGGCGAGGCTGGATTTCGCCTCCGAGGCCGCCCAATCCGACTTGCCCTTGGCGGCCATTATCTTCCTCAAATCTTCCTCCAGCTTCTTCACCTGAGCTTTGAGCTCAGAAGCCTCATTCTCGGCATCCGCCACTCGGCGCTGCCCCTCGATCAGTTCACGGGCCCTGCGACACAGACCTGCCCCGAAAATGGTCACCTGCAGATGGCGACAATCAACAAAACCAGAAGGGGAAGCAAAATTTGGAAGGCACATTGGCAATGAACCTGAAGGCCACTACGAACGAAGCAGTTGGCCATCGTCTCAAGGTTGACCCCATTCAGGAAATCGACATCCCTTAGCAGAGTGATATTCTCCGCCAGACGAGCCCCTGTCCCAAAGTCCAGGAGGGCCGACTCGGCCGTCCCCACGATGTACGGTGGACGATAGGTCTCCCCCTGAGTCTCCCCATGATGGCCAGACCCAATGCGGTTCGACTGCAGAAGGTGGCCGAACTCTGGAGATATGGGGCCGACGGAAGGGACCTGAGGAACAATGTCCTCGTATGGCCACCCGTCGTCTGGCGTGATGGAGGACGATGCGCCCCCAACTCGAGGATCATAAGGAGCCACCTTCAAAGACCGTGCAGCTTGACTTGAGGAGCATCCAGCCTCCCCCAACTCCAGCATGAGGTTCCCCGATTCCTCCGATTCCTCCGATTCCTCCTCATCCCTCTTCCTCTTACAGCCTTCTTCATTGGCCCACTCCATCGCTGAAGTAAACTCTCTGTATGCTCCTCCCGCCATTTTTGTTTCTGGAAGAAATAATAAGATGATGAGATTTCCTCGGAGTGCAAAAGCCATAGGCTTCACCTCCAATTTCTTTTATTACGCGAACGAATAGGACAAGATGATCGACACGTGTCGGAAATTTGGCAAAAACAACGGTTGAGATCAACTGAAAGCGAAAGGTTTTGGCGACCTGAATCAAATTAGATGCTTCGAATGCCATGCCCTATTAAATGAAAGTACCCATCATTCGGCCTCGATCCGCATTATTAATCGAAAACGAATCATGGGGGCCAATGTTGATACCCGTGTACGGCGCCCGAAAAGGCATGGGGTAATTGCTCATCGCACAAAACGACTCAAACCCTAGAATTGCTCTCCGCACACGCCCACTCAAAACTCACAATTGCTCACCGCACACAACCATTTTTTCCCATCCACGTTAACATGTGAACGGGTAAATTTATTATCCGTATCACCGTTGCATAATTGTTAAGAAATTCCATGTCACAACTAGTCCTTACATAAAGTTTGGAAATGGTGCATGTGAGCAGGCAGAGTGTATGGCATGTCATATACATCTACTGTAGTAAAGGAAGTACAACTATACTTATGAACATGTGAAAGCATGCACGTGCAATAGGCAAGGTGTACAACAATGGATCCACACATGCAACAGGCAGAGTGTATGTCAAGACTGAGGTGCATTCAATCATTGAGATACAAAAAAATCAATTCAAAGTGTCAAATAATACACGCAAACATGTACCTTCTCCCTTTTTTAGTAAATTATAATTGCTTGCACCACAATTTTGCGCTGCATATAGTCATCATCTAAGAGTATTAGTGTTATGATTTGATGTATGATGAGAGACTTGTACTTTTGCCCTTCTTTTTTCGAGTGAGTTGTGAATATGAAGATGTTGGTGTATGTATAAGATGTATCAATGTATCATTAAAAAGGAATATTGTGTTATTTTCTCAATGTTTTTATCTGTGATGGAGATTTACTTGTACTTCCCAGCAAGTGCGTAGTACATGCAGAGTTCTTTCTACTCTCTTCTTTTCTTTCTTTCTACGTAATAACACTCGTCTCTTCGGGAATACATGATACATGTTCGAACTTATCGGATATCCCGGGGACCGGGTCGCATTGAATGAAGGCCAGTCGAACGAATTCTCCCGCTCATGGGGAGCGGGATTCGAAGTGCCGCCTCTGTGAGACTTTGACACGTGTCCCCTACTGACGGCTTGGATTCGAAGGGACCTTCAGTATAAAGCCTTTCTCCTTTTAAATTCTGCTTTACCCATTGCTCGTTACCCTGATTTTCATCTTTTTTGCTCAGATGGCGGGTCGGGATTTCAGTCAAGACGTTCCTCACCATCCGCCCTTGGGCACGGCCGAACCTTCGCCCTCCGTGGCGAATCAGATTGATTCGCCCTTCGGTCTCGACCTCGGAGAGGGGGACGTGGCGGCCGTCGAGTAGGGTTCCCGTGTGTTAACCGGGAATGAGGAGAAGAAGAGACGCTCTTAGTCGTGGTCTGAAGGTCCCGAGGGGAAGAAGAAGAGGAGTGAGAGTGGTCCAGCTGTCCTTCCGAGTGACCGCTCCTTCAGGGAGAAACTGGCAGACTCTCTGGTATGGCATATCCAGCATGTTGGACCCTTTTTTCTTCAACGACTGTTTTGTTGATGGCGACATTCACCCCTTCGGTCTTGCAGGTTTCCCCGGTTGCTGTAGATGGTCTTGAGGCGGCCTTGGCGCAGGAGCGCCTGAAGGCTGAGGAGGTTGAGCAATAAGCCAAGGAGGCCCACTAGTTCAAACTGAGAGTTGCAGAGCTCACCTCGGAGGTGGGATGTTTGACGGAGGCTCTGGCTGTCGCCAAGAGTTCAGCCAAGTATGCTGAGGATGCACTGTCCCTCGCCCGGGAGAAGCATAGAAAGGCGAAAGGCTCTCTTTGGGCCGATATAGGCGACCTGCGGGAAGTGGCCTATGGTCAGATCGTAGCTGAGGTCCAGAGGGACTATGGGGATGTCCTGGCTTCGAAGATCGCGGAGTCTATCCGTGAGGGATTCCGGGCGTTCTCGGCCATTTTTGCTGCTCAGATCGAGAGGTCCTTCCGGGATGGTTTGGCAGCGTTCGAGGCGCGTGTCCGAAGAATGCTTCCCCGACCTCCGGTTGTCCCTGGTCACCCTACTGGTTCGGGAGAAGACGAATCGCCTGGGGACGCCTCTTCGCGAGCTCCAGCATCATAGGTGGATCGAACCCTTTTTTGTTTCTCCTTTTTGTTCGTTGTACTTGGAGATATTTTTGATCAATGGAAACAATTTCTCGAATGATTTCTTGACAATTGGCGTGACCTGCTGCAACAGATAAATTATAAGATATGAGATTGACAGCAACATATAGATTTCTCGAATGATAGGCATCATCCTCATACTCTCATAATTAAAACTTTGGGTATTAAGTTTTAGTTTGTACCCGCAGACCTAGGAATTCAAAGCCACACTAGCTGCATTTTGAACTAAAATACCAGATAAATCATTTCTCATAGATACAGTTTTCAAGAGATTCAGTTTTCAGCACATTTAATGATGGGCTTCATTACATAAATGCTTTTCATACCACTGCCACTTTTTCTTTGGTGATGAGCTTGATGACTGAGCCCACAGGCATGGCCAAAAGGCTGAAGAGGAAATTGATAAAATCTTTGCCAGCTTCAGCGAACAACACTCTCTTCATCCTCTTGTCTATGAAAAGCTTCAACCTCAGTTGGGTGGACATCATCACTGCTGCAGCAAACCGGTGATGGTATGTTTAAGCTATGGTCTCTGGTTGTTTGGGAGGGGGTTGCTTGAATATGGTCAGAGTAATATTTGAGCAAGGTTACTTCTTTCTCATGCCTTTCACAGCACTCGAAGTGTTGTGGTTGAATATAATTTGTGGGTATGGAAGCCATTTATAGACGAATTGGACTGCCCTTGGATGAGGATGAGCATACAGTCGAGTGTAACATTACTCCTTCCTCATGATTGATAAACATCACTCGAAGTGTAGAGGTTGAAGAGGGCTTGTGCGTAGGGAAGCCATTTTATAGACGAATTAGACTGCCCTTGGATGAGGATGAGTCTATAGTAGAGTGACCGTGAGTATACAGAAGAGACCCCGTGAGTCTACAAAGCAGTGATCGTGAATGTACATAAGATTTTATTCATCGCGCACATCTTCCTAAATTATTTGCTCTCCGCGCACAACGGCCATATTCTTGCCGGTTATGCGCGTTGAGCTATTTTGTTTGCTTAACGCGCACCACCACGGTCATACATTATTGGGAACAACACTGGCTGCTATCAATCTGCTGTAGATTTACGGGCATTCTTCTGTATAATCACAAGTAATTTGCTGTAGACTCACGGGGTCTCTTGTGTTGCCTCCCAGTAACTCTACTGTAGTCTCATCCTCATCCAATGGCATCCAAAGTCGTCTATAAATGGCTTCCCTTCCCACAAGCCCTCGTCAACAACTACACTTCTTGATGATATTATTCTATCTTATTCTATTTGATTCTAGTTATATGATATTTTCTCTACAACATTCTTTTTTTTCCTTCATCACTGCTGCATCCTCAACACTCAAAGATGGACAATATACTAGCGTCTAGTGACGTGATGCAGAAATTGAATACATCACATATATATTGATTCGAAGATGTTCTTTGCTCCTTCATATGTTCTGTTTGTCGTCATTGAAGCTATCACCTTCCATGCACACCCGTTTCTTCACTGCTTGTATATGTTCTTTGATACTTAGTTGCATACATCACTGCTCGATGATAATAAATGTTCTATCTTATTTTAAGTCTACCAGTACAATATTTTTACTTAATTATGCTTTGTTATGTGTTCATCACTGATTCTTCTTCAACGCAGACAGGGGGACGGTTGGCCAAGATACAAAGAAGCAAGTGACGCTGATGCAGCTGATGGAGCAGCTCATAAATGGCAACAAAGTTTAAATTTTTTCATGGTGGGAATCCCTGTATCCCTAGTATAGTCCAGTGCTTTAATTGCTTAGTCGGGCAAAAACTGTGATGTTGCAAAATGTTTAGATGTAGTTTCTACTTTGTTGTGTTATGTACATTTGAATGCATAAATGTTGTAGCATGGTGGAATACATATCTTAATACAATGTCATTAAATTTGGCGCAATTGATCACATTACAAAATTGCATGATGCTAACTTGAAGTACCCACAATTACTCAGCTCGCACCAACGGCAACAGCATTGAACGTTGTGCGAGCTGAGCACAACTGTCTACGATTACCAAAATTTACTCAACGAGCATAACCGTCAAAGTTATTAACCGTTGTGCGTGTGGAGCTTAACTGTTTACAATTACCCATATTACTCAGCGCGCACATCTGTAACATTATTGAGCGTTGTGTGCGCTTATTAGGAAGCCTGTAAAATTAACAAGTTTTGCTCAGCGCGCACAACTGGTAAAAGTTATAAACGTTGTGTGTGCGGAGCTAAACTGTATACAATTACCCACCATTACTCATCGCAGACAGCTACATGCCTCATTCTCTTGAATCTTCATTCTCTTCAGCTCTTCTGCTTCTGCTTCTTACTCCTTAATCCCATTAATTTTCTTGACAATTGTCAGTTTCTGCAGCAACAGAGAAATTATAAGATATGAGATCAGCAGCATCAGATATAGGTCTCGAATGATAGGCATCATCCTCATAGGCTTATAACCAAGACTTTGTGTTTTAATGTTCAATTTGGACCCCCAGCCCAATTAATTCAACTCCACGATGGCTGCATTTTGGACTAAAATATAGGAGGCTGCCGTTTTCAGATGACCATTTTTAAAGAGAACCAGTTTACTTACAACCCATTTACACTAATATGTCTGTGACAGATGCATGTAGTATATTTCTTCCAAGCTAATACAAAATTGGTACCTATAGGATATAAAAATGTCGGCCTTCATATCACAGCCTTGTTAAGTCATCAGGCGAAGATTTTTCCTACAGAGATTATGGAGCAATGATGTTAAAATAATTTATACTAGTATATAAAATAGTAACCAGCTGTGCTCATATATACTTTCTTTCTACCAGCTGTGCTCATACGACAAGTTCTCATGTCATGACCCTTTTCTGCACAAACACTGCAAGTCCTAGTTCTTGTTTGACTTTGTTCTTGTGAGACTTGTATTCCAGACAGAATCCTTGACGCCACTTGTGGTCGGCCTTTAGTTCTTGCTTTTGCAGGATCATGCATAATGACATCATTTACTCCCACTTCTTGTTTGATAGGTGCACTGGACCCCACCTGTGATCTTGTCTCTTCAGAAGCAGTTTGCGCTTTATTAGTCATATTATGCTGGTCCAAAAAACTGTTTGCCCACCCAAAGATGACATCAAACAGAAGGGGATCTCTTGTTACCGCCTCCACGACTTTATCGAATGATGAACGAAGTCTCCAGGCTTGAAGTGGAGTAATTTGAGTTAGACGCACTCCATGTACTGTGCTAGTCGACGAGGCCCCAAGACTCATATGTCTTGCATTTAGAGTCCACCTTGGTAAAATATATCTCTCAGGGATGGCTTGTGTATCATAATTTTGCTTCATGATATATAAAATTTACGTGCATAGCAAACCTTCAGTCACAGCCCTTACACACGTACACCTGAACATTCCCTTAGATATATTGCATTGAACATTATGCACTTATCTCTTTCCATCAATCCGCATAGTTACTCTATACGTGCTCGTATCCCCATCCGTGCTCACCCTTTCGTGCCGACATTATAAAGTATTTTTGAAACGATTTTGAAAAATGGAAAATATGTTTCTAGTAATACCTTTGCGGCATGAACCTCTAACTCATGCATGCCGCTAAATTCTAGTTTGTTGCACGTATACTTCCTCCTCGTGGTATTGCCATATTTTCCCTTTCCCCTAGATCCCTTTCGGGTTGCAAAACCTTTCATTACTGCATATGTATTATAAAATTGATACGCATCTTCTTCTGTTTGAAATGTCATTCCAACATGTGGGCTGCCTTTTTCATTATCACTATGCCTATCCTCTTGATATACGCTGTTTGCACTGTCACTTTTAGCTTCAATCTCATTTGGTATCTCCTGATTATGCACAAAGGGTTCACTCTCTTCGATTTTCATTTTCTACATTAGAAACAAGTAAAAGTATCAGTAATATTGACACAGCATGACTACTATACATGTCTATCCAAGTAGCAGTAGATTATCATCAGCTTGTTAGTTGAAACCACCCTATTATTACCAATCATGTTAAAACCTTGCGTATTATATCTATTCTTTTTCAATCTGATCTAATTGTTACCATCATATTTGATGACAGGATCAAATCCATCAAAAAATCAAACATATCAACCGTTTTGCGTGGTGGGCAATATTATGTACGCCATTCGCTCTATGTTGTTGTGCTATATGAGCTGTTTCGGTAAGTTTTGATGGACATCTCATATTGCTCAACGCGCACAACGGGTGATATGTTTGAAGGGTTATGCGCGGAGAGTAATTTCCATCGCAACACTTCGCTAGTTTGGAAATTACTCACCGCGCAAAACAGGACAAAAATTTAGCCCGTTGTGCGCGGAGAGGAATTTCCATCGCTAATCGTCCAAAGGTTGGAAATTACTCCCCGCGCAAAACCCTTCAAAAATTTATCCCGTTGTGCTCGTTGAGCAATATGAGATGTCCAACAAATTAGGGATGATGATCCTTACCTCGATGGAGGAGAGTGAGATGGGAATCAACGAGCGTATGATGGCCTGTATTTGGGGGCGATCTTAGGCGTGGGCTGTTGAAATCGAAGACCTTGAAATCGAAGACCTTCTGCGTTTTGCGTGGGAGTGAGCAAAAGAATTGGTGGCGATTGTTCCAGCTTCTGCGTTTTGCGCGGGAGTGAGCAAAAGAATTGGTGGTGATTGTATTTTAGTACAAAAGGGCTTAAAGGTAATTTAGTACAGAGGCGTGTTGAAAAGAGCTTAAAGGGTGTTTTGGTAATTGCACCAAAAGGTCAGATATTACCATGATCGCTGATCGGATCGGACGGTAGGGAGGGGCCGAGCGCAGAAATCCCATCTGAGCACGAGCGCAGGCGCATTTTATCCATATATATATATATATATATATATATATATATATATATATATATATATATATATATATATATATATATATATATATATATATATATATATATATATATATATATATATATATATATATATATATTGGCGAGTAAATGCAATCTTTATTAGAATCAAAATTGTCAGAAATATATACAAAGTACACAAGAGATACATAGCAGTTGGTAGGAAGAGAGGGGATAGGGCACAAGCGCCGTCCCCCTCTACAACCTACTAACTACCAGTACCAACCGTGTGAAAATATAATAATAAATCTTAGCCAGCATCTAAGAAACCCCAGTTGGAGAAGGGGTTGAGATTTGTAGCAAGTTCCATGTCAATGCCACGGAGCGAGATAAGGATATCATAAGCTATGTCATCAAATAACACAGTTTTCTGCGTCACTATCTTTTCAAAAATCCTTTTATTACGCTGCTTCCAAATGTGCCAGACCATGGAAGCTAGCATAGCTTTGGCAAGATAACCCACAGGGTCAGCTTTGGAGTATCGCCTCAGAATCAGATCACAAAGTTCAGCAAGGGTAAGAGGCGGAGGGCCGAAGTGGCCTAATTTGAGAAGTCCCCTACAAACAATATAACGGGAATAACTGCATTCAAAGAACAGGTGTCTGGTAGACTCAGGGATGTTGGAATCACAGAGAACACAGTACTGATCAGTAGTAACTCCCCACTTAGAAAGCCTGTCTCTGGTGGGTAGCTTATCCCGAATGGCTCTCAAGAGGGTGACAGCCATTTTAGGAACATGTTTAGGGAACCACACAAGGGAGTGATACTGAAAAATTGGACTAGCATTACGAACCCCTTCCCAGGCCGATTTGAAGGAGTAAGGTTTGCCACCAGCCCACGCCCAGTGATCATGTCCAGGCTGCAATGCAACACACTGTAGCGAAGGGAAAATAGGCCGGATGATAGGAAGGTTAAGCCAGCCGTTGGAAGTCCAAAAATCTTTCACAGTGAAAAGTTCAGTTCCAACAGCAGGAGGGTGGATCAAATGCAGAGGGCCATTAGGATGCCAGTTGTCAAACCAGAAAGAAGTAGAAGAGCCATCCCGAATAACTCGTTTAATTAGGTTTTGAGAGAAATTTCGATACCGGAGCATAAATTTCCATGTCCCAGAACTAGTAGGTTTCGGCGTGACAGTGTAGAAGTCAGCTGTTGCTTCCTTGTAGCGGGATCTCATAAATTTAGCCCAAATAGAATTAGTAGAAAGGAACCTCCATGTGAGGCGGACTCCAGCAGCAGCATTCAATTCTTTCAGTAATCTCAAACCTAACCCACCTTCTTTCTTAGGAACACAAAGATCCTTCCACGCCCAAATATTGAGTTTGCCCCAAATGAATTTCCTACAAGCCGAATTGATTGCACGAATAACCGATGGTGGAAGATAGAAAGCTTGCATCCAGAAAGCCAAAATCCCATAAATTACCGTTCGAACCAACTCAATTTTACCTGAGATGGAAAGAAGCGAAGAACTCCAGCTTTGCAATCTTTTTTTGCACTTGTCAATTAGCCGACTGTAGATAGTTGCTTTAGGGTATGTAGAAGAGAGCGGCAACCCCAGATAAGTAGAGAAAGATCTCACCAATTTGACCCCCAAGATGCTAGCAAGGCTCCCAGAATCTCGAACACCCTTGCTAAAAATGGCAGAGCTTTTATCCCAATTAATAGAGAGCCCCGAATAAATATTGAAAGTATAGAGGAGATCCTTTAGGCCATTAATGGATCGTAGATTACCGCGACAGAAAACCAATAAGTCATCTGCGAAAAGCAGATGGGAAATAGAACCCATTCGTCGCATAGGCTGAATAGCACGTGAAGATTCAGCTCTCGCCATTAGAAGCGAGAAGGCCTCCATCACAAGGACAAAGAGATAGGGGGAAAGGGGGTCACCCTGTCTGAGCCCCCTATTAGAAGAGAAATAACCTGCCGGGGAACCATCAATTAAAACCGAGAACATAGGGGTGGATATACAAGCTCTTATCCAATTAATAAACCTGCTGCCAAAGCCCATTTGATGTAGCATGAAATAGATGAACTCCCTATTTACGCTGTCGAAAGCCTTGCGAAGATCCAATTTGATACAAGATCCTGCCCCCATAGGGTTGCTAAAATCCCTGATTTGCTCGGTGTGCAATTAAAGCACAATCAGAGAGAAGCCTTCCTTTCAAAAAAGCAGCCTGATTTGGGGAAATTAAATCACAGATGGCATGCTGTAACCTATTGCATAAGACTTTACTGATGATTTTATAGATGACATTGCAACATGCAATGGGTCTATAGTCCCCTAATTCAGTAGCATTAGCATTTTTGGGGATAAGAGTGAGGAAGGTATGGTTGACATTTTGAGGTAAACAGTCGGTAGTAAAAAATGAAAGAATACCAGATGTAACATCCTTACCGACAATGTCCCAAAAGTGCTGGAAGAAGTAAGCATTGAAGCCATCAGGTCCAGGGGCTTTATCTTGCCCAATTTGAAAGACCGCAACTTTGATTTCAGAAGTCAAGATAGACCTATCCATCCAATAGGATGCAACCCGAGTAAGTTTCCTTTTTGGAGTAAGCTTCGGGAACACATTCCAATAATCGACTTGACTATACAAGTCCCTGTAGAAAATGGGGCCTTCAGTTCTCAGGACTTCAGGATCAGAAACCAGTGTTCCATGCCTAGTAATGAGATGATTGAGATTATTGCGGGAGCGCCTACTTTTCATTGCTGTGTAGAAGAATTTAGTATTTCTATCTCCCAGAGTAAGCCAGTTCTGCCTGCTTTTTTGGCGCAAATCAGATTCTTCAATATCAAGAGAGTTAGCAAGATTAAATACCAAATGCCTCTCAAGCTCATGAGCACATGTGTCAGTTGTGTGAGAAGTGGAGGATTGGATTTTGTCCAGTTCATGTCTCCAGTAACTGGACAACATGAAGTGTTTATTAGTATTGGCCCAAATTTTGATTTCACCTTTCAAATACCTGAGTTTAGAGGCTAGGCTACCCATAGTATTGATCCACGGCTGGCACTCCCAAATCCGACTTACAAGGTCCCTGAAGCCGGGTACGGAAATCCAGGAATTGTAGAACTTAAACGGCTTAGGGTGGGAGATGACCTTATTGAGAAGTTGCACAAGCAAAGTAGCATGATCACTGGTACCTCCAGGAGTGAATTCCACAAAAGAGTGAGGAAGAAGATTGATCCACTCCGAATTGCAAAGAACTCGATCTAATCTCGCAGAGATACGGGTCGGGCCAATGCGCCGATTATTCCAACTCATTCTATTCCCAATACTTTTAAGTTCCATGAGTCGAGCCCGAGCAATACAATTATTGAAAGCATCCATAGACATGGAATCAACATGGCGCCCACCAATCTTCTCAGAAGAAGCGCGAACACAGTTGAAGTCACCGCCAACCACCCAAGGCATGTTATTGAACACAGCAGAATCAGCAATAAGATCACTCCAAAGAGGAAGTCTGGAATTCGGGAGATTGAATCCATATACAGCAGTAAAACCAATAGTGAGGCCCGCAGAGTTAGAAAAAATGGAGGAGATGTGCTGGGGCGATAACGAAATCGTCGAAGAACTCCACACCGATTTAATATAGTAAATTACAATTCGGCCACCTTTATTAGAACACCTGTTATCAATCGTATCCCAATCCCCGCGGAAGCACTTAGTCAACCTGGTGGCATTACAAGATTCAACTTTAGTCTCTAATAAACAAACAATAGTTGGGTTGAACTTACGCAACCGCAGTTTCAAATCAGCTCTACGCGATGCATTATTTTGGCCTCGGCAATTCCAGAAGAGGATAGTCATTTGGGAGATAGAGAGGGTGGGTGCCCCGATAGCCTGGAGCTTCTTCTGATGCTAGAGGGAGAACTGCGAGATATTTTATTCTTGCATTGCGTAAATTGAGCCTGGAGGGTAGAATGCTCCATGTCCCACTCAGGGTTGGCCTCAGTTGGATTGGAAGGGCCCTTTAGTTCAGATGCAGATTCGATCAAGGCAGAGGAGGAAATGCGAACTGCAGATGCAGCCAAAGTACCCACAATCACCTCAGGAGATAATGGAGGAGTAAGTTTGGTCCCGGATGTAGAGGCCCCATCATCTGGCTGCTTAAATAGGAGCACATGTGCATCTTTGTTAGCGAAATTGCCTTGCACGCCTGAGAGGCACGAGGCAGGGGCACCCGTGCCTTGCACGCCTGAGAGGCACGAGGGATCGCTATTGTCATTGATCTTCATATGTGGAACATTGCCAGGATCTCCGTGCAGGATGCAAGCGGGAGGGCAGTTGGGGGGCACAGTGTCGTTGGTAGCAAGATTGATGGCAGGTACATTGACATTGGTAGCAACATTGGTAGGAGGTACAACAGGTACAGGCGCAACATTGATAGTAGGTACAACAACGCCCATTTGATGAGGTAGGGGGACTGGCGCAATGTTGCTAGCAGGTACAATGCCGTGAGATGTAGGACGGATAGCGGGATTGCCTTGAGTCATTGGGCAAACAGGATACGAAGCAGGCTGCGCCAAGGGGGGTATCTCGACTTGGATTGAAGGTTGCTCAGGAGCTGATTTGCGAGGACATTGATTATCAAGATGCCCGAAACATGAACACTCCCCACATCTGGGTGGCTCGCCTTCGTACTTGACATCAATGGTAATAGTATCTTGCCCTTCAACATCGACAAGAACTTTTCTTTGAACGGGAGAGTTAGCATCAACTTCCACTAAGCAACGAGCGTAGGAGATCCTATCAAGACTCGCAGTGGACTTATCAATGCAAATGGGGTTACCAACCCCGCTAGCAATTATGTTAAGAATTTCCAAAGTCCACATGGATAAAGGGAGATGATGGAATTGTACCCAAACCGGGACCGCAGTGAGGATGTCACGGCCAAGCTGGATACTAGGAGACCACTTCTGCAGTACCACGAGCCTGCCATCAAATAACCAAGGCCCCCCATGAAGGATATTATCCCGATCATCCATATTTTCAAATCTAAAATAGAAGTACCCGTTCTCGCGTGAGAAGATACGGAGACTTCCTTTGATCCTCCAGAGTCGTTCTGTCCACGCTTTAATTTGACCGAAGTAAGGGACGTCACCGAGGACATAACCCACTAAAGTATTCTCCCAACGGGCCGCTCCTGCCTCCAGCATGCTAGCGGCAATTTTCACCTTGGCAATGCCATCATCAGATCTCGAGGTTGGCACTTTGGCCATAACAAGAGGATCAGCGTATTTACGTCTGGAAGAGCAGATATCAACCCAGGAGCGCTTTTCGACAGAGGGGTTGATGTGAATAGTTGATTGCGGTCTTGGGGACATTTTCTCAAGCACGTTGCCTGCACGTCTCAATTTATTGTCAACAAAGTTTTGCTTGCTAGGGCCATCAGATCGCGGAGGAACACGACGCTGCCGTTCCGTGCGTTCTTCATTACGGAGAGCACCCTTGAATTTACCCAGGTTGCGATTAGGGAGGACAGGACCATGTCACCGACCAGCTCTCTTGTGGACGACTCGCTCCCACACACCAGTCGCCTCAGAGGGGTCGTCAGACATCGGATTGGTGATCGGCACCTTAGACGAGGCCAAGCCATCCACTCCGATGGAAGAATCCGTGCGAGGAACGGGGTGCGCCGCCGCTCGCAAGTCGCCAGCTCCGGGAATAGAGGACATATGGTTTTAATATATATATATATATATATATATATATATATATATATATATATATATATATATATATATATATATATATATATATATATATAAAATAATGGGTATCATACGCCATATGAGAGGGTCTCTCACATTCCCTCTCACATAAAGGGGGCAAGTACAACAAGTACAAACCCATGTGGGCTTGTACTTACCCCCTTTATGTGAGAGGGAATATTTGAGCCCCTCTCATATGGCGTATGATACTCATTATTCTCATATATATATATATATACATATATATATATATTCTATAAAAGATGAAGATTTTGAATGTTTGTCCCAGTAGGACAAGATGACTATGACATATGAGGTTATGACTAGGACAAGGACTTGATGACTAGGATTGGGATAAGTTTTGGATGTTTGTCCCAGTAGGAAGATGAAGATTTTGAATGTTTGTCCCAGTAGGACAAGATGACTAGGACATATGAGGTTATGACTAGGACAAGGACTTGATGACTAGGATTGGGATAAGTTTTGGATGTTTGTCCCAGTAGGACAAGATGACTAGGACATATGTGGTTATGACTAGGACAAGGACTTGATGACTAGGATTGGGATAAGTTTTGGAGGGAAATTTGTGGGGAAGATTTGAAAATTGAAATTTGAGGGGACTTAAATTTTGGGGGGAAACTTGAAATTTGGGGGTGAAATTGTAGGGGGATTAAATAAACCGTGCCCTATGGGCACGGGTAATGCCTAGTATATATATATATACATACATACATATATATATATACATACATATATATATATACATACATATCTATATGTATATGTATGTATATGTATGTATATATATATATGTATGTATATATATATATATATATATATATATATATATATATATATATATATATATATATATATATATATATATATATAAGGCAAGTCTCGTGGTGAATGGCTACTCACAGTAAGAGCGGTAGATTGAGAACATTGTTTCCCCTATGATCAGGTTTATATTGATTTGCATAATCTTGACAATGGTCATTAAGTTGGATTTGGAACCTAACCAAACAGACAGAGCGGTAGATTGAGAACATTGTTTCCCCTATGATCAGGTTTATATTGATTTGCATAATCTTGACAATGGTCATTAAGTTGGATTTGGAACCCAACCAAACAGGCAGTAAGACTGCATTTCTCCTTGTAAAAGTAGACAAAAAATATATTATGGATCAATCTGAAGGGGTTGAATCTAAAGTCAATGAGCATAAAGTTTGTAGGCTCAAATGCTTTATCTACAAAATGAAGCAATCATATATGCAATGATATTTGAGGTTCCATCGATCCATAACGACTTATGTGTTCATGATGACCGAGAAAGACGGCCATTACATTTATCTTAAATGGACAGATGGAAAATTCATTATCTTCATATTGTATGTCGATGATATACTCAAGGAGACTAACAACAGAGAGATGATGGATGCGATCAAATATTATATCTCCTTTACTTTGACATGAAGGATATCAGTAATGCATCCTACATATTAAAAGTTAAGATCCTTAGGGATCGACCAAATGGATCCTTAGTTTACTTCAAAGATATATACATTAGGACCATTTATGAGCATATGAAGATGACCAATGCAAAACTGATTGACACTCTTGTCATGAAGAACCGTAAACTTGATGAGAAAACAAGATCACAGAAGCATGATGCAAAGCTTCACTTATAAGAGCGATAGATTGCATAACTTATGTTACACGATGCACCCAACAAATCGTAGCCTTTGTAATTGTTCACTGCGCTACCAATCAGATCCATATCCTGACCATTTGTGGGCATTGTATAAGGTTATAAGAATTATGATCTTTAAAGTAGAAAAATTATAACTTTGAGCATATACTGACACAGATTAGGTTGGTTATCTCTATGGCCCAAGTCAATTTCAGCCTGTCTTCTTGCTTAGTGGTAGCGCTATTTCATGGTGTATCAAGAAGTAGACAATAATTGTAATTTAGATAATAAAAGCCAAGTATGTACCAGGCATACTGACATTGCATGAAGTTATTTGGCTGAGACATTGAAGGGGTTTTAGGGGTCCTTAGGGCTCAAAAATCAACGTCCGGCCTAAGTTGAACAGACGACAAAATCATAAATGCAGCGAAAAGTACAACTGAAAACAATTTTAAGTAACACCCTAAGGAATAAAACCCTAGACATTATCCATACTATCTCGCGGTGGGTCTAACCAAACCCTAAAGATATATCTATAAAATAATAACTGCAATTAAAATGTATAAACATTAAACTACTAACCTTTGCCTCGCACGTTAGCAATGTGTATAATCCCACAAACCAGTGCCCTGCGTTGGGGCTGAGCCGCTTCTCCTGAACCGAACCACGTCCTGAAGCGAGCAATCTCCTTGTTGCTGTTACAACCATGTGCTCCAGAAAGTTTAACCTTAAGTGGATTCTCCGTCAAGACTTTAGATCCGATCCGAACTCCATCGTAGCTTTGCTAGAGCTCGAGCAGGAGCAAGGGAGAAGATGGAGAAAGATGGAAATAATTATCTTCGCCTTTTCGATCTAGGTTTGCCCTTAACTTTTAGGGCTCCCTTTATCTAAGGCTTGGTGCGAGTGCACCTGTACAATCTTTACAGAGGAGAGCTAGCCCCTGTTTATATAGGAAGCTGGCTCATCCTTTTCTCATCACAAGAGATGTGGGACTATATAATTGGAGAGGAAAATCAATTTCAAGTTTGCACTCCACGAAGGCCAAACTTTGACGAATTTTCCCTCCCACACCGTTGAGCTTCACAAGCGATATCTTATTTCAAATCGAAAGTACTAATTGGTGAATGCATAGGAACAAATGGAGCTCAATTCCGAGGTCGTTTGATCCCTTAAACGTCGCTCCAAAGTTTGTCAAAAAATGCACAAATCTGTGCAGATGGAATTCTGCACTTTAATTTTTCGTGGGGCCCATCGCAGGATTTCCTCCCACTGGGTGCCCATGGGTCGGTCATCCGCCCGCTAGGCAGGCGAGCCTGTGCCCGCTTGGGCCAGACCCTTAGCAGGCGGGTCCGTGTTTGCTTGGGCTAGCCCCTAACCCAAGCCCAGGCAGCCAGCGCCTGGGCAAGCCCAAGCCGCCCTGTTTTGTGCAAAAAAACTTTTTTATTCTTTTGGTCTTTTCCAAATCTTATTGGGCTTGGACCGAAAAATACAAAGGGGTCAAGACATTTCTTGACTCTTGATTGAGTTTGTTCTATGCCTTTATTATAAAATATATTCGCAAACATTTTGTGATATATTTTAAATCCTTTTGCATCATATGCAATAATACCAGATCACTAATTTAAAGCTTATATCGAAAATTATTTGGGACATAATAGATTCCAATACATCCGATGTATTATCTCCCTTTTTCTACCTATGGCTTGATGAAGGTCCCACTCTGTATAAGACCCTACATCCTGACCCAACTACATGTGGAGCTCGAAACCCCAAATGGCAGTGACTACGAGCAGTAGGTGACGTCCCTATTTTGGTATTATCATTATGTGGTTAACTCATTAATATAAGTTTTGTCAGGACCACCCTGACTGTGTCCATGATGAATGTCGTAGTTTTAGTCCATTCGTCATAACTATGTTGCTTAGCCAAGCCTAAGGTATGGTCAACTATCAACCCCAATAGCTTGGACTTGGTTAGTTTCCATCTGTCTTTAGTCCAATAATGTTGGACTTCTTCCAACATACTTTGGCCAGAGTTTTTTTACTAAAGACAGAACTAACACATGCGACATAACTCCCTATAAACGAGAGAGACGAATTCTTTCTTAGTCATTACTCTACTCGCATGCTTCAAGTATCACCCAACTAAAGTCCTTTCAACATGCCTACACTCGAAGCTAGGTTAGAGATCTAAGTGACACCGTTCATGTACATGTTCGTATATTGACATTAAGTCCAAGGACCAACTTGCCTATCATCACTGAGAGTTATCATTGACATATTAGATAATGTTAACCATATGATAACTCTCGTTGGGTCGTTCAATGAACTCATTCTCTAATGAGCACTTGTGTCTCGTTTTCGACTTTGCCAAGTCGAACAACCATAAGATCATCGTCACCGCTCCATGGTGAAGACAAAGACACAATGGTCTATCCAATGTGTCGATATCCTTTTCTCGAGACATCTATGAACACGAATGATTTTAGACTTATGCTGCAAATGGTCAAGCAATTCTCTATGATTGAGATCTTCATATCGATACTTATTTGACCTTGCATTAAGTCTCAAGACTTTACCTAAGTTCTAATGAAGACTACATTATTATTTACTCAGGTAAATTCTTACCAAAAAGCTTACTGTTATTTCGAGCAAGATGTTTGTATATATACACAAAGATAAATTTCCTCAAGGGCATACATATCTCCCAACATCTCCCACTTGCACTCAGGCCCATTTATCCTGGTATTTCATACCACATTTACACGTAAGTCTCTTCAGACTTCATGTGATAGAGCCTTTATGAGTGAATCTGGTAAAATGTCTCTTATGTAGACTTAATGAGTTTCTATGTTCATGTTAGATCATGAATTTGAATCTCATCCAAATCATCTTCTTGGTCCTTTAGAAATCATAACATTTGTCTTGCCTGGATCTCATCCGGCTCATCATCCTCACTTGAGGATAAAACATTATCCTTTACATAACTTACGAGAATAATCCAAAATAGTCACTGGTCGGTTGATAATCATTTCTGATAAAGTGTCAAACTGTTTGACCACTTTTTCAAAACATACGTTCTGGCTCCTTGATGCATCACATGCTTTTTATTCCATCCCACTGACCTTGAAAACTCTATGGCTTATTCATATAAATTTGTTCTTCTAAATCATATTTAGAAATTAGACTTTATATGCATATTCCAGATCTCATGGTCATCATGAGTAGTGGCAGCGAGTATGATCTGAATACACCTATACATGGCTGTTGGTAAGTAAGTTTCATCATAATCCGTTTATAAGAGTTCTGATGATAAGCTTTCTTAACCAGCATAACCTGTACTTCCCTAATTTTCATCTGCACTAATCAACTGTGCTGGAGATTTACTTACAGCTAATGGGAACACCTTCCTTGGTCACATTTTCTAAGGTCTATACATTATTTATGTGCAGGAATTTTTCGGATTGCATCAAGCCATTTCTCAAAGTCCCAACTCCGAATGGCATCCTGGAAGTTGATTAGGCGATCATCAACTATGATGGTTTTACTCGACTCTTTTATCTTACGAGGCTCGAGTAATCCTGTGATTTCCTAATGATTGATTCGAGGAATATCACATTTACTGGTTCTGACAGATGTGTCTTCCAGTTAGTCTGGATAAAGCCACTTGACTTACGCAGGAAAGCCACATACCTCGGTTGGATTTCTCAATGTTCCATATTATATATGGATTCATTGGAACGAAACTTGTCAGGACCTTATCAAGAACCTAGGCACTATTATATGGGGCTTAACCCAGAGGGAGGATTGAAACTCAGAGTCACTTGCCAAGTATCACACCATGTCTCATAAAATGCGATTCATGATGACCAACACACTGGTGTATTAAGAGACTTGACCTGAGAGAAAAACTCATTTTCTTTTAATTACGTAAGAATTACATAGCTAAGCTTTTGCTTCTTTGATATGATCAAAGTGGTTCAAATATTTCTGCAATAGTTTTCTCTATTTCATCAGACTTGTGTTTCATTAACAACACGTGTCGTAATAAAATAAGAATAACATATCCTGGCTAATTTAGACTTAGGTCGAGATACATCCATATGTACATGATCACGAGTTCTTTAACTCATTCTCCCATAGTCTTATAGAAGGAATTTTGGCCATTGTACCGTTGATATAAGACTCACAAGTGTCTTTCAACTCATAGTACGAAAGGTCAAGAGACCCTCTTTATGTGATTTGTTAAGTTTGTTGTCTCTGGTATGGCCATAGTCTATTGTGCCATAGATTGATATTACTACTAACTTGCGTGTTTATGTATTAACACTTAATACAATATCATTATACAAAATAATCACACCAAAATATTGCTTCACAAGTAAGGTGACGACATTTGCCAAAGTGTGTTGGACGTCCCCATGGCCCTAGAAACAATAATTGCACCTTTGCCAATATGTAGGACAATCCTTTATTTTGTATAACAATTATTCTGAAACTAAGGCATCAATATGTCCCATTTTCAGTTCCTAATACTATGCCTTTTCTCATGATAGACAAAACATTCTTTCTCAACTGACTTTCTTCCGTGCCTTCTCTTTTCTAAATCATATTTAGACAATATATGTCCCTACACGAATATTAGCTGTGCAAGCATCTCATGCTTCCAAACACTTAAGCTTTACAACCTTGAGGAGACACAACAAGTTATTCGTCTCAAGATCAGATTTGGATACATGGTCTTGCACCGCTCTAACACTCATCTTTGAGCCAAACTGTTTGATTAAAGTTCCGAATCTTGCAAATCGAAACTGTTTTCCATACAACAGTGAGGATACCCAACAAGTTGTAGGGAGAAACATGCTTTGAACAACATTATGTTCAAGCTTCCCCAAGAGCATATATATCATAGAGGCAAGTGTCAGGTAGCTTGCTTTTATTGTGCTAGACCTTAGAGCTCAAGTAAATAACAGTCCTTTAGTCAGTGCTAAGAAGGACACTTTAAGAGAGGAGTAAGTGAGAACACAGTTTAGTCTAACAACTTGGTTTTGATTTGATATTCCTTAATCAATCTTTTTAATCAGTTAGCTTATTCATTTAGGATATTCGATTTGGATTCCATTCGGTAAAACTTAGAACTATCCTATTTTAGCATATGTTCAACTTATTAGAGATAGAATGGTTTTTATCTAACTATATCCTCCCACTATTTTAGCGATCATCTTAAGCCATAATATTGAACGAATTCATTAATTAAATTTAGCGGGAGAGGGATCTAACCATCCTGAGCTTCATAACCTTGAGGAGACTTAACAAGTTGATTGGCTATGCAATTGCTAGTCTTACTCTTCATCGATCACATCACATGTGACTCCCAATAGGTTTTACCCCGAGTCACTTATGATCTTGAGGAGACTCAACAAACCATAATGATTAGTCTAGTCGAACCCTTATTTTCATGTCTAATCTTAACTTACACCGACACTCGAGGAGACATAACGCATCGGTTTGGGTTAAGACCAGACTACATCACATGTATGATGGAGTCGGTTTCTAAAAGAGACCATGTCATAGCTTGAGGAGACTCAACAACCATGACCGACGTCTTTTAGTCTCCTAATCCAAAAACAAGAAGGGCTACGATTACTCTTGAAGAAGATTTTAAACGTATTTGACTAGATGTAATCGATAGTGTCACATAATAACAATTTGTATTCTTGTGGTCCAGCGGAACACAGACAGGGGTTTGGCTAGGCCATGATCAATATCCCCCGTCAAGTTGAGGTGATCCACAACACTAGTTACAAACTTTCTAGACACCGGTTCATGATCCTTTAAAGATGCTAATTATTTAAATGTATAACATTGATTTAATATGGCTTCAGTAAACTAGTTAATCCTATCAACTAGTTGAATCCTAAAATTCAGAATTATTAGGATTGGTTAATAACTTTTATTTAGGTCTTTATCAACTATAAGGAATTTTTTATTGAGGGTGCTATCCTAATCATGTATAAGGTTTTTAAAAAAATTCAAGTTGCAACAAATTAAATCATAGCCTTTTCAAAATTATTATTAAGTTACATAATAATAATTGTTAGAGAGGGCTGCCCTAATCAAGTATTAGGAATTTAATGGTAGCAACAATTTTAAGACATAGCACATTCATCTAAAAAATTATCTATAAGTTTTTAGAAAGCTTTTAATGGCTAACCTAAAGGTTTTTCTTGTATTATCACTAATGAGCAAGAAATGAAATAATCATTAAAATTATCAACTTAAAGTTTATCTCATAAAATTTTAGCATGATAACATGCAACTTTAAAAATTATCTTATAAAATTTAAGTTACACCAATATTTTAATAATTATCACATAATTACTAAAATCCAAATAATCAAATTATTTACATGTTTCTAGAACATAAACATCAAATTTCAAAAAAGAAAACTTTTAACAGCTAGTGTAAAACCTCCATCTCATGGTGTCACGACCCGCTTCCGTAAAATGGAGGCGAGACGTGAAAAGGTCCGCACGAGAGTGGAGCTGTGAAGCCCCAAACCCGATAAGCGTCAATAGAACATGAGCAGGTCCCTGTAACCACAACGGAACAACAATAATAACACAAGGAGAGACAGAAATAAAATTCTCATATCTCATAATGTCCAACACGGAAATAAGTCCAACATCCAGAAAAGCCACCAGGCTAAAAGAAAGAGTCTAAAGGCCCAGAACAAGGCCAACAAAAGCAACAACGCAACAAAGTATAGGTGCTACGCACCGACAACAAAACAGCAGTCTAACAAAAGGAAAACACAACGAAGACACTAGGACTGGTCCCCAGTGTCCACGTACTCCCCGTCAAACACAAGCTCGGGCTCGGCGTCAGCAAACACCTCGTCCTCAACAAGGTACTCAGGCTCAGGATCTAACATGTGTCACCCAAAAGAGTAAAGGGGCACATGTCAGCAAGTCTAAAAGACTTGGGCAAGGAAATTGAAAGTAAGGCAACTAGCAACCTAGCAGTTTTAGTATGCATGACATGGCAGTTATAACATGAGTGCATAAGCAAGACATGGTGAATAATAAGCACAAGAGAACAATCATCGGGACAAGACAAGAGTAGCCAAGCTACTAAAAATCTTAATCAATTCACTAGTCACGTTTCAAGTTGTTTGTAGATGTTTACGCCTTACAGCTGAATGGTTAAACATTCACGCTGATTGGCCGCTTAACACTACCCCAAAACCCAGAGTTTACGCCTTACTACTGCAATTGCTGATCGGGCAGACTCCCAGTTGATTGGCCACTTAACTCTTACCCCCAATACCCACATGTAATCGAGCCAGGGTTCCTGCACACGAGCTCAGTAAATGAGTCAGGGTTGCCCCGCACAGGAGCTCGCATTCTAATTCACGTTTCGTAAACAATTGGCATAGGGGTGCACCTAGCAGGAAACAAACAATTCAGGCATTGGCTATCAACCAACACATGGCCCGCTTCTGGAACACGAGCCATGAACACAAGCATTGTAGCGAAGCTACACATTCACGGAAACACTTTAAGAATGCAATGACATGACAATTAAATTGCGTACCGTTAATAGAAATTAAACATGACATGGTAATTGTGCAACATGATATATGTCGGAACTAGCTTCGTTGTCAAGCTAGTTCCTCAATTTGCGCCAAGGCGAGTATCATTTCGTCGCCTAGCCTCTTTTACGCCTACAACAAGAAAATGGCCTAAAACATGGCCTAAACCCTAAGTGGCAAGTTTCACTTGCCTAGCACCGGGGATGACGATCACGAAGGTTCATCTCGCGGATGCTAATCTACGGGGAAATCGCTGTTATGGGGAAACATTCATCAAAACAACACTCATTTCATTAGGGTTTCATAAAAATACAAATAGGTTATGAAAACATCAAGAGATCGATTTCTTACCGTGAAGAAGCGGAAGAAACACTCCGGAGAACCTAGGGATCAGATCTGGAAACGAATGGAGAAGTTTTGGAGAATTAGGGTTCTTGGGGGATTTTGGGGATTTGATGAAAGATTGAGGGAGATGAGAGGTTGAATGAGTTGAGGGATGGTTTGGATGATGGATTTAGGGCTTGGGATGAAGGAATAAGGGTTTGAGGGAGAAGGGGGCTCAATGGGGGAGATTTTAGGGTTTTAGGTCGAGTGGAGGAAGAAGAAAATGTTTGGGAGGGGTTTAAATAGGATGGGCTGGCGGCTGCCCAGAAATTAGGGTTTTAACACAGATTAGTCGGTCAAAGAGCAACCACTGACAGACTAGTTTGGAAACTAGTCGGTCGGTCAATCAACGCAGACCGACTAAGTGTAAACAGTAACTTCTGAACGAAAAATAGGATTTAGATTTAGTCGGTCGAAGAACAAATGCTGACCGACTAGTTTGTCATCTAGTCGGTCGATGAACGTTCTTAAACCGACTAAGAGTGAACAGTAACTCGACTGTACAGGAGAACTAAGAATTAGTTAGTCTGAGTACAAAACCGACTAGTTTAACAACTAGTCGGTCGAAAGATGAACTTAGACCGACTAAGCATGAACAGTATTGATACTAAAATTTAGATGATGTGTTAGTCGGTTAAAGAAGCATTGCCGACCGACTAGTTTGCAACCTAGTCGGTCAACCAACGTTCTTAGACCGACTAACGATAAACAGTAACTCTTAAGAAATTTAGAAAGCCAACTAGTCGGTTCAAGAAGGATTTCCGACCGACTGGATCGTCATCTAGTCGGTCGGTGCCCCTTCTTACACCGGCTAATAAGCACCAAAAGTTCCGATATGGAGCGCGGAGCTCCGGGATCGATTCCTAAGACTCCTAGGCTTGATCTAACAGTAAGATACGACCGTTATGAAGCCCGTCACGAATGACATACTCCGAAATCGATGATCCTAAGGAAGAAACGAGAAAACACGACGAAACGATCGAAAATGAAAGTTACGGAGACGATAACCACACATGAGGAGAAAATCCACCAAAACATATATTATAATATAATAAATCCAGATACATGAAAACCAGTCGTTACATCCTCCCCAACTTAAGAAAAATTCAGTCCTCGGAATTTCCAAACACTCACGTGTCCGGAAACAAAAGTGGGAAACGCTCTCGCATCTCATCATCATTCTCCCAAGTAGACTCTCTGGGCGAGCCGTGTCGCCACATCACCCTCACAAGATTGACAATCTTGTTCCGAAGCGACTTCTGACGCCTGTCCAGAATCTGCACGGGAAGCTGGTCATACGTCATATCGGGGCGAACGGTAATCTCTGAGAAATCCACAGCATGAGATGGATCGCTAATGTATCGACGAAGCTGCGACACATGGAAAACATTGTGAACTCCTTCCAAAGATGGCGGCAAGTCTAAGTGATAAGCTACCTCGCCAACCCTCTCCAAAATGTCAAACGGTCCAATGTATCGCGGGCTCAACTTCCCTCGCTTCCCAAAACGAATCACACCGCGATTCGGGAAAATCTTCAAGAACACATGGTCGCCCAGCTGAAACTCCAAAGGACGACGTTTAGCATCTGCCCAATGCTTAAAACGGTCCTGAGCAATTCTCAACCTCTCCCGAATGTTCCTGACAATATCCACGGACTCCACGATCATCTCAGGTCCCAACAACTCCCGATCACCAACGTCATCCCAACTCAATGGCGATCGACATTTCCTCCCATAAAGAGCGGCGAAAGGCGCCATGCCAATACTCGCCTGGAAGCTGTTGTTGTAAGAAAACTCCACCAAATGTAGATGGTCCTCCCACGAACCCTTGAAATCCAACATGCACGCCCTCAACATGTCCTCCAAGATCTGAATCGTCCTCTCGGACTGGCCATCCGTCTGCGGATGGTACGCCGTGTTGAAACTCAGACGCGTACCCAAACTCTTCTGCAAATTCTGCCAGAACTGAGATGTGAACCTCGTGTCCCTATCCGACACGATACTCACGGGGACTCCGTGAAGTCGCACAACCTCCTGCACGATTCACGTTACATCACTATCCAAACTAGGAAAAAGGAAATAAAACGGAGAGTAAAAGAATTTTACCTCCATATATCTCCTTACTAGCGCCTCAGTGGACTGTCCCACTCGGTACGGAATAAAGTGCGCAGATTTGGTCAATCGATCTATGATCACCCAAATCGCGTCATTCTGCTTCGGACTCCGAGGTAGTCCAGTCACGAAATCCATAGTGATGTGCTGCCACATCCACTCCGGAATCGGAATCGGTTGTAGCAACCCGACCGCACGCTGATGCTCCGCCTTCACTTGCTGGCAAACCAAGCACTTGGCTACACTCCGAGCCACACTCCTCTTCATACCATGCCACCAATAATTCAGACGAAGATCTTGGTACATCTTGGTGCCACCAGGATGCACAGAATATGGCGAACTGTGTGCCTCCACCATCAACTCCTCTCTAATATCCCCAGCTGGCACACACAACCTGGCTCCAAACCTTAGCGAGCCATCCTCATGAATCAAAAAGTCAGTCCGCAGACCGGCTTCCACCTGCTCCCAAATCTTTACCAACTTCGGATCCTCGGCCTGACCAGCCTTAATCCGATCCACGATCGTCGACTGTACCTGCATGTACATCAACGATGAAGCCTCCCCAGGAAGGACAACCTCCACGCCAGACTCGCAAAAATCCTGCTGCAATCTCCACTGCGAGGTCAAAATCATCACCGCTGGAAGCCTACTCAGTGCATCAGGAACCACGTTCACCTTGCCAGGGTGAAACTGCAAATCAATCTCATAATCCACCATAAGCTCCAACCATCGACGCTGTCGCATGTTGAGATCCTTCTGAGTAAAAATATACTTCAAGCTTTTGTGATCGGTGAAAATCCTCACTTTCTCACTCAGCAGGAAGTTCCTCCAAATCTTAAGAGCAAACACAACGGCAGCCAACTCCAAATCATGCGTCGGGTAATTCTTCTTATGAACCTTAAGCTGACGAGACGCATACACCACAATATGCCCGTGCTGATGCAACACACTACCGAGACCCTTGCCAGAAGCATCGCAAAAGATCTCAAATCCACCGCTGCGATCAGGCACAACAAGGATAGGGGCAGTCGTCAACCTCTCCTTCAGAACGCCAAAAGCATTCTCACAATCACCTGACCAAACAAAAGCAACATCCTTCCGCGTCAACCTGGTCATCGGCTCGGCAATACGGGAAAAGTCCTTAATGAAACGCCGATAATATCCCGCCAAACTAAGGAAACTCCGGATCTCAGACGCAGACGACGGAACAGGCCACTCTCTAATGGCCCTAATCTTCTCGGGATCCACAGAAATACCATCTCCAGTCACCACATGCCCCAGAAAAGCAACCCTGTCCAGCCAAAACTCGCACTTCGAAAACTTAGCATACAATCGATGCTTCCTCAAAATCTCCAATACTATCCTCAAGTGCGACACATGCTCTTCCTCTGACTTTGAATATATCAGAATGTCATCAATAAAGATAACGACAAACTTATCCAAAAAGTCGTAGAAAATCATGTTCATCAGATTCATGAAAGCTGCGGGCGCGTTAGTTACGCCGAAAGGCATAACCACAAACTCATAGTGTCCATACTTCGTCCTGAACGCTGTCTTCGGAACATCATCCTTCTTCACCTTCAACTGATGGTAACCACTACTCAAATCCAATTTAGAAAACACACTCGAACCTCCAAGCTGATCAAAAATATCATCGATGCGAGGCAACGGGTATTTATTCTTAATGGTCACCGCATTCAACTCCCGATAGTCCACACACATGCGACGCGAACCATCCTTCTTCTTCACTAGCAGCACCGGTGCTCCCCACGGAGACACACTAGGATTGATATAACCCTTCTGCAAGAGCTCATTCAACTGCTTCCGCAACTCTTCCAATTCTGCAGGTGCCATACGATACGACGCCTTCAAAATCGGCTGCGTACCTGGAATAAGATCAATAGAAAATTCTAGAGCTCGATCAGGTGGCAAACCAAACATCTCCTCGGGGAAGACGTCATCGAAATCACGCACCACAGCTGGCCTCTCCAACTCCATCTGCATAGCCACAACCTCCACCGGTCTGGCCCGAAATCTGACAGGACCAAGCGAACTGCTACCCCGACTGAACTCGAATACTGGATGTCCGGGAATCTCGAACACCACCTTCTTCCTCCGACAGTCGATCGTAGCATAGAAGCTCGCAAGCCAGTCCATCCCAAGAACTGCATCATAGTTGATGATGTCGTGGACAATGAAATCAGCGAAAAGCTCATGTCCACAGACCACCAACGAGCAAGAATTGCAACCACGATGCACCGAGACCACGCCATTCCCTGTGACGATATTCCAACTCTTGGGAAGAGGGGACGTCGACAAGGAATGCCTCTCCACGAAGCTCCGAGAGATAATGCACATCGATGCACCCGAGTCAAAGAGGACTCGTGCAGGAAATGTGCACACCAAAACCACACCTAACAAGCAATTAATAATCAAACCCTAGTCTAGCAAACAACCATGTTCAAGCAAACAACACAATCTAACATTCAAACCAGCTAGGAAAGTAACAGCTAGATCGAGGATTACCTGCGATAACCTCATCCACAGCCTCGCTCTCCACAGCGGTCATCAGAAAAGCCTGCCTCCTCGGCGGAACAGCCTGCTGAAAAGCCTGTTTCTGTGGAACAAGAGCTGCTCCACGTCCAGCAGGAACAGACGCTCGCTGTTGCAAACGGCTGTGCTGCAACAGGTGCCCTCCGCAGCTGACCCGCATGCCGACAATCCCCCACAAACCAGACACTGGCCCAAAAACTTCCGACACTGTTCCTTGATGTGGCCAGGCTTACCGCAGAAATGGAAAGTCTTCAGAATAGGCCCTCCTGGCCTCTTGAACTGAGCTGGCTGATTAGGCTTGAAACTAGGCCTAACCATCGCTCTGGCCTGCTCCATAGGCCTCTTCCCAGCACCAGAAACATGTCCTCTCCTCTGACTCAGGTTCAGCTCCTGCCTCCTGGCAGCGACCAGAACCTTCTGATAAGAGTCCAGATCAGAAGAAGACACAAAACTCTGGAGCTCCAAAGCAAATCCCTGCAGGAACCTCTGAGCCCTCTCATCAGCATCCTGCACCATCTTCGGTGCGAACCGACTCAGCCTAGTGAACTCTTGGTGGTACTGGTCCACCGTCAAGCTCCCTTGCTTCAGATCAATGAAGCGCTGCAGCATCTCCTTCTTCGCAGCCTTCGGAAAGAATTCCTCATCAAACCTGGACTTAAAGGTAGCCCAAGCTATCGGCTCCACCAACATCTTCTCTTCCGCATCCCACCAGTTCCGAGCATTATCCTTGAGTTGCCTCTTCGCCAAATCAACCCATCCAGCCGGGGTGATCTTGGCCATCTTCAGATTGTCCTCGATGTTACGAATCCACTCATCGGTAGCCAGAGGACCCTCAGACCCATCAAAATATGCGGGACCCAGCTCCCGAAATTGCTTCGCTCCCGGCTCAGAGCGAGGAGCATCCGGAAGAGCCCGGGCAGCTCGAGCAAGTGGAGCATTTTGGACTTGCAGGAGCACGCCCTGCTGCACTTGCATCATCTGGAGCATCATCCGCATCATCTCCCCATTGGTGGGTTCCCGCTCATGCTCCTCATCATGAGGGAGCGCACCACTACCTCCACCACGGGTGAATCGTCTTCCTGCCATCTAGTGACACAGAAAACGAAACAGATTAGACTCATAGCTTATGACTCGGACGTCGGACTTAGTTTATTGGACATTCTAATATTATTATCGTCATTCCAAAAATCGCAGTTACAGAAGGACCTGCATGGGCCACCAACAAAACCTGTCACGACCCGCTTCCGTAAAATGGAGGCGAGACGTGAAAAGGTCCGCACGAGAGTGGAGCTGTGAAGCCCCAAACCCGATAAGCGTCAATAGAACATGAGCAGGTCCATGTAACCACAACGGAACAACAATAATAACACAAGAAGAGACAGAAATAAAATTCTCATATCTCATAATGTCCAACACGGAAATAAGTCCAACATCCAGAAAAGCCACCAGGCTAAAAGAAAGAGTCTAAAGGCCCAGAACAAGGCCAACAAAAGCAACAACGCAACAAAGTATAGGTGCTACGCACCGACAACAAAACAGCAGTCTAACAAAAGGAAAACACAACGAAGACACTAGGACTGGTCCCCAGTGTCCACGTACTCCCCGTCAAACACAAGCTCGGGCTCGGCGTCAGCAAACACCTCGTCCTCAACAAGGTACTCAGGCTCAGGATCTAACATGTGTCACCCAAAAGAGTAAAGGGGCACATGTCAGCAAGTCTAAAAGACTTGGGCAAGGAAACTGAAAGTAAGGCAACTAGCAACCTAGCAGTTTTAGTATGCATGACATGGCAGTTATAACATGAGTGCACAAGCAAGACATGGTGAATAATAAGCACAAGAGAACAATCATCGGGACAAGACAAGAGTAGCCAAGCTACTAACAATCTTAATCAATTCACTAGTCACGTTTCAAGTTGTTTGTAGATGTTTACGCCTTACAGCTGAATGGTTAAACATTCACGCTGATTGGCCTCTTAACACTACCCCAAAACCCAGAGTTTACGCCTTACTACTGCAGTTGCTGATCGGGCAGACTCCCAGTTGATTGGCCGCTTAACTCTTACCCCCAATACCCACATGTAATCGAGCCAGGGTCCCTGCACACGAGCTCAGTAAATGAGCCAGGGTTGCCCCGCACAGGAGCTCGCATTCTAATTCACGTTTCGTAAACAATTGGCGTAGGGGTGCACCTAGCCGGAAACAAGCAATTCGTGCATTGGCTATCAACCAACACATGGCCCGCTTCTGGAACACGAGCCATGAACACAAGCATTGTAGCGAAGCTACGCATTCACGGAAACACTTTAAGAATGCAATGACATGACAATTAAATTGCGTACCGTTTATAGAAATTAAACATGACATGGTAATTGTGCAACATGATATATGTCGGAACTAGCTTCGTTGTCAAGCTAGTTCCTCAATTTGCGCCTAGGCGAGTATCATTTCGTCGCCTAGCCTCTTTTACGCTTACAACAAGCAAATGGCCTAAAACATGGCCTAAACCCTAAGTGGCAAGGTTCACTTGCCTAGCACCGGGGATGAAGATCACGAAGGTTCGTCTCGCGGATGCTAATCTACGGGGAAATCGCTGTTATGGGGAAACATTCATCAAAACAACACTCATTTCATTAGGGTTTCATAAAAATAAAAATAAGTTATGAAAACATCAAGAGATCGATTTATTACCGTGAAGAAACGGAAGAAACACTCCGGAGAACCTATGGACCAGATCTGGAAACGAATGGAGAAGTTTTGGAGAATTAGGGTTCTTGGGGGATTTTGGGGATTTGATGAAAGATTGAGGGAGATGAGAGGTTGAATGAGTTGAGGGATGGTTTGGATGATGGATTTAGGGCTTGGGATGAAGGAATAAGGGTTTGAGGGAGAAAGGGGCTCAATGGGGGAGATTTTAGGGTTTTAGGTCGAGTGGAGGAAGAAGAAAACGTTTGGGAGGGGTTTAAATAGGATGGGCTGGCGGCTACCCAGAAATTAGGGTTTTAACACAGATTAGTCGGTCAAAGAGCAACCACTGACCGACTAGTTTGGAAACTAGTCGGTCGGTCAATCAACGCAGACCGACTAAGTGTAAACAGTAACTTCTGAACGAAAATAGGATTTAGATTTAGTCGGTCGAAGAACAAATACTGACCGACTAGTTTGTCATCTAGTCGGTCGATGAACGTTCTTAAACCGACTAAGAGTGAACAGTAACTCGACTGTACAGGAGAACTAAGAATTAGTCGGTCTGAGTACAAAACTTAACCGACTAGTTTAACAACTAGTCGGTCGAAAGATGAACTTAGACCGACTAAGCATGAACAATATTGATACTAAAATTTAGATGATGTGTTAGTCGGTTAAAGAAGCATTGCCGACCGACTAGTTTGCAACCTAGTCGGTCAACCAACGTTCTTAGACCGACTAACGATAAACAGTAACTCTTAAGAAATTTAGAAAGCCAACTAGTCGGTTCAAGAAGGATTTCCGACCGACTGGATCGTCATCTAGTCGGTCGGTGCCCCTTCTTACACCGGCTAATAAGCACCAAAAGTTCCGATATAGAGCGCGGAGCTCTGGGATCGATTCCTAAGACGCCTAGGCTTGATCTAACAGTAAGATACGACCGTTATGAAGCCCGTCACGAATGACATACTCCGAAATCGATGATCCTAAGGAAGAAACGAGAAAACACGACGAAACGATCGAAAATGAAAGTTACGGAGACGATAACCACACATGAGGAGAAAATCCACCAAAACATATATTATAATATAGTAAATCCGGATACATGAAAACCAGTCGTTACACATGGAGAACATGAATTTAACAATTGCAGAAATTATAGATCACGTAGACTGGCTCGATAACACTAAAGGGTTCTCAGGGGGTCCTTAGGGCTCAAAAATCGACATCTGGCCTAAGTCGGGCAGAGGACAAAATCATAAATGCAACGAAAAGTACAACTTAAAACAGTTTTAAGTAACGCCCTAAGGAATAAAATACTAGATAGAATCTCTACTATCTCAGGGTGGGTCTGACCAACCCCTAAAGATAGATCTATAAAATAATAACTGCAATTAAAACGTATATGCATTAAATTATTAACCTTTGCCGTGCACGATAGCAAGGTGCATAATCCCATAAACCAGTGCCCAACGTTGGGATTGAGCCCAGCGTTGGGATTGAGCTTCTTATTTCGAACCAAATCGCGTCACGAGGCGAGTAATCCCCTTGTCACCGAGCCAACGACGCGCTCCAGAAAGTTTCACCTTGAGTGGATCCTCTGTCAAGACTTCGGATCCGATTTGAACTACTTCGTAGCTTTGCTAGAGCTTGAGCAGGAGCAAGAGAGAAGAGGGAGAAATATGGAATTAATTATCTTCTCCTCTTTGATCTATGGTTGCCCTTAACTTTTAGGACTCCCTTGATTCAAGGCTTGGTGCGGGGTGCAACGATATAATCTTTAAGGAGGAGAGCTAGCCTCTATTTATATAGGGAGCTAGCTCCTCCTTTTCTCATCACGAGCAATGTGGGACGAAATAATTGGAGCGGAAAATCAATTTCAAGTTTGACCTCCACGAAGGCCAAACTTTGACGAATTTTTCCTCCCTCGCCATTAAGCTTCGCAAGCAATATCTTATATTAAATCGAAGAACACTGAATGGTGAACTTACAGAAACAAACGACGTTCAATTTCGAGGTCGTTTCACCCTCAAACATCCCTCCATAGTTCGTCAAAAATGCATAAAACTGTGTAGATGGAATTCTGCATTTTAATTTTTCGCGGGGCCCACCAGGGGATTCCCTCCCGCCGAGCGTCTGCGGGTTAGGTGCCAGCTCACTAGGCGGGTCTGTGCCTACTTGGGCCAGCCCCCGGGACCAAGCCCAGGTAGCCATCACCTGGGCTTGGCCCAGGCATTGCACCTTAGCAAGCCCAGGCCGACCTATTTTGTGCAAAAAAAACTTTCTTTCTTTTGGTCTTTTCGAAATCTTATTCGGCTTGGACCAAAATAAAAAAATGGGTCAGGACATTCCTTGACTCCTGTTGAGCTTATTCTATGCCTATATTATAAAATATATTCGCAAACATTTTGTGATATATTTTAAGTCCTTTTGCATCATATGCAATATTCCTAGATCACTAATCTAAAGCTTATATCGCAAACTATTTGCAACGTAATAATTTTCCATACATCCTATGTATTATCTCCCTTATTTTACATATTACTTGATGAAGGTCCCACTCTGTGTGAGACCCGACAGCCTGAACCTATTTTAGATGGGGCTCAAATCCCCCAAACGACAGTGACCACGAGCAGCAGCTACCATCCCTGTTTTGGTATCATCATTATGTGGTTTACATATTGATATGAGTATTGTCGGGACCGCCCGAACTATGTCCGTGATGCCGCAGTTTTAGTCCCTTTTTCATAACAATGTCGCTTAGCCAAGCCTAGAGTATGGTCAACTCTCAATCCCAATAATTTGAACTTGGTTAGTTTCCATCAGTCTTTGTCCAATAGTATTGGACTTCTTCCAACATACTCTGGCTATAGTTTTTTTACTAAAGACTGAATTGACGCATGCGATACTAACTCCCTATAAATGAGAGAGATGAATTCTTTCTTAGTCATTACTCTCCTCGCACGCTTCAAGTGTCACCCAACCAAAGATCTTTCGACAAGCCTTGACTCGAATCTAAGTTAGAGATTTAAATGACCCAGTTCATATACAGGTTCGTACAATGACCTCAAGTCTAAGGACCAACTTGCCTATTATCACTGAGAGTTATCACTGCCAGATTAGTTAATGTTAACCATATGATAACTCTCATTGGGTCATTCAGTGAACTCATTCTCTATTGAGCACTTGTGTCTCGTCTCTGACTTTGCCAAGTCGAACAACCATGGGATCATCGTCACCACTCTATATTGAAGACAAAGACACAATGGTCTATCTGATGTGTCGATATCCTTTTCTTAAAACATCTACGACCACGAACAATTTTAGACTTATGCTGTAAACGGTCAAGCAATTCTCCATGATCGAGATCTTCATCTTGATACTTGTTTGACTTGCATTAAGTCTCAAGACTTTACCTAAGTTCTATTGAAGACTACATTATTATTTACTTATGTAAATTCTTACTAAACAGCTTACTGTTATTTCGAACTAGATGTTTGTATATATGCATAGAGATAAATTGCCTAAAGGGCATACACATCTCCCAACAGATATTTTATTAATGATCTCAACGTAATTCTACAGGCCTCGGATCCAGTCACTTTACATAGTGATACATGTTAGTCATTGATTACTCGAAGAATGCTGACGCACCCCGAACTTACACCTAAAATCCACCTAGCGGTGTCACAGTCGCTAGGCGTAATATGGTTCCTAAGTGTTGATTCTGGGCCGTATCCGCAAGCGGACAGTGTCAAATTATAGTATATAAGATTGTCGACTCCCACAGGGAAGTGACAGTGTATTGGGGTCTCAAATTATCTTTAGGTCTCAGAGTGAGATAGCAGTCGGTTTAGGAAGATTGGTTGTGATGGTGTTGTTGGTTCGATATAAAGAGAAACTAAGGCCTTAGGGATTACCGCTAAGACCGTCGAAGGTTGATGTGAGAATGAGATTCTTACGTCGTATTGGATTTAGGGGGTTGATCTCTTAGCTCATACCACTCTTGTGGGTTAGAGCTTCGAGGTATTTCGGTGGCTCTCATTGATGCAATGGCGGTAGCCGTCAATGTAGTGATATAGTTTGTTGGTGGATCCCCTCAAGGCACGAGCCGGGCATGGTCACGAGCCTTGGTTGGATCCACTAATTCCCTATTTAAATCCCAAGGATACTGCTTAAGCTCATCAATTCCACCGACCGTGTGCATGATCTCAGTACGAGTTCTCCTAGGGATTTGGATGGATCGACCGAAATACTCACCCTTTATTCCAAACACAACCTAGAAATCCAGATCTACATCTCTTTCCTAGAGTATTAGGGCTAACCCATCAGCCCTAGGGAAAACTACTCACATATAGCGATTACGACAAATAAAACATAGTTTTTACCGTAGGAAACATCGTAGCAATTAATTGGAGCAAGAAATTTAGATCTTATGTACCGAAAACGAGAAAGAATGATAGCCAATAGAGATCCAAAGAATTTCCACAGATTCCAATACGCAATAGATAATAAAAAGTTAATCTTTTGCTAAAAACGGCCAAATTCCAAAACCTAGATATAGATCTACAATAGTTTTTGATCTCCCCTTCTTAAACTCCCTTCAAAACATAATTAAAAATCCCCTAAAAACGTCACAAAAATTTACTCTAATACATCTGTATGGGCCCACATGAAAAATTCGAAAATATGTAGTTTGGGGGCCCACATGTCACCGACCGAGTCGGCTGCTCGGTCGAGTATACGCCTGCTCAATCGAGCAGGTGCCTTAACTACTCTTGGCTGGGCGAAGGAGTCCCGGGCTACTCGGTCGAGTAGCCCGCCTACTCGGTCGAGCTGTCAGTAGATCATCGCTCTTCTTCCAAAATGTCACTCTGCCTACTCGGACTGAGTAGGCCTTGCTCGGTCGAGTCATCTTCTGGCTCGGTCGAGTAGGTCCTGCTCGGTCAAGCAGGATGCTGGTGGGATGGAGCTCGAAAATGGGTCGACTCGTGCTGAGTCGCCACTCTGCTTGGTGGAGTAGGATCCATTTTCTGCTGGGCTCGTGTATCAGCTCGACCGAGCAGCTTGTGCTTCTCGGTCGAGTCACCTGGGAAAGATCCATAATGACTCCTTTCTCTTGCTGGCTTCTCCTCCTCTCTTCCCATATGCTTTCGAGCCTCGACGAACTCATGTAGAGCCTTGCCAACGACTCACGGACATGCTGGATGTGTCCATATCCAAAAATGGCTCCGAATCACTTCAAAATCCATGAATACCCACAAAGCTCTACGAAACTTGAATACAGCGTTAGAAGTGCAGTATCGCATGAAAATGCAGGATTTGGATGCGGATATGACATGAAGTGCAATGGAATGATGCTATGAAAGGATAGAAAATATGGACACATCAAAATCCCCCAAGCTTACCTCTTACTCGTCCTCGGGGAAGACGAATACTAGGCATGCCGGGCGATAAATAAAAGAAAATAAAAGAGACAAGAGATGGAAGGGGGTGCTAAAATGTTCAATCAGATCTCAAGCCTCAGCAATATATCACGATGCTTCGAATAATAAAACACATACTAATAGTATCCTCAAGTCTTACTAATCATATGGCTAGCATGCAACAAAGCCAAAAGTATGGATCTTCTAATATCATGCCAACTCATATCAATTTCATGCAATCTATAGAGTCTAGTATAAAAAGAGTTAGCAATGCACTTTTCAATCAATAGGTACAAGTGGAGCACAAAGAGATCACACCAACATGCAATGAAGAATGGAAAGAGATCATGCCATTCAAATATTCACTTCAAATCATGAAAAATCTCCAAAGCAAAAATATTTTTGTAAAGTTCAAGCATTATCGAATCTCCCCGTTGTGCACCATCTCCACTCTAATGTTATACTCACTCATATAATCGGGTGGTTCAACCCCCAAGCTTAGCTTGAGGCGTCGCATCTAGGAATTTGATATAGAAAGTTTTGTCTTTTCCCAATTATTTGTAGTAGCTTCTAATAAAGGGATATGAAATAATTTTCTTTCTTTCCTTCTTTTCTTTTTATTTTTCTCTTTTATTTTCATTAGATATATGAAAGCTATCTTTCCTTTTGGGATTTTTGGGAAGTAGATGCGGTAAAAGTAGCTGTAGGGGTGAAACCAAATGATATGTAGAGAATCATAAAGATATGTGTAGAAGGAAAATAATGTATCACTCGGTTCACTCATAAGAGGTGCACAACGATTCAATAGGATAATACTCTAACTAAACTCATAACTAGCATGGATATTTTTATTCATCTCAATGAATAGTGAAGGCATGCGGTATAAAGCACAATAATAACAGGCATGCAAACAGAAGTGGATAGGATAACAAATAGGTGCTCCAAATGTTTTAATGATGCGTCAACCTAAGTGCATTACCCAACAAAGAACGTACTAGATACTATTTCATGCAATCAATTTCAATTCATATCAGGCATTAAATTAGAGAGATCAGCAAGAGAATATGCCAGCATATAAATAGTAAAACTAAGACTACCCTAAATAGCATGTCAACAAATATAAGCATCGTGAGTAGCTACTGAGGGACATGAGAGATATCATCATGCAGAACAATTCTAACTAAAGGGAGAAAGGTGGAGAAAGTAAGAAAATGAAAAACATGCATGCAAGCATGACAAAAAGTGAAAAAACGTGATGCTGAATGAGAAAAAAAATGAAAAGGTGAAAATGGGTGGAAAATGAAAGAAAAATGTAAAAAAATAAAAATAAAAATAAAAAATAAAATAAAGTGATAGCGCTCATCCCCCAAGCTAAATGCATCAGTGTCCTCACTGCTGAGAGCACGCTGGCATGCATGAGATAATGCTAGGGTAGGTGGGTAGGTGGGTGAGGAGATAAAAAGTGAATGGAAAGTAAATCTATGAAAACGAAAGAAAAATAATGATATTATGTAAGTATAAAAGTGATGATGGAAATGCATGGAATGATGCATGATGTCCTCCCCCAAGCTGTGTAAAAGTAAGGCCTCGAAAAGACAGATGGACACAATATAAGATGCGGGAAGGACAAGAACCAAAAGTGGTAGAGGGACAACATCAAGCAGGGGCACCACCCTATGGAGGTGGTGATGGATCCCCTTGATGTGGACCAGAGAATGTGGTAGACGGCTGTGCTGAAAATAAGACGATAGCAGTCTCGACTGGTGAAGAAGTGTGTGAGTTGACGACTGAAGTGGACACGTCCATGGCTACCAACTCAGGTGCAGAAGTGGAAGGCCCTACAGTAGCCTAAGAGTGTGGGGGCACTGAGTGGTGCGGTAGTCAAGATAGTGGCTGGCCTGGGTGGAGGTGCGTGAGCAAGGATCACGGGGTGGGTCCCATGTCCGCATCAAGTCTATAATAAAAGCGAGCTCATCCTCGACCCTCTGCTGATGGGTGGTTGTCGAGCAGGCAAAGGCATCAAAATCAAGCCTAAGGCGAGAAGTCAAGTCCTCCATCGCCGTCAGACGTGCGTCAGTGGTACGGGAGTCGAGGGGAGGAAGGGAACTGTGAGACACGACTTGCGTAAAGAGGCTCCGTGGAGGGGGTCCACGATGCCTAGGCTGAAAGGTAGGAGAGTGTGTCCTCGAAGGGATCTCGACGGTGGCAACTACAGAAGCATATACAGTGGAAGAAGGAGCTGTCGTCGACACAGATGTGAGGACAGAAGTCGAGACGCTCTCAGTGAGTACGGCTGCCGTAGGTGAGGAAGTGGAGCCAGAGATAGATAAATGGGACCCTAGGAAGATAAGTAGGGATGCTAGAAGGTCCCTAAGCGGTGGATGGGTGATGGCTAGCTTGTGCTCGGGAAGGTCTAGAGCAGTCGGCTCTGGAGCAGACAAGATGTCAGTGCCCTCAGGCATGGGTACATCAGAGATAACTGCAAGGGCCTCGGGGCAGAAGGTGGTGACAGTCCCCAAGGTCCCGATGGTGGTGGGGATGGTGGAGACAGGGGTGCAAGAGGTAGTGCCTCCTGGTGGCGGAGGGTGTGCAGGCAGCACTGGAAGGACAGCCACAATGGCGGCCAGGTCGGGCTCCTTGTCCTTAGAAGAGCCGAGCACCCGGTCGCCGGCATCAGCCTCGACGGGTGCTCCGGGTGGCTCGAGGACGTGGAGGGCAGAAAGTGGGTGGACCCTATCTATCATCCAGCTCTGCTGGATAGGCACTATAGTGGTGAAGTGAGGTGCAGGAAGGACAAAGTGGGGAGTGTGATGGGTACCTAAAAGTCCAGTGACGTGCCCTGTATGGCCGAATGATGTGCATGTGCTCAAGCACACCTAAATTCAAGCGCGTGGGGCCATGGGGGGTCACTAGGCCATTGTGAAGGTCTATGCCCAGCATCCATGCAAAGATGGTGAAGAATCCACCACAGTAGATATCAGTGGCATAGTGGGTGTGGGCGGTCTGTAAAAGGTGATAACACAGCTAGTGGGCCGTGTCAGAAAGGACAAATGGGCAGAGGGAGCTGTCAGGGTGGAAGCGCAGGGGTCGGGTCATTCCCATAAGATGGGAAAGCTCTGGTAGGGAGATGGTCCCAACCTCTGGCCTGCAGAAAATGGTGGTGGCAAGGTGTCGCTGCCCGTAGCGAAGGCAAGGATGCACAATGCAAGATGTCTTCGTCCGACTGGGGCGGTAATGGTCCAGACCAGAAATGCGATGCTAGAAAGCGGAGGCATCGAACGAGGCTAGCTCGTAGTCCGGGGAGAAGGCAGATCGGGGGTCAGGGACGGCTGGAAAGCAGAAGTGGGCGCGGATCATAGCGTACGTGACCACGAAGTCGTGGTCCAGCAGCCTGGAGCTAATTCCATCGCCTGCCTGGGTGCGGGCGATGGAACTCACTGCCTCTAGAGTGAGACGGGTGTAGGTGGGAGCATGGGCTGAAGGAGTCGGTCGAAACCGATGGTGTGGTAAAGCCAGTGGACTCCCTACAGGAGTCTAAGGCATCGAAGGGTTGGGAGATCGATGAACTGTGTGGGAATGATTCTATGCTGCAACATGGCTATGAATCGGTCATGGTGTGAATCGTCCCTAAATGTGATGTCGAATGTCCGCACACGTGGTGGCAGAGAGGCGGGAGGGGAGAAAGGTGGGGGAGGTGCGGTAGTGGGGATGTGGGTGGATGTGGGGATCGGAGCGGAAGTGGTGGGATTGTGTGGGTGATGCGGGGGAGAAGAGTCGGATGTGGACGACATATTGGCCACGTACTCCTCCTCGGTGGTGGTGGTAGTGGCACGGTGAGTGCGGCGTGAGGGTCAAGAAGCAGAGGCGCCAGTGGCCATCCTGTTCCCACGACATGGAGGTGTGGGACCCCCTAGTACGAGGCATCATGCAAAAGGCAAGCCGTAGTGTCGGAAAGAAAATAAAGAGTGTATAGAGTGTACCAACACGACAATCGCAGCAAGAATGCTCTGAGCAGGCACGTGACTGCTGCTAATCAGAGCTCTCTCCGAGCTACTCCAGGAATGTCCTCCTCTGTAGGCGAAACATATCGGATGGTGATGGAGGCGGCGGCGGGAGGTCGAGTCGACGGCAATGGTTCAGATCGAGTAGGGAAGGGGGTTCTGGGCTCGGGCAAGTGAATTTGGGGAAATGAAGTATCTTAGGGCTAAATGAAGCTGAGTTGGGTTTTAATAACCTGACTCGGTCGAACAGTGGGCCCCACATGTTTAAGGGTAACGCGGCTCGACCGAGTAGCATAACTGTTTGGTCGAGTCAGAATCAATTAAAATATATTGAAGCTGAGTTTAAGAACACTCCCTCGACTACTCGACCGAGTAAGGTCAACTCGGGCTGTGCATGCAGAACACCATTTTGTCGTTGTTTCCCTGTCTTTTGCTTAGCTCGGTCGAGCAGATGGTTACCCGGTCGAGTAAGCGACTACTCGACCGAGTAAATGCTACTTGGGCCGAGCATGCAGAGCGCCGTTTTCATCACTTTTTTTGTGCTCGACCGAGTATGTGTTTACTCGACCGAGTAGAATGGTCACTTGGACAAGTAGGGGCCACTCGGGCCGAGTAGGCAGAACGTTGATATCCTTGCTTTTCATATGCTCCATGCTACTGGATCGAGTAAGTGGCTGCTCGGTCGAGTCACCTGTGACTCCTGTGGCTCTCTTCCCTTTCTTTTTGTTCTATCTACTGCTCTCTTTCCAGCTCCTTTCTATTCAATACATCGATTTTCGTGCTTCCCGTAACGTTCAACCTGTAGAAAAGAAGAACCTGTCAGATTTTTGTAATTTCGCATTTTATGAAATAGAAAGCTTTTTTATTTGGTTTTCTGGGATAGATAAAGCAAAACAAAAATTGAGAAAGAAAATCTAAGATATAAAAGATCGGGTTGCCACCCGATAAGCGTTCGTTTTGAGTCATGAGCTCGACTCCCTCAAGTTATTCAATTGTTGTTTGGCACGTAAGAGATGCACTCATCATACTTGCCAACGATACCGGGCATGCTCCCTCTCCATGGTTTTTCTCGGCTACGTGACTGATGGCTTCCGGCTTCTTGTGGTGCAAAGTGTTGTCTGTGGGCTCCTCATCAAGCACACGGAGATAAGTGGCAACTGCCTTGTTGTAAATGGGGTCGCCATCGTCATCAACACTTGTTCTCATCGGGTCCTTCATGACCCCCTCAACATTATACTCCCCTACGGCATCATCTTCTAAGAGGTCCAGATAGCTAGCTCCTTCTTCTTGGACATGCTCCCTTATGGAGTTTTGCAAATGGAATTGGGCCTCAATATTACTCACATTCAATAAGAGAGTCCCTTCACGGACATCTATCAGGACGCCGGCCGTCGCCATGAAAGGACGGCCAAGAGTGAGCTGGGAACTCCCTCCCTCCAGAATATTCATTATAACAAAATCCACCGGCACACACACAATCCGGGAGGTATTTGCAGAATGATGTCTCTGGCAATGCGTACCTGATACGTGATCGAGTAATCCGCCAGCTGTATGGACATGTTTGTGGGCTCCAATTCACTTTTGATCTGTAGTCTTTCGAATATGAAGAGCGACATCAAGCTGATGCTTTCTCCCAAGTCAATCAAAGAATGGTTGATAGGCGTACCTCCTATAGAGCATGGGACTGTGAATCTTCCTTGATCCGGTAGTTTCCTCAGGAGATGGTTCTTTATGAAGGAGATAGAGTCCTCCAAAAGATTTAATTCCACATGCTTCCGCTTCCCGATGATGAGGTCCTTCAAAAACTTAGCATAGATAGGAATTTCCGTAATGGCATCCATAAAGGGGATGTTGAGCTGAATGCCCTTAAGAAGTTCCGTGAACTTTGAATACTTCTTATCCATTTTCGCTAAAGCTAGCCTCTATAGATATAGCAGACGGGGTCGGCTTCCCTTATCCCTTGCGGTGTTCTTACGAGATGGCTTACTGGAACTAGTTGCATCTTTCCTTGGTGCCGGTATAATGGTGGGTATGGTGGAAGGTGAATTCGCCCTTTCTTCATTCATGGTAGGCTCATCCGTAGCCTCTTCCTCGTCTCTGCCAATAGTGGAATCCTCGATTGTAACTTGTTCTTTGTTTATGACCGGCACCATCACAACGTCGGTTGTCCGTCCTCCACGTGTGGTAACAGAGACCACGGCATTAGCTTGAGCCCTCAGATTCGGCTCCGATTGCGAAGGTAACCTCCCTTGATTCTTAAGTAGTTGGGACATCTGGCCCCTCAGCTCATAAAGCGACGTGTTTATGTTCTTGAATTGAGTAGACGTGTCTTGGTTGAACCTGGCTTGTCTGCTCATGAACATCTCTAAGGTGGTCTCCAGACTGGAACGCGATGGCGTTGGTGCATAGCCTTACTGGGGCGGGAGATTAAATTGATACCCCAGTTACGGCCCAGATGGCCTAAATCTGCTCTACTGTTGATGTGGCAGCAGTCCTTGTTGTTGTTGAGGAGGGGGTGTGGTCTCTGAAACTGTGAAGGTTGCAGCCCTCCACTTGGATTCTCGTAAGACAATCTATTTGATTCCTTGCGGCCAGATGTTGCCACAGATTTTGCCCATCTCCTTGTATGTACTGTATCGACTCAAATGATTCGGCCCCGTCATAATGTCCCTCATTGGGAGCGTAGCTTTGCTCTCCGTATTCCTCCGAAGGATGATATGATTGGGTGTCGATGGTTGTTGGAATGGAATCCAACCGTTGCTCGATCCTAGCCTCCTGCTTGCACAAAGTTCAATGTGAGAATCGAGGTGGCTAACAGCTTTTACCACAGGGGTCCTGGTAACAATGGTGCGCTCTTCTCTCCACTGTTGATTATTTGCTGCCATATGCTCAAGTAGATCAATGGCTTCCTTAGGCGATTTGTCTAGTAGGGCGCCTTGTGCGGCAGCATCAATTATTATCTTCATACTGGGCTGCAGCTGGTTGTAGAAGCTTTGTACCAGATCCCAGGATTGGATCCCATGATGAGGACACTGATGTTGAAGGTCCTTGAACCTTTCCCATGCCTCCTAAAGAGATTCTTGCGGCAACTGCTTAAAATTTGAGATATCTCCTCTGATCCGCACCGTCTTGAAGGGTGGGTAAAATTTGTCTACGAAGGTGAGCGCCAGTTGCTCCTACGTAGTGAAATGGTTGGACGGGTGGGCTCGTAGCCAATATGAAGCTTTATCCTTCAAGGTGAAGGGAAAGAGCCTTAGCTTAATGGCGTCGTCACTCACATCTTTGGCTTTAAATGTATCACACTTCACCAGAAAAGTGTCCATATGATGGTTTGGGTTCTCATGAGGATGCCCATGGAAAGGATCCTGCTGCATCAGATTTATGAGCCCGGTCTTTAATTCAAAGCTAGCTGCCGCCAGTTGCGGTCTCAAGATGGAGCAATTGTTTCCGAAGCTCGGCTTCATGTGGTCCTGTATAGACCCGGTGCGAGGAGGAGTGGCAGTATTTTTCGCCATTTGATCAGAGGGTGTCTGACTTCTATTCGAGGTCCTGAGAGCTCTTGCTGTTTTCTCAATTTTAGTATCAAATAGCAATTCTTTATCAAAAGCTCCAAAGTGAGTGATCATGTACAAGACAACTCAGAAAAACACCATGAATAGCAAGATAATAAAAAACACCAGGAGGGAAAGATAGGAAATGGTGAGAGTTGCTAGCAGACTCTTCAAAATAAAAATAGACTGAGATACACCATAACTATCCCCAGCAATGGCGCCAAAAACTTGACGCACCAAAACTTACACCTAAAATCCACCTTGCGGTGTCACAGTCGCTAGGCGCTAAATGGTTCGTATGTGTTGATTCTGGGCCCTATTCGCAAGCAGACAATGTCAAATTATAGTATATAAGATTGTCGAATCCCACAGGGATAGTGATAGTGTATTGGGGTCTCAAATTATCTTTAGATCTCAGAGTGAGATAACAGTCGTTTTAGGAAGATTGGTTGTGATGGTATTGTTGGTTCGATATAAAGAGAAGCTAGGGCCTTAGGGATCACCGCTAAGACCATTAGAGGTTGATGTGAGAATGTGATTCTTAAGTTGTATTGGATTTAGGGGGTTGATCTCTCAGCTCATACCACTCTCGTGGGTTAGAGCTTTGAGGTATTTCGGTGGCTCTCATTAACGCAATGACGGTAGCCGTCAATATAGTGATATAGTTCATCGGTTGATCCCCTCAAGGAACGAGCCGGACATGGTCACGAGCCTTGGTTGGATCCACTAATTCCCTATTTAAATCCCAAGGATACTCCTTAAGCTTATCAATTCCACCGACCGTGGGCATGATCTTAGTACGAGTTCTCCTAGGGATTTGGATGGATCGACCGAAATATTCCCCCTTTATTCCCAACACAACCTAGAAATCCAGATCTATATCTCTTTTCTAGAGTCGTAGGGCTAACCCATCAGCCCTATGGAAAACTACTCACACATAGCGATTACGACAAATAAAAACATAGTTTTTTACCGTAGGAAACATCATAGCAATTAATTGGAGCGAGAAATTTAGATCTTACGTACCAAAAACGAGAAATAATGCTAGCCAATAGATATCCAAAGAATTTTCGCAGATTCCAAGACACAATAGATAATAAAAAGGTAATCTTTTGCCAAAACGACCAATTTCCAAAACCTAGATCTAGATCTACAATAGTTTTTGATCTCCCCTCCTTAAACTCCCTTCAAAACATAATTAAAAAGCCCCCTAAAAACGTCACAAAAATTTACTCTAATACATCATTATCGGCCCCCCACGAAAAAATCCGAATATCTGAAGTTTGGGGGCCCACAAGTTGCCGACCGAGTCGGCTGCTCGGTCGAGTAGATGCCTGCTCGGTCGAGCAGGTGCCTTAACTGCTCTTGGCTAGGCGAAGGGATCCTTGGCTACTCGGTCGAGTAGCCTGCCTACTCGATCGAGCTGTCACTAGATCGGAGCTCTTCTTCCAAAATGTCGCTCTGCCTACTCGGCCCGAGTAGGCCTTGCTCGGTCGAGTCGTCTTTTGGCTCGGTCGAGGAGGTCCTGCTCGGTCGAGCAGGATGCTGGTGGGATGGAGCTCGAAAATGGGTCGACTCGGGCCGAGACGCCACTCTGCTCGGTCGAGTAGGATGCACATTCTGCTGGGCTCGTGTATCAGCTCGACCAAGTAGCTTGTGCTACTCGGTCGAGTCACCTGGGAAATATCTATAATGACTCCTTTCCCTTGCTGGCTTCTCCTCCTCTCCTCCCATATGCTTCCGAGCCTCATCAAACTCCTGTAGAGCCTCGCCAACGGTCTCACGGATATGCTAGATGTGTCCATATCCCAAAATGGCTTCGAATCGCTCCAAAATCCCTTAAAACCCACGAAGCTTTATGAAACTCAAATACGGCGTTAGAAGTACCGTATCGTATCAAAATATGGGATTTGGATGCGGATATGACATGAAATGCAATGGAATGATGCTAGGAAAAGATAGAAAATATGGACACATTAAATGCCAAGTATTATATGAATTCCAATCATATTGAAATCCAATATCAATTTATTAGTAATAAAAAAGCCAGGTAGTCCTCAATTATGTGTAAGTTTATGTAGCTAGTATTTAAACGATTTAGATTACACATCGGGAGATTGAAAATTCAAAATTTTCTTAAATAGTTATCATGCCCAGGATCTAATGCTATTATAGGAATTATATTAATGAATAATTAAAATATAAAGGTCATACCTTTGTGAGAGTATACTCAAGCAATACTCACAGATCCTTAATCTCTTTCGGTGAAGACTAGAAGCGTCGCGTTCACCATCTCCAAGCAACACCTTAGAGCTCCTTTCTCCCATCCGCGTCTCAAATGAATCACAGGATGAAGAACTTCATCACGATCAAACCACCTTGTTTGCTTTACTAGAGTGAAGAAGAAGGAGAAGAAAAAAACCTATGTCTTTGTCTCAAAACAGATGGATCAAATCATCCATGTCAAGAGGCTAGGGTAGTCCCTATTTATATGGCTATGGGAAGCTGAATCTAATTTGGATTGAGTATTCGCATCGTATTCAACCTCTCCACATGTTGAATTGGCATCCTAAACGAGTTCCCAATGCATTAGAACTCTTGGATATGAATTGTAGTGGATTCCCAATTGAATCACATGTCAAATTCGCGTCCTGCGACGTCAGCATTGGTCGGCTAGTCTACTTGCTACTGTAACTAGTCGACGAGGTAACTCTTTTTAAATTTTACAGTCTGCCTAATCGACTATTGCTAAAGCACTAGTCGACTAGTATCTGATTAGTCGACTAGTACTAAAGCACTAGTTGACTAGTCTAAGCTGACCTGCTTTGTTCCACTCTTTTGGACCCCGTATCCTATGTACTCTTTTTGTGCACGTAGTCTTGTTCGTGCACGTAATTATTGTTGAGTATTGGACTCTCCACCTTGATTTTGATGATGATCAAACACAAATCATTGTGACTAACTCTTGTGATTGCAGTTAGCTACAAAGTCACCAATTAGATTCAAGAAGATCAAAAGTGACTACATGTGTTGATTCAAGTGGAGAACTTGGTAGATCAACAAAGGTGAAGCATTGGCTTGAAGAACTCAAAGGCTATCTCAAACCTCAAGCCAATGACATCAACAAATGAATGGAGATTCAATCCAAAGAGAAGAAATGAATGGATGAGTCAGAAGCTTCGAAGACTATGACGTTCAAGTCATTCAACTAAAAGACTCAAGTCCATGAAGAATTATGGAGATCGTCGCCAAAGTACATTGTTCATCTCAAGCGACGTCCCAAGACTTCCTCAGAACGCGTGATCGTTGTGCCTGGATCTTTGTTGAAGCTCAAGGAGTATTCATGAAGTCAGGGGATTCAGATTCTCCATGTTAAAGCTTTGAAGACGGTTTGTAGTGTTTAATTTTATTGTCTTCTAGCTTCGGTTTAGTAGAATGTTAAGCCTTGAGTAGTACTTGCCTAGAAATCTTCATAACTTTCATATCTAATCTCTAGGATTGCCTTAGAAACCATTAGAAACTTTCCTGTAGCTTATTGCTTCATTTCTCGGCTTCGTATGCATCTTAGTTGGTTCAAGTAGAAGAACCAACCGACTAGATGACGATATAGTCGGTTGAAAATTCTTCTTGAACCGACTAGACATCCTAGTTAAATTCAGCCCATTCACTGTTGGTCAATTAGTCGGTCCAAGAAGGTTCACCGACCGACTAGATGACGATCTAGTCGGTTGGAAATCCTACTCAGACCGACTAGTTATCCTAATCAATTGAAGACAATTTGTTGACCAATTAGTCGGTCCAAGAAGGCTCACCGACCGACTAAATGACGATCTAGTCGGTTGGTGTTTCTTCTCAGACCGACTAGTTTTCCTTGTGAAATTCGACCTTTGTACTGTTGACAAGTTAGTTGGTTCAAGAAGGATGGTTAATCGATTAAAAGCCAATCTAGTCGGTCCAAGAAGGTTCACTGACCGACTAGTTGTCAATCTAGTCGGTTGATGATCCTTCTTAGACCGACTAGTGCTGACCCATAATTTCACCATCTTCTCTATCAACCATCTAGTCGGTCCAAGAAGGTTCACTGACCGACTAGTTGCAAAACTAATCGGTTAGTGATCCTTCTTAGACCGATTAAGCAGCTTCAGAATAGAGCCGTTGGCGCATTTAATGCCACGATTTTTGTGACCGTTTTCTCTCTTCCATATATAAGCTTGAGTGCTTCTAACCAGGGATCCAAGGCTGAAATTAGAGACATTTTCACATCTTTGAAGAGAGCCATTCAACTCCTATTCCAAGCTCTCTCATCTCACAAGAATCTCTCCCTTACTCTTTGAGCCCAATTCCTCATGAGAGATTCTCATTCCTTATGAGCTTCTCAAGCTAAGAGCTTGAATCCAAGTCACCAACTCCTCCCTAGCCATCTATTGCTGCTCATCTTGGTGGAGCTAGGGTTTGGTGATCTCATCTTCCTCAAAATCCATTCTTGCCCTAAATTGGTAAGTATTTCTCAAGGCATAGGATTTTGTGGTAAGAAGTTTTATATTTCATTCTTTATACTTCTTAATTGTTGTATACTCACGTTGGTGAGAGGATTGGCTTGATCCCAAGTTGTGGGAGTCAAGATTTCGTTTTGCTCTCAGTTTGTGAGAGTGTACTTAGTCCCAGGTTGTGGGATTAGGGACTTTGCGTGTTCCCGGGTTGTGGGATACATGGACATCGATTGTAGGTCGATTGCACTTGTGGGGTTTCTGCAAGTGGGCTAAAGGAGAGCTCTAGTGGTTTTACTAGAGTAGCCAGAGGGGATCCGGGTGTTGCTGGAGTAGGGCACCGGTAACAAGTCGGGGAGACTTGGGTGGCACCGAACCAGACTACGTTGCATGTTAGCATTGCATTATTGCTTGTGTTGGTGATCATTTCTTATATTTCGCATTTGTTGGTTAAGTAGGGTTTTATTCGACATAAATTCCTTATAATTCAATAAAACACTATTCACCCCCTCTAGTGTTTATTCCTCATAGCACATGGTCACTACAATTGGTATCAGAGAAAGGTTATAGCTATGGCAACCAACAACAATATCACACGAAGTCTTATTCCACCATATCTCATTGGACCCAACTATCAAAGTTGGTGTGTGAAGATGAAGGCATATATTCAATCCATCGATGAGGATTATTGGAAGCTTGTGGAGAAGCCCCTTCTTGCGCCTACCACTTTCGAACATGAATGGACAAATAAGCAAAAAGAATTGGTGAAGAAACATCAAGAGGTAATGGATATCTTGCTTGAGTATCTATCTCATAATATTCTTATGCGTGTGTCCAAGGCAACAACGGCATATCAAATATGGCAAATGCTAGCGGAGCAAGAAGAGTCCACCTCGGAGTGTTTTTCCTCCAATGATGAAAGATATTCATTCATGGGTTTGATGGCACGAGAGGACGACTCTAGTGACGAATCAAGCAATTCAAGTGAAAGCGATAGCGACGATGAAGAGGTAACAAAGGATGATCTTGGAATTGCATTTGGACAATTACTTGATAATCATCAAAAGCTTATATGGAAATATGGTGAGGCTAGGAATAAGATTGCTAGTCTCACTAACACATCTACATGTAGCACCTCTAACTATGACACCATTGTTGAGACACTTGCTATTGAGAAAGTAAGTTTGCTTACTCAAAATAGCATGTTGAGAAATGAGGTGGAGTCCCTCAAATCTCAACTTGATCGTGTTTCCATTGCGGATAGTAACGATCTTGAGATTGAAAATCTTCAATCTCAAAACACTTGTTTGGGAATTGAGAATGAGGATCTCAAATCTCAAGTGCACGAGCTCACCACACATGCATCCACCTTGGATGCATCTATTTCTTCAATTTCGAAGAAATATGAGCTCATGTCCTCCATTGTTGAGAGATTCAACAAGGGAAAGGATAATTTGGATGATTTGCTAAAGAATCAACTACCGGCAAACCATCGTGTTGGACTTGGTTATTCTAAGGCAAGTGCATCTAATGCACGCACCTCCTATAGTGAAGTAACTATAGATTTTGTGAGGCCATCCTCCGGTGCATCCACGAGTGGTGTCTATAACAACTTGTGTAGTTCTACTACTAAAGAAACCACCACTCCTATTCCTCCATCCTTTGGAAAGAAACCCACTTTGGGTGGACCTCCAAAGAAGGGTCATGCATTCATATACACCAATACTATGCCACGTAGGAACACACATAATACCCCACATGTTCACACGAATGATGGTTTTTATGTTCCACACCCACGAGAACGTGCAAACACTCATTTGAGACACTCTCATGCACGTACTCATGCTCATGCACCTTCACATGCTTATGATCACACATCACATCCACGTATGCATGCTTATTCTTATGATCATCCTCATGCATACACACCTCATATTCATCCACATATGTATGCAACACCACACCATGGACCATATGCACATCATCATGCTTTAGCACAACACAATGTTCCATACACATTTCCTCATGCTCTTGCTAGATCTCATGTTCCTAGGCCACATGCACCACGTAGAGATCAACCTTTTGTGCATGCAACCACTAGGAAGAGGATACCCAAATCATACACTATTTGGGATCCGAAGAACACTAGCGATCATGCTAAGAATATGTATGTGCAATCTTATATTAATGATATTATTATGAATGATGATTATGTTGGGAAATCACGGTCCTCTTGGACTTGGTTTCCGAAGGGTTAGTTTCCATTGACCCTTCATTGCTTGGTACCATAAGTTTATATTCATTTTATGGGTACTAAAGCATTTGTGTTAAGAATTGGTTTATTCTTTTGTTTGCATATTGGTCTTAGATGCTCATGTTTGTTAGAAACTTAAATTCATATTGAATTTGATTTCTATTGCATGTTTATTAGTAAATCATTGTGCTTGTGATTTTCATGTCTAAAATATTTAATATTTTCATGCAACACATGCATTGGCTCATATTCATGTTTGATTATATGCAACATAAACATTGTGTATGATTACATTTGGATATGGGTTACAATTATTTGCATTTAGTATTTTAAATTTGTTGCCTAACCCATTGGATCCAAAAAGGTTTTTGGATACCAAAATTATGTTTTCTAGGTTCAATCCACATTGGGATACCAATCCTACCAACTCTTTGATTTGCAAAGATTTTCATTCAAATGGAGTTGATAGTGCTTAAGTGAGGCACCAAAGTAGGGGAGCTTAATGTTGTAAGTATATTCTTACATTTGGTATCCATGTGTGTTGAATGCATGTAGATGTCACTTTGTGTTTGAGACTATCTCATGCATATCCTATTTTTGCATATTGTGTATCTTATATGTCATTCAAATCTATGTATTTCACGTGTGTCAAATTCTTGACTAATGTGCATTGTGTATTCATAATCCTTACTCATATGTTTATTCGAGGATTATTTATAACATGTGGCTTAAAATTTTCATGTTAGAACTAATGCTCATTTGCATGTTTCACACATGGGACACGCTTATATTTATGTTCCACTTCACAAGCGTGCATCCCAACTTCCTACTTTTTGTTGGGTAATTGGCGGTCCCTTAGGGCACAAAAACTCTAGTCCCGTCCTAAGTCGGACGGAACATAGACAGAAAAATCATAGCAGCGGAAGAAAAACCTATGTTAACTAATTAACATGCAGTTAAAAACTATTTTTAACTTAGCCCTAAGGTCCAAGACCCTATGCCAAGATCTATGCCGACTTGGGATGGATCTGACCATCCCAAGAAGGATCTAGCCTACTGCGATTAAACTAAACTAATGCTAAAAATACTTTAACCACATACCCGGAATCTCAGCCCTGGAGCAGGCGAGATGTTCCGCGCCGTCTTCCGAGCTGCTCCTGTCCCACGCCGAGCCGCTCCTTGAACCGCTCCCCGAACCGTTCCTCGAACCGCTCCGCATCCCGAGGAAATCAATCCCCGTGCCGCCGAGCCAACCACGCGCCAAAGAAAATTTCACGCGAGTGAAACCTCCGCCAAGATTTCAGATCCAGAATCCGAACTCCTTTGTGGCTTTGCTAGAGCCCGCAGGAGTAAGGCAGAAATTTAGGGAGATAGAGAAATATTTATTTAAGCTTAGATCCGAGCGTGCTCCAACATTTACGAGAGCCGCTCAGATCTAGAGCTTGGGACGAGTTTTGAGAAAGGGGGGAGACCCCTATTTATATAGGCGGCGGACTCTCCCCTTTTCTCAAAATCCGATGTGGGACTAAATATTTGGGTTAGTTAAAATTAAGTTAGTTTGCACTTCACAAAGTGCAAACTTCCGTGAATTTTAACTCACTCACCGTTGAGCTTTAGGATTGATACAACCTATCAATACGACAAGCGTTCAACGGTAAACGCATAGGAAAAAACGGTTCGTCAATCGGAGTTCGTTTGACCCTCCAATTGAGTGTCCAAAGATCAGCCCTAGGCTAGTTTTTCGCAAAAACTGAGCCGTCATTTTATTCAGCACACTTAGGGTTCAAAAACCTAGAGGTGGGGCTCATGGGTGGGCCCCACGCAACCCGCGTGCGCTGAATCCGCCTGGGCAGATCCCAGGCCGCGCTTGGGCGAGCCCAGGCGCCTGGGCTCTGCCCAGGCACTGGGCAACCCAGGCGGGCCTGGGCTTTGCCCAGGCCCGCACCTGGGCAGAGCCCAGGCGCGCCTGGGCAGAGCCCAGGCGGCCTGGGCTTTGCCCAGGCTTGCGCCTGGGCTTGCCCAGGCTGAGCCTGGGCTAAGCCCAGGCTTGTGCTTGGCTAGCCCAGGCCGAGCTTGGGCTTAGCCCAGGCAGCGCTTGGGCTAGCCCAGGCAGCCTGTTCTGCCTTTTATTTACTAGGCCTGGTCTGGTCTGATCCTTTGGGCTGTTTCGGCTCTAACTTGAGCATTTGGTGTCCGATTTGGACGCCGTTCGAACCTGGGCGTAGACCGGGACATTCCCGTCTTACCCGTGAACTTTTCCTTACGTTTATATTATTAAATATTGTATTAAACAATTTAATACACATTTAATAGCTTTTGCATCAAATGCAAAATAGTCCCTATCTAAGCTTAAATTATCATATTGCATCAAATGCAATTATCTCTTCTTTTGCATCAAATGCAAATATTCTCCCTAACTAATTTCTACCTATTACTAGACGAAGCGTTGCACTCTGTGTGAGACCCTACAGCCTGACCCTTACAACAGGTTGGGCTCGAAGCCCTATACGGCAGTGACCACGAGCAGTGGTTGCCGTCCCTGCTTCAGGAATCATCATTATGTGGTTAACTCATTGACATGAGTATTGTCGGGACCACCTGACTGTTTGCGTGATGAATTCTGCAGTTATAGTCTCTTCGTCTTAAATATGTCGTTCGGATCAAGTCTGGGGTACGGTCAAACTGTCAACCCCAATAACTTGACTCCGGTTAGTTTCTATCAATCTTTAGTCAATAAATATTGGACTTCTTCCAACATACTCTGCGCAGAGTTTTTACTAAAGACCGAACTAACTCTACGACACTAACTCCCATTGACCGGGAGAGACGAATCCTCTCTTGGTCATTACTCGCCTCGTACGTTTCAAGTGACACCCAATCAAAAGACCTTTCGACAGGCCTTGCCTCGAAGCTAGGTCAGTTGATCTAAGTGGCACCGTTCACGCACAGGTCCGTCAAAATGACCTCAAGTCAAAAGACCAACTATCCTATCATCACTCGGAGTTATCACTGACAGATTGGTCAATATAACCATATGATAACTCTTGTGGATCGTTCAATGAACTCATTCTAATGAGCACCTGTGTCTCGTCTTCGACTTCGCCAAGTCAAGCGATCATGAGATCATCGCCACCGCTAAACGGTGAAGACTAAGACACAATGGTCTATCCGATGTTTCAATATCCTTGTCTCGAAACATCTACGACCACGAACCATTTCAGACTTATGCTACAGACGGTCAAACGTTTCTCCATGATCGATATACTCATCTCGATACCCGTTTGACCTTGCATAAAGTCTCAGGACTTTACCTAAGTTTATATCTAATGTTGACTACATTACAATATAGCTTAGATAAATTATTACCAAACAGCTTACTGTTATTTCGAACAAGATGTTTGTGCTATTCACACAGGAATAAATGGCCTCGAGGGCATAATATTCCTACACTTTTGCCTCTACAACTTCTTAAGAATCCCAAATCACTACCTTTTGGATTCCTAAGATTGTTTCTAGGCATGGTATGAACACACATATGGAATCGTATATTAGGAATGACATATTCTCATGCGACTATATATATGAAAATCAAACTCTAATCTTTATTTGATTTCCACCTTGCTTACTCACTCATATTGCTTTTCATTGCTTGGGTACCATGCTTGTATGATTACTTTTTGTACCCATATTTATGTGAGTTCGTTCTCTACTCCCAAGTTTGCATAGTTTGTATGATTTTGAGGGAGTATGACTAGTTCGATTGCTATCATGTTATGTTCTTCTATATGTCATTGCATTTCATTCATATTATGCTGTTAATATAGATTAGTTGATTTCTCTAACCCTTGGTGTTTTTCTATCTTGTTGATATGCCAAAGGAAAGAGAAATTTGGTTATGAAAATTAATATTTTATGTTTTTCATGCACACTTTTTGTGGTATTACTTTTCATGCATTCCTTCAATATGCATGTGACGTGAATATTTATTTTGTGCACATATGCATATTGAATGCGGAATCTTTCATGCACACACTATTGTATTAGATGTGTGTATTCATAATGTTAATTGCTTGACTAAATCATATGCATAGAAATTATTAGTCTAGGTGTTTCTAATTTCTAATGATTTAGAATTGTTAATTCCTTATATGTATGATTTTCGTGATTATAATAACTCCTATTAATGAATGCCATGCATTTCTATTGATGAGTGTTATTTACAATTGGTAAATGTTTGGTTATTGGACTACTTGATTTTGTTCCTTAACCTATTGGATCCAAAAAGTTTTTGGATACCACCAATTGTTGTATTGTCAGATTGTTGTGCAAGATGCCTATCCTACACTCTCCTTGGTTTACAAATGATGGATCAATTCAAAGGAAAGGATGGTGCATTGGAGATGCACAAATATAGGGAGAGCTAAATGGTTGTAAGTATGTGTTTTGTACAATCGATATTTCAATATATTGTTGTTGACTACCATGTTTACAATTGGTATTTTAATATATTCGATTTGTGTAATATAGCATACTTCTTCATTAGCTCATTCTTGTCACACTCTCATGAAGATTGTTATATGTTATGGATATGATAACTTATGTGTATGACATGCTTGCTTGTTTATAAGATTGTATTAAGTTTATTGATTTGATTCTACTACTTGTGCCTAATTCACATAGATAACTATGATCATGGATTGTTTAGACCATATCATGATTTGTCATACCATTCTAGTAGAATCATTCATTTCTTTATGGCATGCTATACTTCATCACGTTATACACAATTCATGCCATGTATAAGATTAATGATTTAGGATCTTTATGCGTATTTGTTCATTGTATCACCACACATCTCATACTTTTCTTATGGTTTGTATTATTATCTTTATGAGATGTATTGATATGATTTGCGGTGATCAATGTATGTTACTTGTCATTTTAATTACTTCATGACTGATGTTTAGCTATAATTTTATTCAAGAGATCTTTCATGTCTATAGCTAAATCTCTCATGTATGATATTTACACAAGTGACATAACATTCATTCATTTTAGTTAGTGATCTTCAAGCTATATTTCTCACTATGTCATCTCTCATCTCATGCTCATATTTTATGCTAATTTTTATGAGATGTTAGAGATAACTTGTGCTTTACTCGATCACATAAGCTTTATATTGTGTTTGATGATATGTATATTCTGTCATAGATATTCTTCCATGAATATATCTTGATGCTCTATGACTTCTTTGATGCTACCTCCGATTATATTGTGCTTACTCAAGTTTTTATTCTATTCGCACAATTGGTATGCATGCATGCAATGTTCATGATAAACTTATTCGTTTATGTCCTACCTTGTGACTTTGAACGTAGACTATCTTCATGCCTTTGCTCAAAAGATATTTTGTCACATTATGCCTCATGTTGAATCCTTTGTGATAATTGAGCTAGGATGAGATCTTGTCTCTATTTGTTCACTTGGTTTGTTTTTCAAGTGTTGTCATGATCTTGACATTATTTGCCTGCTGTGCATACTTTGTTAGAATACAATTGGTATCATCTCTACATATCATATTTACATTTGGTATCATATTTACAATTGTTAGACTATTTATATTGGATATCATCTTTACATGATCTTGTTTGATGCTAGTTTTGAGCGTATGATATAGTGCATATCTTCCTTATGCTCATGGCATTCCATGCTTATCTTTGACTCATTATGTGAGTATCTATTTTGGAATGCATGCTAGTACTATGGTTCCTTTTGAACATTGTTTCAATTAGTTTCCTAGGGTGCTAGAATTGTGTATGCCATACGTTTTATGATGCTACTATCTCTATTTTGGCATAACACTTTTGCATGATATAGATATTTGATATTCGTTTTCATTGTATCTCCTTGTCACCCCACATCGCACACTTCACTTATATTTAGTATGCTTACTTTTGGAGATGCTTTGTGGAGTTTAGCTGGAGATACTTGTTGAGATGAATTGGTATGTCTACATTTGGTTCCACAAGCCATTATACTTAATGTGTGTTATTATAACATAACTTTGTACACATGGTTAAGAACTTCTATGGTAACCATGTGTATGAAAACATATTGATTAAATTGAGGGTGATTACAATTGGTATTGATTATATTGATTAAATAGATTTGCTTGTATGAAAACATAGAATTGTTTTTCATACACTAAATTATGCTTAATATATCTTGCCAAGTATACAATTGGTATCACAGGACAATCTATCACATTATGTTTAATGTTATTAATTTTGTGATAATTGAGTTTATTTGGGTATTTGACACTATTTGATCACTTGTTTTTCTTTCACAAGCGATGTCATGATTTTTGTATTGTCACTTTTCTAACACTGCTCACACTACTCTTTACAATTAGAATCTATTGTAATCTTTTGTCACATATGCTTATTGCTTATCTTTTTGTGATAATTGAGGGTGGTTGAGTTGTTGTTGGATATGCGCTCTTGCATTTGATATCTTTATTTTGATATCTTGTTTTCTATTGGTAACTTTACATTAGAGAACTTTACAATTGATATACCTTTATGTTTTCCACTCTATTGTTGCATTTGTTGTTTCTATACCCCCATATCTTTTTGTTTATGACAAAGGGGGAGAGAAATAAACAAGATGTGCTTATTAAATGTTGAGTGTTAAACAATAACTTGAATCATATAGACTTTGTGTATGATCGTTCATGTATATGATTCAGGGGGAGCATTGGTGATTACCTTGGTTTATATTGATTGCATTATATATATATATATTGGTAATCATGCTTATGTTTATAATGTGTATCACCTATATGATTTGTATTGTGTATGCATATTATTTTTGGTCATTCATGCGATATACACACAACCTCATGTGATACACACACTATTAACTGCTGAATGATGCTATTGATTATTGATATTAACTTGATTGGCATCATTGCAGGGGGAGTAAGCATATTTAATGCACAATTATTTGTTTTGTTTATATTTGGTTTGTCATCATAAAAAAGGAGGAGAATGTTGAGTATTGGACTCTCCACCTTGATTTTGATGATGATCAAACACAAATCATTGTGACTAACTCTTGTGATTGCTGTTAGCTACAAAGTCACCAATTAGATTCAAGAAGATCAAAAGTGACTACACGTGTTGATTCAAGTGGAGAACTTGGTAGATCAACAAAGGTGAATCATTGGCTTGAAGAACTCAAAGGCTATATCAAACCTCAAGCCAATGGCATCAACAAATGAATGGAGATTCAATCCAAAGAGAAGAAAGAAATGGATGAGTCAAAAGCTTTGAAGACTATGACGTTCAAGTCATTCAACTAAAGGACTCAAGTCCATCAAGAATTATGTAGATCGTCGCCAAAGTACATTGTTCATCTCAAGCGACGTCCCAAGACTTCCTCAGAACGCGTGATCGTTGTGCCTGGAGCTTCGTTGAAGCTCAAGGAGTATTCATGAAGTCAGGGGATTCGGATTCTCCATGTTGAAGCTTTGAAGACGGGTTGTAGTGTTTAATTTTATTATCTTCTAGCTTCGGTTTAGTAGAATGTTAAGCCTTGAGTAATACTTGCCTAGAAATCTTCATAACTTTCATATCTTATCTCTAGGATTGCCTTAGAAGCCATTAGAAACTTTTTCGTAGCTTATCGCTTCATTTCTCGGCTTTGTATGCATTTTAGTTGGTTCAAGTAGAAGAACCAACCGACTAGATGACGATCTAGTCGGTTGGAAATTCTTCTTGAACCGACTAGACATGCTAGTTAAATTCAGCCCATTCACTGTTGGTCAATTAGTCGGTCCAAGAAGGTTCACCGACCGACTAGATGACGATCTAGTCGGTTGGAAATCCTACTCAGACCGACTAGTTATCCTAATCAATTGAAGACAATTTGTTGACCAATTAGTCGGTCCAAGAAGGCTCACCGACCGACTAAATAACGATCTAGTCGGTTGGTGTTTCTTCTCAGACCGACTAGTTTTCCTTGTGAAATTCGACCTTTGTGCTGTTGACCAGTTAGTTGGTTCAAGAAGGATGGTTAATCGATTAAAAGCCAATCTAGTCGGTCCAAGAAGGTTCACTGACTGACTAGTTGTCAATCTAGTCGGTTGATGATCCTTCTTAGACGACTAGTGCTTACCCATGATTTCACCATCTTCTCTGTCAACCATCTAGTCGGTCCAAGAAGGTTCACTGACCGACTAGTTGCAAAACTAATCGGTCAGTGATCCTTCTTCCGATTAAGCAGCTTCAGAATAGAGCCATTGGGGCATTTAATGCCACGATTTTTGTGACCGTTTTCTCTCTTCCATATATAAGCTTGAGTGCTTCTAACCAGGGATCCAAGGCTGAAATTAGAGACATTTTCACATCTTTGAAGAGAGCCATTCAACTCCTATTCCAAGCTCTCTCATCTCACAAGAATCTCTCCCTTATTCTTTGAGGCCAATTCCTCAAGAGAGATTCTCATTCCTTGTGAGCTTCTCAAGCTAAGAGCTTGAATCCAAGTCACCAACTCCTCCCTAGCCATCTATTTCTGCTCATCTTGGTGGAGGTAGGGTTTGGTGTTCTCATCTTCCTCAAAATCCATTCTTGCCCTAAATTGGTAAGTATTTCTCAAGGCATAGGATTTTGTGGTAAGAAGTTTTATATTTCATTCTTTATACTTCTTAATTGTTGTATACTTACGGTGGTGAGAGGATTGGCTTGATCCCAAGTTGTGGGAGTCAAGATTTCGTTTTGCTCTCAGTTTGTGAGAGTGTACTTAGTCCCAGGTTGTGGGATTAAGGACTTTGCGTGTTCTCGGGTTGTGGGATACACGGACATCGATTGTAGGTTGATTGCACTTGTGGGGTTTCTGCAAGTGGGATAACGGAGAGCTCTAGTGGTTTTACTAGAGTAGCCAGAGGGGATCCGGGTGTTGCTGGAGTAGGGCACCGGTAACAAGTCGGGGAGACTTGGGTGGCACCGAATCAGGGTACATTGCATGTTAGCATTGCATTATTGCTTGTGTTGTTGATCATTTCTTATATTTCGCATTTGTTGGTTAAGTACGGTTTTATTTGGCATAAATTCCTTATAATTCAATAAAACACTATTCACCCCCCTCTAGTGTTTATTCCTCATAGCACAGGGTCACTACAATTATTTTTGATCTTGTCTGTATCCGAACCCTATAGTGTGATATGCCGTTGTGACCCTCTCTGAGAGTATTAAAATTGTGGTGTTAATTAAGAACGTCATTTCACGGGTCGTTCTCCCACGATTTGATCTTATTTGATGAGACGTCGCGATTTTCACTTTTGTCACGAGATCTTTTTATTTTTAATTTCTTTTCTCGACGTCGAAATTGTGATCCGTCTTCTCTGTCTTCTTTCTCTCGTCGCCCCGGTCACCCCAGTATTTATTTCATGATCTTTGGGCTTTGTTTGACCTACTTTCACCTTTTGGCCAACCTATTATACATTTAACCCTAAGTATCACATTGTATTATTCCCTAATAATGGATTAACAATAATCTACATCAGATATTTTGACTTAGCCTATTTTAACCCCACTTAGCCCACACACCCCACGTTTTGAATCCTGTTGTGGCCAGATCAAGACACACGCACGCATCAGCAATCACGCACACACCCTCTTTTTCAACCACCCTACTTATTTTATAAATTACCTAAGTCTACAAATTATGGTATCCCCTCACACAATTATTGTATTATAACCATGGGACATGTTAACATGCTTCACGTGCTGACAACCCCCACAAACAATTATCAGCAGCCTATGCTAAAAGCCATCACGTGTTTGCCTATACCTCTAGGCAAACAAACATTTAAACCCTAGGGAGCACACCTACTGTCCTTATAAACAGAACCCTAAGGCTAAACTCAGCCGCCGCCCCCTACCTCTATCTTCTCCTTCTCCCTCAGGCACGCAGGCAGGCATCTCCCCATTGCAGCTCTCCACGCAACACACCCAGCATCACACGAGCGCCTCACCCAGCTCCTCGCCAACAACGAGCACCCGGCCAACCCCGCCAAGCACCCTGCCCGTGGCCTCCTCCACCGTCCAAAACAACCAACCACGTCCGGTCTCCACTTCTCCCCACGCTCACGAGGCAGCGCCGAAGCCCCGGGCTTCTCCCCCTTCACAACGCAGAACTCCTCTCTTCCCGAGCTCGCGGAAACCCACACCCGCAGCATCCTAACTCACGCCCAGCGACGCGCGAAACCCGTAGCACCACCCTCCACGCAACCGTGCGCCACCAACGGGCTGCTCCCCTCTCCTTCCATGCACGCAGCAGACCGGGGCCTTCTTCCTCCCCTCCGACGTGCCATCATCCCTCTCTGACCTCTGCGAGGCCATGACAGCCTTCGCTGGCCACCATCGCTCTGAAACAGCGACTTCTCGCTGTTTTGGTGTTTTCGACGACGTTCCCTCGCGTCGTATCGCTTCCTGTCATTCACTCTCATTGTTGGGATCTTCCGACAGCCCCCTACATCTCCTAGGGGTGTTTTTCGACGTTACGAGCATCTCCTACGACGCTCAACGTCGTAGACTCCACGTGCGTCAAACCGTTCGTCTCGGTTTGTTGTTACGGCTTCCCGGAAGCCGTGAAGACGCCTACCAGCCTATTACTCACTGATTGGAACCTTGATTCGCTGATTTGGCCGCTGTCTAAGAATTGGCGAGCGAGGAATCTAATATTGGAATCTGGACGTGGATCGTTTTCTATTATTCCAACCCCTGGCGTCGCTACCCGACGCCAGTGTAGCTCTCGTATCGTGTAAGGATAAATTTCTGAACACTTAGGTACCCCCAACCCATCCATGTTAATCAAGATAAAAATCAGTATTTTAATTGGTTGATAATTCACTAATAAAGATAATTCAATTTGGGACTGTAGCTGGTGGATCTGAGCATATGTAGACTGGACTGTTTGGACGGTGTATTCAGAACGGTTGGTTGCAGGCAAGTGAAACTTGCCCGTTCCTTGTTTAGGTCATGCTTTAGGCCACTTTTTGCACCGTAGCGTAAAAGAGACTAGGCAGTGAAATGATAGCTGCCTAGACGCCTATTTGATCTAGTTTGACAACGAAACTAGATCCGACACCCCACTTGATCTAGCTTGACATCGAAGCTAGATCCGACCCCTTTTACTTGATTTCGTTCATGCTGCCATGTCATCCTTGCATCTCTGCCTGTCATGTTTAAATTCCTTCTCTGTACGCTTTTAAATACAATATGCAATGCCATGTCATCCATACATGAATGTTGTATTCGTAGCACACGCTACCATACTTGTACTCCCTTGTTCAGGCTAGGCACCTGCTTTTGCGGGCACAACCCTATGCCATATTGAAAAACACTTCCTGGCTCGTGATCCAGAAGCGAGCTCATGTACAGGGGAAGCCCTGGCTCGATACACGTGGAGGGGTAGGGTTAAGCGACCACTCAGCGTAGAAGTGTGCCCGTTCAGCCACTTCAGCTGTAAGGCGTAAACCCTGGGTTTGGGGTAGGGTTAAGCGACCACTCAGCATAGAAGTGTGCCCGTACAACCACTTTAGCTGTAAGGCGTAAACTCTATGCACGACATGAAAACGTGACTTGTAAATCCATGTAAATGTTAGTAACCTTGCTACTTCTGCCATGCAATGCTAGTTGTCTTATTGTACATGTTGTTTTCCTTACCTGTTGCACTCATACTATAACTGCCATGTCATTGCATAAATTTTAGAACTGCTAGGTTGTTTACTTTTCTTTTAGTTTCCTTGAACAAGTCTTTTGTAGACTTGCTGACATGTGCCCCTCTCTCTTTTGGGTGTCACATGTTAGACCCTGAGCCAGAGATCGTTGCTGAGGACGAGGTGTTCGCTGACACCGAGCCTAAGCCCACGTTTGACAAGGAGTTTGTGGACACCGGTGACCAGTCTTAGAGACTGTTCTGATTTACTTCTGTTTTAGGTTGCTGTTAGTTGTCGGTGCGTAGCACCTTTACCTTCTGTACGTTGTACTTCTGTTGGCCATGCTTGGGCCTTTTAGAATCTTTTTCTTTCCAGACTGGTGGCTTTTCTGTGATGTTGGAACTTATTTATTATGGACATTCTGAGATTGAATAAATTTTTATATGTCTCTCTTTCCTTATTATTATTGTTGTTCTGCTTCGCATTTGCAGGGACCTGAACTCGGTTAAATCCAGACGCTTTACAGACTGGAGCCGCACAGCTCCAAATCTGAGTGGACCTTCTCACGTCTCGTCTCTATTTTAGAGAAGCGGAGCGTGACAGGTTTTATTGGTGGCCCATGCAGGTCACTGCAACTGCGAATTATCGGAACAACGATAATAATTATAGAACGTCTATTAAATAAATTAAAACATCCAAATCATAAGCCCTGAGTCCAAATTTTTATCGTTTCCTATGTCTTAGGTGGCTGGTAGACGTGTTGCCCGAACATCTGTCTCAGCTTAGTAGGGAATCCATTAGATCAGGACTATAGTAAGACTTCGTTAGACATCTGTGCTTGCTAGATAGCGGTCCCTGACTGTTGGCTAAACTCCTTGCTAGAAATTGTTATAGTCGTCTTAGGAGTTACCTTAGTGGTTCCTGCCTAGCTCTGGCCATGATAGACTTCTAGAAATTCTTTAGTCGTTCATCGATTTCGGGCCCAGCAGAACGTAATTTTAATTTCTCTTAAGACCCGTTCCAGAGATCTCTATTACAGTTTAGTTCATTAGAGAGTCCTAATGTTAAGTTTCTCTTGATCTTCAGTCGACCCGGTAATTAGAACCCTGCTTCTATCAATTTTTTTCCTGATCATTACACTTTCGTGTTATCGACCGTAGGACTCCATCGTAGCAGTTTCACTAAATTATTTCCCTTCATATTTACGTTTTATTTGATTCACTTCCTTCCTGTCAAATCACGTGAATCTACATGTCACCATCGTCAATCGTTGAACTTCTCTATTACTATCCTGACCATTCGATAAATATTTTCAATGTTATCTATTTTGAATTTCTTTTCAGGTTTAAGTTATTTGAAAACATTCAACACGCATTTAAGACTCCTTACATTCTTCGAAGTTCGAAATTTTTTCGCTGAAATCTTTAAAATTATTATCTTATCATATTTACTAACTTATGTCTTCCACACTCGCGTAAATATCTTAATTTCTTTATGTAATGACATTTTGAAATTTCAAAATACCATTTCCTCCTCTACTATATATAAACTACGCAAGTTTAATTCAACAACTTATTTTTCCGACTTCTAAATATTTTCCTATGCAAAAGAGAACTCCAACTTTTCAAGTATGACCGTTTTATACTTTTAGTGTTTTAACTTATATCATTTACGTCCTATTTCCGGTAGCGTATGAGGGTAATATTACATCTTTCTTCCTCACCTAAACATCCACAAATATATCCCAGTTTCTCTTGATCAATTTATCTCCTTATCCTCGCCCTATCTGAACCCATTCTTTCCGATCTTGTTTCGTTACGTTATCTGATCTTGATTTCCTTCCTCTTGCTTAGTCATCCCACTTGTGCTTGCCGTTGTTTATGTCACACCAGTTTAGTAGTGGGCCCTTGGTTTGGATGTAGTTGCAGTGCATGAATATAGGTAGAGTGTGTAGACCTGTATGAGTGTCCTACCCTTAGTATATTAATAATTGACTCTTGTATTATGTATGTATAATCAGTGTTATTCGTGATATATGTGCGAAGTTGTATATATGGTGGTGTTATTATATATGCGCGGATAGCTATACCACTTTTGGGATGTCTGTGTAAATATTGGAAATTGTAATGGAGTATATACTAGTAGTGTAGTAGCTAGATGATACTTGTAGATTCTTGGTATATAATATATTAGTAAGTCAGGTGAATGTTAGGTGTAATGATAATAGGTGTACTTATAATTAAGTGAGTAGGCCTATTATGTGACCTATATGTTAGTACGTGTGAGTTTGTGCTCGCACGTAGATATGTATTGTGATTAGACGTAAGTAGTTATGTATTTGCTGCATGAGTATATATGTGATATACGTATGGTAGTAGGATTATAATTTTGTTGGTATTTCTAGCTTTTACGGGAGGTTGTGTGTGCGTGTATACCATGGCATACACGATTATTGCATATCTTAATTATGTACGGATAAGTAGATGTATAGGTATACTAATTATAGGTAGATGGATATGGTGTGAATATATACATTACATGTGTGTGACTATACGATGAATGCATATATATTAGGAGGTTATTATAATTGTACGTGTGCTGATGTCTGTAATATTATTATGGTATATAAAGTGGTTGAACTACGTGGGTATTACCTGACTAAAAAATTAAGTGTGATTAACATTATGGCATGTATATGGCTATGTTAGTAGATATATATACATTGGAGTGATATTGGTATAGGTATAGATACCGTGTTATGTATATAGAGTATTCTGATATGTGTTTTGAGTCTCACTAAAGCTTGAGTGGGTATACTCTAAGTATATTGTTACATATGTCTGTGGTTTGCGTGTAGTACCATGAATATAGCAATGGATGATGTATGTATAGTGATAGGAGTGTTTGTGCCTGGTTGTGTTACGCACATGATTGTGGGTCGCTATACCAGTACATAGTTATAGGTGTTGGCCTTGTGGTATAGTTATTTACTAAGGACTTGCCTGTGTGAATGTATGTGTGCTAGCTAAACTAGGTGTAGGTGTGCTGAGTATATAGTGGTATGATTGGTAAATATGAATGAAATGTTAGCGTGTGTGTGCACCATGCACGGGTAAGTATGTGCTTAGTTATAGGTATTGGTGACTATGGTATGTGTGGCGTGTCGTGAATATAGTTATAGGACCATATGTGATGTGAATATATGGTGAAATATGTGCATGCATTTGAATGACTAAATAATTGTGAAATTATAGTAGTGGTAAGTGTATCTTAGATATAATAACATGATTGAATATTGAGTGGTGTGGTTACTTGTGTTGATATGTTGACATTGGATGTATACTAGGAGATATATGGAGTAGTGTATCCCTATTATTTTGTTCATAGGTAGTTATCTAAATGTGGCGTGAACTATTTAATTGTTTGTGAGTATGTGCACCATGGTATGTAATAAGTATTTAATAGTTATATAAGGATGTATGTGACTATATGAATGATTGAAATACGTGCATGAATTTGACTGGCTATGATAGGTATAAGAGTATAATGTGTGTGAATAAATACACGTTGGTAGTGTTAATGTTTGACTACCTAGTGCATATATAAGCACCTGTAATGACTATACCTGGTTTAAATTATAATGTGATATGATTGGGGTAGTTACTAGAGCGACTAGATATGTTAGAAAGTCCGAGGACGGACTTTATCCTAAGGTGGGTAAGATGTAACGGCCGGTACTCGCTATTCGTCATACGGCTGTGCGTATAGCAATTTCGAGTACCTGATTGGTTTTGTGCTTGGTATGTGAGTCGTGTCGTTGAGTTGATAGGGCCGTAGTACATTGGTTGCATCCTTAGCAAGCCACCCCCGACGTGTGCCCAACTTGGGATTACTGTCGCTTTTGGACCTCGTATCCTATGTACGCTTTTCGTGCACGTAGTCTTGTTCGTGCACGTAATTATTTTAGATCTTGTCTGTATCCGAACCCTATAGTGTGATATGTCGTTGTGATCCTCTCTGAGAGTATTAAAATTGTGGTGTTAATTGGAAACGTCATTTCACGGGTCGTTCTCCCACGATTTGATCTTATTTGATGAGATGTCGCGATTTTCACTTTTGTCGCGAGATCTTTTTATTTTTAATTTCGTTTCTCGACATCGAAATTGTGATTCGGCTTCTCTGTCTTCTTTCTCTCGTCGCTCCGGTCACCCCAGTATTTATTTCACGATCTTTGGGCTTCGTTTGACCTACTCTCACTTTTTGACCAATGTAATACCCATATAATTGAACTACTATATGTGTATATTGTTGTACTTGTATGAGTATGGATAGTAATATATGAGTATTACTGTACATATATGTGATATTTGTACATGTGTGTGATGTGTACGTATGTTTTACTTATATGCATGTGTACTATGGATATAAATTAAGAGTAAGTATGTATTTATAGGTGTGTATGCATACTAAGATGTATGTATGGCTATATGAATATTTGGATGTATCTTGGTGTGTAGTGTATATAGATATTGAATAATTGAGTGTACAAATGTGTATACTTGTATGTATTGATGTATATGGTAATGTAAAATTGTATGAAGGTAGTATTGAAATGTATTATATAATATTATGATTTATTATATGTATGACTATTTGTATGTATGGTTGTGTGTATACCTAGCTAAATTTGTATGTGTGTTTGGATGGATGATAATTATAGTTGATTATTGGTATTACTTTGGAATCTAGTTGTATATTTATAGTTGCATTTTATGTGTGTAGTGTTTCGGTGTATATGTTGGTTTGTGTATATATGAATAAATATGTATGGTGTAGTATATTTAGTGTATGCATGTATAGAGTAGTTTTGTAAATATGTTAAGTAAAGAGATTATTGTGCATATTGCATGTGTTTTATTATTGTCATTATTAGTATTAAGGAGGTGTTTTGTGTAAAGTTGGGTTTAGGACATATATTGTATTCTTGGGTAGATGAAGGGTATTAGTGACATTTTACCTTTTTCATGATAATTTATTATTTCTTAAAACCTAATTATCCTAGGATGACACCTCATGTAACACTAAGCCAATGTTTTGACAAGTCATGGGACACATGGCTTATACTTGGATTTTTGGATTTAGGAAATAAGAAAAAGGGAAAGAAAGAAAACAAAAGGGAAAAAGGAAAAGAAAAACAAAAGTTTTCATTCTCTCATCTCTCCTCTTTCTCCCCACTTTAGGCCAAAACTATTGCCATACTCAATTATTAGAAGAAGAAGAAGAAGCTTGAAGAGGGAAAAGCTTAGGGTCATCAAGGATTAAGAAGGGCAAGACAAATTTTTGGAGGACTTTTTAAGGTATAGCTCCTATCATTCTTAGTAGAATTTAGTTTTAGGATTAGGATTTTAATTTAAGTTAGCATGCTGAAATTTACACAGAATTGGACGAAACTTTGGTAGCTTGCTGCACCTAATTGGCTACATGGAATTGCCCGAACAAAATATATGTTTCTCATATTGAAGTTCTTAACAACTTTCATTTTTACAAGTTTTGCAAATTCGTACTGAAAATTGGGGTAAAAATTCAGTTTCTAAAACTGGTCTGTTTTTAGACAGTTTTGACACCTTTCAGTAAAACGAGTAGAACTCCATGCACACTTTATAAAATATTATGATCTTGATGTCGTTGGAAAGCTGACTTCAAGATATTCAACCTGTGATTTTTATAGATTTTAATTCTGTCTTTAACTTGCAGAAAAATGGACTTGAACTGAACTCAGTTTCTGGTTCAGAGTGCTGAAATTATACTTGTTAGGAGAAAATATACCATAAATCACATATGTCAACTGAGCTTATGAAAATTGGTCAGTGAAAGGAAAACACCCATATCTACAACTTTCGTGAAGGGACCAGACACCAATTCTGACTGTAGATAGGCTAAAAGTGATATTCTTTCTGCTGTAACAGTTTTGACAGATTCATATGCTAATTTTGCTTAGTACTTATCATGGTGTAGTTTTGTTTGAAGTTAAGTTTGTTTGTGCTAATCATATTCTCAATGACATGCTCTTGATACATGTAGTTATGCAGATGGTTCATAAAATATTCGTTATGTCAATAATATTTAAGTTCAATTTGTTTATGCTTTCACATTAGTATGTTCATAACGATGAGTTTGTGATGATATTCCATGCAATTCTTTAATTGAGATGATGATGATGATGATGATGATGATGATGATATTGTTAAAAGTTGGTTAAAGCGGTATTCAAGTCCGCTAGATGATTCGTTGACAAACGAAGTAATATCTTGAAAACTGAGAGTGAGAATGAGGAATGTATCAGTCCTCCTAAAGGAGGGTGACACGGGTTTGGGGGAAAACGGGTAAACTTTAGGAGTTAAGGAGCGGACATATGATATGAATTCTCACCCGCTGTATCACTCCCAGAAGGGCGAGTTGAAAGGGTTGGAGAGGCCGCTGGTGTACTCGTGATGCATCAAGACGGTAATTGATGGTTTGCTCCGTTTGTCCGACAGAAAAACCGAGTTTGTCTCACTCCCATACCTTGTTCCGTTCGGGTACGGAGAGTTACGAGAGACCCCTCCAGTGCTCGTGTCGCTGGTTGTGGTACCACTTTTTCACCCACCCTGGGTGAAGTCCGCCTCCTTAGTGTTCTACGGTTTACACGGGTTCCAAATATGTGAATCAACAACTTATAGTAGTTGTCTTTAATTTATAAATGTTGTTATCTCATGTCTCCTTATTTTTGTGTACTTTAATGCTATTGTCCCATGGTAACATGTTCCTATGCTTCCTTTCAATAGCTGCATTTCATAATATGGTTTCATATGCATGTTTTTGCACGTTCTCATAACTAGGTTCGCATGTTGGAATGTGATTACTTTTACGCATCATGAACCTAACTTGTTAGACTACCCTCCCTAGATAGACAGACTAGTTCTAAAACTGGGTTCTGCTAGAGTGTTAGGAGTTTCTACTGGGTCAAGCATTGATGTGTCCCCGTTGACTTTCAGGTCATGTGAGTTGGAGGTTGGAGATAGCGGCTGGAGCTTCGGAGTTGGTGATCAGTTGTAGTATTGGGTGGTGAGGGGTATGATGAGAGACTTGTACTTTTTGGTGTTTCTTTTCGGGTGGACCTTTGTACTTAGAGTTGTGAATATGAAGATGTTGGTGAATGTATAAGATGTATCCATGTATCAATAAAATGGAATATTGTACTTTTGTTATTTTCTCAGTGTTTTTATCTGTGACGGAGTTTTACTTGTACTTCCCAGCACGTGCGTAGTACCTGCAGTGTTCTTCCTACTCTCTTCTTTTCTTTCTTTCTACGTAAGACTCGCCTCTTCGGGAATACCTGATATGGATTCGTACTTATCCGGTATCCCGGGGACTGGGTCATTGCAGCCAACCTATTATACATTTAACCCTAAGTATCACATTGTATTATTCTCTAATAATGGATTAATAATAATCTACATCAGATATTTTGACTTAGCCTATTTTTAACCCCACTTAGCCCACACACCCCACGTTTTGAATCCTGTTGTGGCCAGATCAAGACACACGCACGCATCAGCAATCACGCACACACCCTCTTTTTCAACCACCCTACTTATTTTATAAATTACCTAAGTCTACAAATTATGGTATCCCCTCACACAATTATTGTATTATAACCATGGGACATGTTAACATGCTTCACGTGCTGACAACCCCCACAAACAATTATCAGCAGCCTATGCTAAAAGCCCTCACGTGTTTGCCTATACCTCTAGGCAAACAAACATTTAAACCCTAGGGAGCACACCTACTGTCCTTATAAACAGAACCCTAAGGCTATACTCAGCTGCCGCCCCTACCTCTATCTTCTCCTTCTCCCTCAGGCACACAGGCGGGCATCTCCCCATCGCAGCTCGCCACGCAACACGCCCAGCATCACACGAGCGCCTCACCCAGCTCCTCGCCAACAACGAGCACCCGGCCAACCCCGCCAAGCACCCTGCCTGCAGCCTCCTCCACCGTCCAAAACAACCAACCACGTCCGGTCTCCACTTCTCCCCACACTCACGAGGCAACGCCGAAGCCCCGGGCTTCTCCCCCTTCGCAACGTAGAACTCCTCTCTTCCCGAGCTCGCGGCAACCCACACCCGCAGCATCCCAACTCACGCCCAGTGACACACGAAACCTGTAGCACCACCCTCCACGCAACCGTGCGCCACCAGCGGGCTGCTCCCCTCTCCTTCCACGCACGCAGCAAACCGGGGCCTTCTTCCTCCCCCTCCGACGTGCCATCATCCCTCTCCGACCTCTGCGAGGCCATGACAGCCTTCGCTGGCCACCATCACTCTGAAACATCGACTTCTCGCTGTTTTGGTGTTTTCGACGACGTTCCGTCGCGTCGTATCGCTTCCTGTCATTCACTCTCGTCGTTGGGATCTTCCGACAGCCCCCTACATCTCCTAGGGGTGTTTTTTGACGTTACGAGCATCTCCTACGACGCTCAACGTCGTAGACTCTTCATGCGTCAAACCGTTCGTCTCGGTTTGTTGTTAAGGCTTCCCGGAAGCCGTGAAGATGCATATCGGCCTATTACTCGCTGATTGGAACCTTGATTCGTTGATTTGGCCGCTGTCTGAGAATTGGCGAGCGAGGAATCTAATATTGGAATCTGGACGTCGAGCTTTTTCTATTATTCCAACCCCTGGCATCGCTATCCAAAGCCAGTGTAGCTCTCGCGTCGTGTAAGGGTAAATTTCTGAACACTTAGGATCCCCCAACCCATCCATGTTAATCAAGATAAAAATCAGTATTTTAATTGGTTGATAATTCACTAATAAAGATAATTCAATTTGGGACTGTAGGCTGGTGGATCTGAGCACATAGGTAGACTGGACTGATTGGACGGTGTATTCAGAATGGTTGGTTACAGGCAAGTGAAACTTTCCTGTTCCTTGTTTAGGCCATGCTTTAGGCCACTTTTTGCACCGTAGCGTAAAAGAGACTAGGCAGTGAAATGATAGCTGCCTAGACGCCTATTTGATCTAGTTTGACAACGAAACTAGATCCGACACCCCACTTGATCTAGCTTGAAAACAAAGCTAGATCCGACCCCTTTTACTTGCTTTCGTTCATGCTGCCATGTCATCCTTGCATCTCTGCCTGTCATGTTTAAATTCCTTATCTGTACGCTTTTAAATATAATATGTCATGCCATGTCTTCCATACATGAATGTTGCATTCGTAGCACACGCTACCATACTTGTACTCCCTTGTTCAAGCTAGGCACCTGCTTTTGCGGGCACAACCCTATGCCATATTGAAAAACACTTCCTGGCTCGTGATCCAGAAGCGAGCTCATGTACAGGGGAAGCCCTGGCTCGATACACATGGAGGGGTAGGGTTAAGCGACCACTCAGCGTAGAAGTGTGCCCGTTCAGCCACTTCAGTTGTAAGGCGTAAACCCTGGGTTTGGGGTAGGGTTAAGCGACCACTCAGCGTAGAAGTGTGACCGTACAGCCACTTCAGCTGTAAGGCGTAAACTCTGTGCACGACATGAAAACGTGACTTGTAAATCCATGTAAATGTTAGTAGCCTTGCTACTCCTGCCATGCCATGCTAGTTGTCTTATTGTACTTGTTGTTTTCCTTACCTGTTGCACTCATACTATAACTGCCATGTCATTGCATAAATTTTAGAACTGCTAGGTTGTTTACTTTTCTTTTAGTTTCCTTGAACAAGTCTTTTGTAGGCTTGCTGACATGTGCCCCTCTCTCTTTTGGGTGTCACATGTTAGACCCTGAGCCAGAGACCGTTGTTGAGAAGGAGGTGTTCGCTGACACCGAGCCTGAGCCCACGTTTTACGAGGAGTTTGTGGACACCGGTGACCAGTCTTAGAGACTGTTCTGAGTTACTTCTGTTTTAGGTTGCTGTAAGTTGTCGGTGCGTAACACCTTTACCTTCTGTACGTTGTACTTCTGTTGGCCATGCTTGGGCCTTTTAGACTCTTTTTCTTTCCAGCCTGGTGGCTTTTTTGTGATGTTGGAACTTATTTATTATGGACATTCTGAGATTGAATAAATTTTTATCTGTCTCTCTTTTGGGTGTCACATGTTAGACCCTGAGCCAGAGACCGTTGCTGAGGACGAGGTGTTCGCTGACACCGAGCCTGAGCCCACGTTTGACGAGGAGTTTGTGGACACCGGTGACCAGTCTTAGAGACTGTTCTGAGTTACTTCTGTTTTAGGTTGTTGTAAGTTGTCGGTGCGTAGCACCTTTACCTTCTGTACATTGTACTTCTGTTGGCCATGCTTGGGCCTTTTAGACTCTTTTTCTTTCCAACCTAGTGGCTTTTCTGTGATGTTGGAACTTATTTATTATAGACATTATGAGATTGAATAAATTTTTATCTGTCTCTCTTTCCTTATTATTATTATTGTTCTGCTTCGCATTTGCAAGGACCTGAACTCGGTTAAATCCAGATGCTTTACAGAATGGAGCCTCACAGCTCCAAGTCTGAGCGGACCTTCTCACGTCTCGCCTCAATTTTAGGGAAGCGGGGCATGACAATATCATAAATACTCATAGTTTCTTTCTTCGCTTCTCGTGAGGGGTTCATCATCAGTTTGAGACTCTAATAGTCTGATTTCTACTACAGTTGAAACCACGATCCCCATCGTATTAACGATCGGTAGCGGATTTAGCTAAGCATGCTGACCCCCTGTTTTGGAACCATTATTCTCTGGTTTGGAGACTGGAAACACTTCGAGATAATCTGGCCTTACCGTTCTGGTCCTTTCATCATAACTATGTCACTAAAGTGTCTAGGGTACGTTCTAGAGTCAAACCATCATTACACCTTAAACCCTTTGAGTCAAATGCGATCCCATAATTAATGGTTGCACGAAACCTGTTAACTCTTTAACCAGTTCATTCCTACCATGGCTAGAGATTTACTTGGATCCATTTACTTAACTGTGACAGTAACCTCCTATAACATAGGAGACGAATCCCGATAGTATAGCCACTCCCTTCACATGCTTCCAACTATACCCAGGAAGTATCTACATGTTAGCTATAATACCAATGTTCGATATCTACCAGAGTATAATCTTTCACATGCAAGGTTCTTTAGCACATCCCCGATCAAATGACTAACCTACCCTTACTACCACTAGAGATCTTCTATTGACACTCAGAGTATATTAACCGTACAAAGTATCTCTGGAAATTTGTGTGATCTTGTTCTCCCAACTAGTACATGTGCATAATCTAATGATGTCTCCATACCGACCGACTCTTGAGGCCAGTCACTACCATCCAATGGTATAGATTAATGCATATCGATGTCCCGTCTCGATATTCCTTTGATCAGAAACAATTCAAGACATATGATCGACGGACACATTGGCCTCATTGTAATAATCTCCATCATGAGCTCATGTTCCTCTCATAAGGTTTGGGACTTTATCCATGTGTCATATACTCACAATCAACAACCATATAAGTGACATAGATGATATCATTGATAAAGATTACTAAATAGTTACTATCATTTCGAATAAGATGTCTTATTACAATTACAATAATTGTCTTAATGGCATACATTTCCTATCAGTAAGCACCTATAAGACAGTTGATCGATGACTTGTTAACTTAACAATTAAGTGTTGACTTGTATAGAACTTATGTTAGGATTTAGTTTTGTAGAAGTGGTGATGTACATTGTATTTGAAATACTCTATATCAAACACAAAATTTCACATTAATAAAATTTGATTATTTTGTTCAATCTACTGGTCATTATTTTCAGTACAAACATTAAAATTTAATATGTTAGATAGAAATGTTGAGTTAGTCTTGATTGTCTCACTCAATAAATAGTTATTCTTGGTGCCTTCATGTAAGCAAGCAAGAATGTGTTGCTTCGTACTTTGACTGATGTGATCTCAATTAGAGAATCAACTATCACTTTGGATAAGTCAAAACGAGATCATAACTTTGAATAAGGTAGACATCATATCTGTTGACCTGGTTAGCACTAGATCACTTACCTCTTTGAAGCGTTAGGAACCACAAGGAAACTTAAAGACAATGAGATAAGACAACTATGGCCATTGAAGGTAGCCGAGTCATACACTTAATACTTAAGCAAACTTAGTCTTGATTCATATAGTATTAAGTAAATCTCAACGTACTTACTCTGATGTATTCCATCAAAGCACACATAAATACTATATCTGCTTTATGACTACAAGTAAAGTAGGCAAATAGGTCTATCTTTTGCTAGTTGGTGAGTTATATTAAAATAATCTCTAATTGATCTCCTCATTAAAAGTATCCTTAATAATATTTGACATTATATGAAAGGTTATGGTCAAAACAAACCATTTTGACTCATTCCTAAGAGATCATGATTGATTCAATACGAAAGGATGAGATCCATAAAGCTATTGATCATAACTGGAAGGGTATGTTGGGTGAAAGGGAGATCACATGTGCAAATGATAATTATCGAACAATTGCATGCGATACATGGAATCTTGTGGTAATAGAACTATGTGGACATTATTCATGCTTGCTTAGGTAGTAAAATATGAATCATGATTAGTAATTATGTCAATTATAGAGCGATTGAAAGATGCTTTCCTAGATATGACTAGTAGGTCTGTGATACTCGAGTTACTTTTTACTTTTGCTTTAGAACATAAGAAAACATGTGATGAAACATTGTTCTCGATTCATTTTGTTTAGTTATTCACCCTTGCAGGTACTCTTAATGGTCACATGGTGTAAAATTTGTTGGATATTGAGTCACACTTAGATATATTTTGATGATGTGCAAATAATTACTGTCGCTAATAAGATTTGTGAGTGTAGGTACACTAGACGCATTTCGATAAAGTCAAGTCAACATGGTCAACAAGTCAAATATATTTACTCAAGCTTACAAAAATTGAAGATACAAAGATTAATCTTGAAGATGAATATTCAATGATTTGGAGCCAGCTCATCCATAGACCCATGAAGTGCAAGATCTCCAAAGAAAATTTGAAGAACCAAGTCTACAACAAGAACTCCAATGATGTGTGAGTTGTTGTATATTTTTGTAACTTGTCTTTAGATTATTGAAGTCATTAAATTGAAGCTTGCACACACTTAGGAAAATGATTTTAAATGTTTTAAAATGTTTTAAAAGTTTTCAAAATTCATTTTCCAAGTTTTATGGTCAAACCCATGCTTAAACAGGTAGACTAGTCGGCTAGACTGACACTTAGTCGACTAGCTACCTAGCCTGAAAATTTGCTAAAAAGTAAGTCAGAAAGTAGTTGACTTTAGTTATGTGACAAGTTGAGTTGTTGTTGAACACTGGCCGACTAGTACATGAAATATGGTCGACTAGTTTTTACAAAGAGCAATCTTCCTATGAAGCGATGCTTGATTAATCGACCAAGTACAGTGACTAATTGACTATCTACTAACTAATCAACTAGTAAGTGTACAATATTCGATCAATACAAGCTGTTTGAACTACTACCGCTATATTTTTCTAGCTATTTTTAGCAGTTGGATGGATTTTTGGGCAATCTATTTTGTTCAGATTGAGTGCTTATAAATGGGAGTTTGATCAGAGGTTTTGTATTATTAACTGTTAGAAAAAATTTAAAGAAAAAAATCTTTTTTGGGTCTCTTGTTCTCCAAAGTTTTCAAAGCAAACACCACTCTTTGGCCAAAACTTTCAAAAGCTCTTAAGCAAATTCTTGGCTGTGATTCTTTGATCTCCATGGAGCTTTCATTTCTATTTTCTTGAGATTAAAGTGTTGGATCCCTGTAGATGGCAAGAAACACTGGAAGGGAAGATGAATAGTGTTGTATAAAAATAATGCTTAATAAAAAATTTAAACCTTCTACTAAGTTGCATAAGTCTCCTATGGACTCTAGGTATTTAATCAACAACTATAACTACTTGTAATCAAAGAAAGATGTACAACAGAAAATCAACACAAATGCAAGTAAAAAGAGATAATAGATGAGAGACAATGAGCACATGCAAACAAGAGAGATTTATCCTGGTTCGGCCTACCCTTGGCCTACATCCAGCATCCACTAAACCACTTGCACTAAGAGAGAAAAGGGCCTCAAATTAGAGGGCTTCTACAACAAACTCCTTCTCTCCACTAGAGGGTTACAACACACACATTGCCTCTATCAAGGATTCCTAATACAAATCAACACAACCTCACAAAGTGAGTAACTCATCACCAAAGGCTTTTCCACCAAATACAAATTATAACAATCAACCAATTACCACCACACCCTTGTATGGTTTTACAAACCTTTCTTTTGTAGATGAAGATTACCCCTTTCTTATAGCCAATAAGTTTATTCTCTTTGAATGTGTTTGAGTGTGGCTATGGGAAAATTCTTTTGATCTCAATAAAAATCAAGATTAAAACAAGAGATCAAAAGCACCAATTTGTTAGAAAGTGACGGCTACTGAACCCATATCCCTGTATTTATAGTTGAAAGGTTACAATAGGATGGATACCCTATCCCTACATTGGGATTTACATGGGCCTACAAAAGCCCATTCATAATAGTTTCCCTTATCCATCCATCATGTAAGATCGATTTATGAATATTTTTAGATTCACGGTGCTTATCAGTATCATATGGATTTGGATACTTCTGGATCCTAAGTTAAGAGGTTTTGCCTCGTTAAAACCTTTGGCTATGGAAAACCTAGTGGGAAAAACTAATAGCTAAGGAAAAAGAGTACAAGTCTCCTTAACTTCTCCTGATTTATGGATATCACCAGGGGTGGATACTTCTAGATCCAGAGTTATGGTTGCCTCGTTAAAACCTTTGGCTATGGAAAACTTAGTGTGAAAAACCAATAGCTAAGGGAAAAAGAGTACAACTCTTCATTAACTCCCCATGTTCTGTGCAATCTTAGGCTTACAGGTTTCATAGGAATCTATACATCAATCCAGTTTACAACATTCCAAGAATAAATACAAAATACAAGTATTGCTCATCTATGGCAGCTACTAAATCCAAAGGAGCTTTCGAGAGGTGTGTTCTGTCTTATTGCCTTTAATGTATCCTCCTCTAGGTTGAACTAGGAAAGTGGAATGGTCTGCAAACTTGGTAGATAGCTCCATTTCTATACTCTTTGACCCAGTCATCACTGGTCTGTCAGGTACTTCAGCGCATAGTTACACACTCTTGATTTGCTTCTTGGATGGTGAGCTTCTCGGAATGGTATAATGATGTTGCCTTAGTTGCATGCTTTACAGATCTCCAGGGGGGTGACCATTCCTTCGTGGGGGTCATCGCAATGATATATGACCTGCATCTGCAAATACATTTAACATGGATAATGATCCTCTATAATATTGACCTTTGAAGGTAGCATAAAATGATGCGTTGTCCAGTCTAGTAGCACGCTGTATGCGGTGCACTGTATCTGGCTAACAGATTTACTGCTAACGCTATATCAGGACGCGTGCAGTTTTGCCAGATAAAGAAGTTCTTCGGTAAGATACTTCATGACTTAGTATTTTCTCACACTCTTCCAGCAGACGGAAGGGGTCCTTATGTAAATCCATACAACCTATAAGTGTATTTAGTGGATAACAATGGTCCATGTTTCTTCATCAACTTCAGGTGTATGAAGTTTAATGTTACATAATTTTCATCTTCTGGATGATATTGTCATCTGATGGATGATATTTTCTTCTTCAGGATGATATTTTCATCCGCTGGATAATATTTTCATTTTCAGGATGATATTTTCATCTTCAGGGTGATAAGTGTGTAAGCCAAGACATGTCTTTATTTTTTGCCTAGGTCTTACCTATCGTGTTAGGCTTGCAACAGATAATTCAGTTTTCTCTTCAGGAGATCCGATGATATTCGAGTCTCTCTCAAATCATTTTATTTACTGATTGTATTTTATTATTCCTTATAGAATAGACATCCCGAGGTCTATTCAAGCAATGAAATTAGGAATAAATCCTTAGGGGTATGCCGTCACAACATCCAAAGAAGCATATCCACAATTTCTTTTGCCAATTGTGAGTGTTTTGTGACTATAACTATGCAGTTTGATGCATCATTTATGTTTCATAAGTGAGTCAAGCTCATCTTACTTTATTACTTCATGGTTTCAATGAAAAGAAACCTCTAAGCTATAGTTTTTATCTTATAGCAAATGAATTTATTTATCTTTTTATACAATACTCACTATTCTCATAGGTTTGATACCTTTTGATATCAGGACTTCAGGTCCAAACACTTCACGTTTCATAACTGAGTCCAACTCAACTTTTATTTGCCTCGTTCCACATTTTTGACTAATCATGTTTGTTTTTTAGCAACGGAGTGTGGATCAATTGCTATCATTTAGATTGCAAAATGAATCGTGAATTAATTGTCGACAAGTGTGTTTTTATCCAAACACCTCCCCATGTGCGTACATTATCCATTTATGTTTCATTTTATTCCAGAATTTCTTATTCTGGAGGTTTGAAAAATGAGAGGATATGGAGATGAGGTCACTTTCCTGTGGTGGCATTTTTAATGTCTCCAGGAGTTTTTCTCTATTTGGAGTCTCATGGTATGTCCTTTCTTCATTTAGGACATCTACCTCTGCTGTTGGTGGATGGCATCCATCATTTTTGGTATGTCAATCCTACCTGGATTTTTAGCAGCATGGATATGTGATTTTGACAGTATTCAGATTGTCAACTACTATGTCTGATGAATTTTTAACATTTCATAATTGTGGAGGATCTTTAGGATCTCATCATAATTCATAATTATCGGATCATAGATTTTGATATTCTAATATGGTCAACTGAGATCTAATCTCAGGGATGATTATGACATCCAAGTTGAACCTAGTAATGGGAAATTAAAGATTTCTTAATGTGAAGGATCTTCAGGATCTCATTGTCATTATCGAATCTTTAAATGAGGGCCCATCAATGCACATTCTCATGGGATGGGATGTGCTTTTAAATGCTTCCCCTGTTTAGAGTGCATTTTGATGGGTTATAGTAGTGATATGGGGATGTGGACCTATCAACGCACATTCTATAAGATATGCTCTAAACACCTCCTCCGTTTGGAGTTCTTGGGAACTATTTATCTGCGGTGATCAGGCCCTAATAAATAGTTTCTAAGTAGGCATTTTGATGGTTTGTAATGTAATTACATGGCCACATGAAGTCACCGAAACTCGATTTTTAATGAATGATTTACTCATATGACCCATTTTTGGGTGTGAACACAATCTTCAGGATGTTCAACTTTATTTCAGTTTGTAAATTACTGTTGATTTCCCAGTATTATCCAATTTTCATGCCATTTAATAATGTGTCCTCTATGCGTTGAAAAGGCTAGATTGCAGTTGGATAATATGATTGCTTATAACCATTTTAGAGGATATATGGATGAGTACTGTAAGGTACTTCATTGACCCTTTATTGGGAGTGGATAAGTCCACTTTTATCCCTTAACTACTCTCAAGAGACCTAAATGTCTTTTTATGATAGATTCCGTAAACAATTATATTTGAGGAAGTCTTGAGAGTCAATGTCCACGTGTAGTTGAGATGATCTCGTAATCATTTTTCCTTTTGAATGTGACAATGAAAGCTTACTCTTCTGAGGAATCTTCGTGTTCATCAGGTTATGATTATTGAATTAGGATGTGATGTATTGCATCATCACCGATCCAGGGTGGCATATTATGTCGTACCAAAGTTAAAACTTGGATGTTTCTGTGCACTTCGGGTGTTCATTTGCTTCACCTTTTCAAATTTTTATAGGAATTTTGAAAGTCCATTTGAATGCTCAAGTATGATCTTCAGGCCATTATTTCTTGAATCATTTAGTATGGATTTCGTTTTAACGAATATCCATCGAATCTTGGTAGGTTTATCTTTCAAAGAGTACTGGGCATCCTCATATAGAGTATTCAGTTTTGTAATTCCTGAATCTCAAGTAAGACGTCTCAAAATAGTTTTCTTCTTGACTATTATAAGGGGAAAATGCTATTGATAGCATACGTCTTGAGGTGTCAATGTCGATAATAGAGTTATCCACAATTAATAAGGCACATTTTATATTACAGATGCTAAAACTAAGCATAAATTTTGAAGTAATGCAATGCCATATTAATCATAACACACAATAATATTATTCGTGACATTTTCTAAAAGAAATATATGCCAGAAAAATCAGTTATAATGTAAGGAGAAATTGTTTCTATTACATTTATTTTGCAAAATTGATAAAAGAGGGCATCAATGTACGAGGTCGTCGTTCGTAACGTCCTCAGCAGTGAACTGAGCTGAAGCCTGGACTTGATTCTCACCAGATTTGTCTTAGCAGTAGACTTCAGGCTTGATAGATACAGATATTGAAGGTGGCATGGAGTATGATAGATTCTAGACCAATGTCCAGTCATGCCTCATCTGTGGCATTTGTCCTCACAGTCTTTCTTGGGAGCAGATGTCTGTTTATTGTTCTTCATCCTCCATGTAAATTTCTTCTTCCCCTCATTATTGTTGTGTTGGGGGAACCTATGGCCTGCTTTTTCATTGGTTTTTCCTTCGGGGTTTAGTTTTGTGCTTGTTCTTCTTCTTCAGGGAAGAAACTGTGTGTGCCTCTGGGGCAGGAGCAGTGCCAGCAGGACGCAAGTTATGGGTGGCCAGTAAGAGTTCTCTGTTCTGTTCTACCATTAAAAGGCATGAGAGGAGCTCTGAGTATTTCATGAATTTATGTTCATGATACTGCTGCATGAGGATGACATCCTTCTCATGGAAGGAAGTGAAGGTTTTCTCTAGTATGCACGTCTTCGTGACTTCTTCACCATACAACTTCAGGTGTGAGGCGATACTAAACAGCACTGAGTTATACTTGGCTATGGACTTGAAGTCCTGAAGTCAGAGATTCTCCCATTCATAACATGCTCGTGGTAGGATAACATCCTTTTGATGTTTGTATCTCTCCTCGAATGCAGTCCATAACTCATATGAGTCTTCCACTGTCAAGTATTCGGCCTTCAGGGTCCGATCTATGTGGCGTTTGATATAGATAATGGATTTCGCCTTATCTATATCACTTACTTTATCATTAGCAGTGATAGCAAGACTCAAGCACTGTGAGCACAAGCAGAACTTAAGTCCAGTTGCCAACTCAGGTAGGTTTTGCCAATTGCATCCAAGACATAGAAATCAACACTAGCTATCTTGGCCATTTTATCTAAGCATGTAAATTAGCAAGAATTAACTATTTTCTGAGATAAACAATTATGCAAACCAGACATACAAGCTTGTTGCGTGGATCGGCTAGTCACCATTAAAAACTACTGTCCAAAGTCCATATACAGTTCCAAAAATAATAAAGAGAAAAGTACAACTTAGGAACCATGTAGGCCCCATCTACTAGCAAGTTGGTCTCCGTCTTCATGGGATGTGCCACCGGTCTTGATTATTTACAATTTTATCCTCACTACATTTTCGCTCAAAAATAAAAAATGCGAGGAAAGTAAAATTTTGATAAACTAGCCGATCCAAAACCATAACGAAGCGAATAATATAAATCACAGGTATTGAATATGCAACAGGCATATAAATTTGCATCATAGACATTTTGATATGCTTCATCCATTAATAACTTGCATCACATGCATTTAGAAATGCTTCAGGAATTAATAATTTGCACCACATAAATTTAGCATGTTGTCGGCATTTAAATTTGTGTTATAGGCATAGAATGGACCAAAAATAAAGGTGAAAAAAATCAAGAATTTATTATACATCCCAAAAAATCCCCGTATAGAATTTAAAAGCCCAGTTATACATGTCCGTCCCAAAACCCTAATTAGGGTTTGTGTTGGTTTTTGCGTGGTTAGCGCGAAGGTGGCCGTCAGGGCCGCGAAAGGTGCGTGAGGACGTGATGCGCCTGTGGGGCCGTGAAAAATGTCGTGCTAGTGTTGCGGCCTTCGGGGTCGGGATTTCACGCAAACGTGGCCCCCGCAAAGGGGCAGGGGGGCTGCCAGCCATCGAGGCCAGGGTCCCCCTTGCAAAAGAGCAATGGCGGGGGGGTCTGTCGGCACCCTGTGAATAGTAGCAGTGGGGGGGCTACCGGCACCCCTGAATAGCAGCAATAGGGGGGTGCTGTCGCCCCCCGTCGGGTGCATGATGTAGAAGGGGGGCACCGCCTGCGTGGCCCCATCCATCGGTGCTACAATGCAGAAGGGGGGAGGGATTGCTACCTGTGGGGCGACGGGGACCTATCCCGTCGGTGGCTATGACGCAGAAGGAGGGAGGGGGGGAGTCGCCTGCAGGGAAGTGGGCCCCCTCCCATCGGGCTACTACGAAGAAGGGGGGAGGGGTTGCTGCCTGCGGGGTGGCTAAGCCCCCTCCAGTCGGGGGCTACAACGTGGAAAAAGGGGGAAGGGGGTGTTGACCGGCCGTTGGGCCGAGATTCCCCCCAAAAGTAACGCGTGCATGAGATCCCCTTTAAAAAGCTTCCTTTATCAAATAAAAATCTGATTTTTATAGTAAAAGACCAATTTTTATCATTGAAATCAACGTTTTTACCATTAAAATTGGATTTTTGTTGTTAAAAACATCGATTTTTGGTCCATAAAGTATCAGATCTAAATGTATTCTTGAATAAAAATAAGTTTAGATCGAGTTTCTGATTTATTACCTCTAGATCTGTCCTCCAGATCTAGAGACAGTTGAGATGCTTACGGTAGATCTGACGAATCGCTCTTCGTCCACCAAAGATCGTCGCAAAATCTCTGAGTTGATCGGAGCATGCTGATAACGTGTTAGAAAGTGACGGCTACAGAACCCATAGCTCTATATTTATAGTAGAAAGGTTACAATAGGGTGGATACCCTTACCATACATAAGCTTTACCTATGCCTACAAATTCCCATTCATAACACAATTTGTATTTTCAAATAAGTCAATATTAAGCTTGAGAGAATCACAAATTAGCAAGGCAAAAGATACCTTAGAAACTTTTAAAACATGAAAACTATTGCCATGAAAATCTTTGCAAGAGCTTAAAGAGAGAGCTTAGAAAATACTTAGAAAACTTAGATTTTTGCTAAAAACTTTCGTGCCAAGTCCCTCAGCCATTCCTGCATATATAAGGGATGGAAATCATCAAGACAAATTCCCTAAACTGCCCATCTAGCAGGTAGATTCGACACACTTCTGTAAATCACAGAGTTGGACAAATTTTACCTTTGGGGCCATAGTAGTCGACTTATATATAAGGAGTAGTCTACTCCTGGCTAGTAATTAGCTCCCTAAACAACAGTAGTCTGCTACTTTTATGTTACAGTAAGTCTCAGAACTTCGTAGTTCAAAATAGTCGACTCTTGCTATGAAAGTAGTCGACTCCTTTTTAGATACATTGAGATGTATCTTTAAACAGTACTTTATAATATTAAAATTATTTTTAAACATTTAAAATATTTTTGTGATGTAAAAACATTTTCTAAGTGTGTGTGCAAGTTTTAGCTAATAGCTTTAACATTCTAAGAAAAGTTACAAATTGACACACCACTCACACTATACTTTGAGTCTTGGTGTCTTCTTTTAAGCTTCTTCAACTTGTCTTGAAGTCTTGCACCCAAAAAATTCTTGGATGAGCTTCAAGTTTTCAATGTTAAGTTCCAATCCATAGGATCTTCATACTTCAAGCTTTAACTTCGTGTTATCATCATATTTGAGCTTGAGTTGATGTAACGGCTGGTTTCTATATGATGATATTTATTTATATATATATGATTGTTTGTCTTCTCTCTTTTTTTTCTGTTCCGTATTTCTTTTCCCCTACCTGGAGCTGAGCGTGCTTCATGATGCTCATATCCTAGAATAGGTTCGCCTTGGAACTTATAGGAATCATTCCGAAGCTTCACGCTTCAATCTGCGACTTCCTGTGCTCATTAGTCGGTTCACGTTGAGGAACCGACCGACTAGATGTCAATCTAGTCGGTCAACAACTCTTCATGGACCGACTAGTTCTCCCTTTCATTTTCCCTAAGCTACTGTTTACGCTTAGTCGGTCTAAGTTCATCCACCGACCGACTAGTTATCAAACTAGTCGGCCAACACTTCTTCGCAGACCGACTAGTACAGAGATCATTTTCGCACCCAGGTTACTGTTTACCGTTAGTCGGTCAAAGAACGAATACCGGCCGACTAGTTGACGAACTAGTCGGTTAGGTTTCCTTCGCTGACCGACTAATCTTCAAATATCTTGTTGACCACTTTTACCCTTTAGTCGGTCTATGAACACTGGCCGACCGACTAGGTTACAAACTAGTCGGTCGACGAGCCTTCACAGACCGACTAGATCTATCAACCCTGTACCAACATTGTTCTGTGTTTGCCTTTTAGTCGGTCACAGTTATACGACCGACCGACTAGTTCCCAAACTAGTCGGTCGACCGCCCTTCTCAGACCGATTAGTTGACCCTGAAACCCTAATTTTTGAGCAAGCCGCCGTTTCATTTTCTTATTTAAACGTGGCTTTCTCATTCTTTTCTCCTCATTGTTTCCAGTCTCCCTCTTCTCCAACCTATCCCCCTTCTTCCCACGTCCTCCCCTTTGCTCTTCTTCCTCCTCCTTGCGCCCTCCATCTTCCCCGAGGCTCTCGCTCCCTTCCTTCTCTCCCGTTTTTCTTCCTCCTTTTCCACAGCCGACCACCCTCCTCCTCCCAGATCTGGGATCCACGGCCAAGCTCCGGCCACGTTCATTTCTCCCTCTTGTCCTAGTACGGTGTTCCCATCTCAGATCCAGCTGCAATGACACCGGGAGACGCTGGGATCTTCACCATCACCGGCGATCAACATTCCTCGCTACGTACCCGCGGCCTGGGAATTTCCGGACGACGCAAAGCTTCCACTTTTCCAGATCCGACGCCGGATCTTCGTGCAACCGTCATTTTCAGGTTGGTCCCCTAAATTCGTAGTAACCCACACATTAGATAATCAAACCCTAATTAAAATCAGCAACCTAATCAAATTAAATTTACTTTCCGTCGATCTTTAAAACATTGTGCAAACCGTAGAAATCGACGAATGGACTTCTCGCATGTGCACATAGGATGGATCGTCGATTAGGTTAATTACATTAAAAATGTGATTTTTGATTGAATAGGATAGTCCCAATAACCTAGACACAACCCTAATAGGGATTATTGAATCGTGATCTGACACCGTCGCCATGTCACGATTTTCAGACGCTCTCCCGCCGGTGAGACGTTTGGACGAGGCGTACCAGGGAGACGACGCACTCGCCACCACAGGCAAGTGTACCACTTGCGTTCTTGGCCATGTTTAGGCCTTCGTCTTGTTAGGATTGTTAATTTAGAAACATGAGGACCGGACGTGAAATGATAGCGTCCGGGACGCCCTGATGGCCCATATTTGATAACGAAATCTCAGTCCAACAACAACAATTTTGACATCATAGGATTGACATGCGTGTGCATGAGTTATTGACACCCTAGTATAACCCACATGTTTTGTCGTGTCTTGTCTCGTTCCGTCTACACAGCCCGTTGGACAATAGGGCACTCGCCAAGCCAGAGCGAGTGATCCCTTGTACTAGTTCACAGCCTGATGGGTAATTGGGCACCTGTCAAGCTAGAGCAGGTGATCCCATGTATTGATACACAGCTCAGAGAGAAATAGGGCACTTGTCAAGTTAGAGCAAGTGATCCCTTGTCCTGTCACGTTTCTTGGGGTTTTTGGGGTAGGGTTGAGCGTGCAAGCGGCAAGAGGGTCTGATCCCCCTCGAACCGAACATGCGTGAACCCTTTCGTGTCTTGTCTTGTCGTGTCTGGCTTTCCGTGTTCTATTTTGTCTTGACACCTATAGGCTAGTCCCGTGGTCGGTAGCACTCGCTACGAACACTACTTGTCGTGTTTACTTTCCGGTTGCGTGTACTTCTGTTATAACCTCAGCATGTTAATCAACCAGTAAAACGTTGTTAAGTAATTGGTGCACTTGTAGTTTGGTTTAACCTTTTTCTTGTAGACCTTACCTGACGTACAGTTCCTTCTTTTGGTGCTGTACGTCAGGGATTAAGCCAGAGTCCGTTGAGGAGACAGACTTGCCAGCTGACGTGGAGCCAGAGAGCGTCGGTCCCGAGTACGACCCTGAGGAGGACCAGAGCTAGAGACTCCTCGTTGCAGTTTCCAGAGACGTTCATTACTTTTAGTTGGGTGCGTAGAACCTTTTGTTTCTTGTCTAAGTTGGGTGCTTGCACCATTAGATTTACTTTTCTGTGGTTGTAGCCCTTCGGGCGTTGAGGCTTGGTACTCTTGATATGTTGGAATAAAATGTGATGTTCTTTCCTTCTTGTAATTTTATTGTTCTGTACTAACATGCAGGGACCTGTACCTTCGTCTTGGTACCACACAGACGCTTATTGGGTCAGGGCTCGTTAGCTCTGGCCTAAGTGGGCCTAGTCACGCTTCGCCTCCACTGTTTTTGGGAAGCTGGGCGTGACAGGTTTTAGTGGTGGCCCATGCAGGTCCACGTCCCAATCTTTCTGCAAGTACAGAACAGTAAGAGTAAGGACATTCACTTTTAATATTCACACATTAAACGAGTCTAACTTACGTCTTTCTGTCAATAGGATGGCTGGGCGACGCATTACTCGATCCTCGAATTCGAGTGATGACGTTCTGGAGGACCAGGGTGCTGAGTTCCGACAGTTCCTTGGCGTGATGCGAGAGATGCTCGAGGTGCAGCATCAGCTGGTGCAGCAGTCCAACCGTGCTACCCAGGCCCCACCTGTTGCACCACCTCCACCTCCGCCTGCTCCACGAGCTGCTCCGGGAGTGAAGCAGTTCAACGAGCTTCAACCGAAGACCTTCTCTGGGAAGGAAGGACCTCTGGGTGCCGATGAGTGGATCCAGAGCACTGAGGAGAAGTTAGTAGCTGCCAAGATTCCAGATGAGACTTGAGTGGAGATCGCGAAGATGCAGCTGACTGAGATTGCCCGGAACTGGTGGCGTATTGAGGAGAGGCGTCTACAGAAGCCTGTGGAGTGGAAGACTTTTTGCCACATGTTCAAGGAGAAGTACTTAACCAAGGCAGCTAGGAGAGAGTTGATGGGCAGATTCATGGATTTGAAGCAGAGGGACATGACGATCGACAAGTATGAGGCTGAATTTGAGATGCTAAGCCGATTTGCCCCGTACATGGTTAAGAAGGAGGAGAACCGAGCTGAGCGGTTCCGTCAGGGACTTCGTCCGAAGGTCCAGGCTTCTATGTCCTCTGTTAGTTTCTCGACTATGAGGGAAGTGTTAGATGCTGCGAATAACCATGAGACGATTTCGCACCTGCCTGACACTCCAGAGGACAGAGGAAAGCGCCCCATGGAGCAGTACCGGCCACCTGCCAGGCCGGCGATGAGGCCAGTCCAGACTGTGCCATTTAAGAGACCTGGAGCACCAGTACAGCAGCAGAGCAAGGGTCCCTGCCATTTCTGCGGCAAGCCCGGACATGTTCAGACCAACTGTAGGAGGAAGCTGGGTCTGTGTCTACTTTGTGGAGATGCTTCGCATGCTGCGAAGGATTTTCCTAAAGCCCGCACTGATGTTGTTGGAGCGCCAGCCCCGTTACAGATGAGGGCACCTGCCCCAGTTCAGAGAGGACCTGCCGTTTGTGGACCACCCTTGGTGCCACAGTGACAGATGTACCAGCGAGCAGTGCAGCCTCCGAGGCCGGCCTATACTATGACTGTTGTGGAGACCGAGGAGCTGGATGTGGTGATTGCAGGTAACATCTTGACCTAGTCATTTCATTTCATAATTATATTGTATTGCTAGTTATGTTAGTGTTGCTTGTTTGATGATTGCTAGAGTAGTGTTTGACCTTAGGCCCCTTGTTTTCTTAGGCACCATTCTTGTGTCCTCTCACCCTGCTTTGGCTTTGTTTGACTCCGATGCATCCATGTGCATCATATCCCGGAGGTTTATGACAAAGCACTCCATTCCTTCCCACACACTTCCTAAGTGTTGGGACATCACCACAGGGAACGGAGTGGTGACTGTGAACCTGGGATGTCGGTCGATTCCCTTAGTGGTTAGTGGACATGAGTTATATGCAGATTTCATCGTCCACGATCTGTCGCATTTCGATGTCGTCCTGGGCATCGATTGGCTGGGAGATTTCCACGCTTCGATCGATTGTCATGGCAAGAGAGTGGTTTTCCGGATTCCAGGCCATCCGGAGTTTGAGTTCCGCAGCAGAGATGAGTCGCTTGGGCCCATCAGATTTCGGGCCAAGCCGGAGGTGTCGGTGTTAGCAGCGTTGCAGATGGAGATGGAGATCGATCAACCAGCAGTTGTCAAAGACTTTGACGACGTCTTTTCGGAGGATATCTCGGGTCTGCCACCCAACAGGGCTTTGGAGTTCGGTATCGATCTGATGCCGGGTGCGCAGCCGATATCGAAGGCGCCGTCTAGGATGGCTCCCGCGGAGCTTGAGGAACTGCGGAAGCAGTTGGTTGAGTTGTTGCAGTAGGGTTTCATCCACCCTAGTGTGTCATCGTGGGGTGCACCAGTGTTGCTTGTGAAGAAGACGGATGGGTCACGCAGGATGTGCGTGGATTATCGAGGATTGAATGCTGTCACTGTGAAGAATAAGTATCCGCTGCCGCACATCGATGACATTTTTGATCAGCTGGGAGGTTTGAGAGTTTTCTCAAAGTTGGATTTGAGGAGCAGATATCATCAGCTAAAGGTGAAGAAAGATGACATTCCGAAGACCGCTTTCCGGACGAAGTACGGCCACGATGAGTTTGTGGTGATGCCTTTCGGCGTGACCAATGCTCCAGATGTGTTCATGAACCTCATGAACTTGATTTTCTATGACTTCTTGGATAAGTTTGTTGTGATTTTCATCGACGACATTCTTATTTACTCGAAGTCTGAAGAAGAGCACATCTGTCATTTGAGGACAGTGTCGGAGACGCTGAGGCGACACAAGTTGTATGCCAAGTATGGCAAGTGCGAGTTCTGGCTGGACAGAGTCACGTTTCTGGGACACGTGGTGTCCGGTGATGGCATATCTGTGGATCCGGAGAAGGTCAGAGCAGTTCGTGATTGGCCGACTCCGCAGTCAGTATCCGACATCAGGAGCTTCCTTGGTTTAGCAGGCTATTATCGGCGGTTCATCAAGGATTTCTCGAAGATTGCAGAGCTGATGACGAAGCTGACAAGGAAGGATGTGGAGTTTCTGTGGTCTGATGCTTGTGAGGAGGCATTCAGTATCTTGAAGGCAAGGTTGACCTCAGCACCAGTTTTGGCAGTACCGGATCGGAGCGGAGGTTTCGAAGTATATTGTGATGCATCAGGGAAGGGCTTAGGATGCGTTCTGCATCAGCATGGCCATGTGGTCGTGTATGCTTCTCGTCAATTGAGGGCACACGAGAAGAATTACCCGACACATGATCTGGAGTTGGCTGCGGTGATCTTTGCATTGAAGATTTGGAGGCACTTCTTACTGAGTGAGAGCGTGAAGATTTTCACCGATCACAAAAGTTTGAAGTACATATTCACGCAGAAGGAGCTCAACATGCGTCAGAGACGATGGTTGGAGCTCATGGCTGACTATGAGATAGATCTGCAGTATCATCCGGGGAAGGTGAACGTAGTGCCGGATGCTTTGAGTAGACTTCCTACTTCTATGATGCATACTGCTGACTGGAGGATTCAGCAGGAGCTGAAGGAGATGGATTTGGATGTTGTCCTACCTGGTGTGGTTCATTCTTTCATGAATTTGCAGATTCAGTACACGATCATGGATCGGATCAAGGCAGCGTAGGTAGGAGATCCGAAGTTGCAGAGGATCAGGAGGCAGGTTGAAGCTGGATTGCGTGCAGAGTTTGTGATTCACGAGGATGGTTCACTGCGGTACGACAGCAGACTCTGCGTACCTGCGGGTGATGTTCGGGAGGAGCTTTTGAGCGAGGCTCATTGCTCGCCTTACTCTATACATCCTAGTGGCACCAAGATGTATAAGGACCTTCGACTGAATTACTGGTGGGTTGGCATGAAGAGGAGTGTGGCACGGAGCGTTGCCAAGTGTCTGATATGCCAACAGGTGAAGGCCGAACACCATCGTACTGCTGGGTTGCTACAACCGCTTCCTATTCCGGAGTGGAAGTGGCAACATATTACGATGGATTTCGTGACTGGTTTACCTCGGACCCCGAAACAGAACGATGCAGTATGGGTGATCGTTGATCGGTTGACCAAGTCTGCACATTTCATTCCTTTCCGAGTGGGCCAGTCTACGGAAGCTTTGGCGAGGAAGTATCTAGAGGTAAAATTTCTCTTTTACTTCTATTTGATTTTTCCTCCTTGAGTTAGTTGTGACGTAAGCCGTGTACGTGCAAGAGATTGTACGCTTACATGGAGTCCCCGTGAGCATCGTGTCTGACAGAGATACAAGGTTCACATCTCAGTTCTGGAGAAGTCTGTAGGAGCATTTGGGTACGAGTCTGAGTTTCAATACGTCGTACCACCCGCAGACCGACGGTCAGTCCGAGCGGACTATTCAGATTCTAGAGGATATGCTGCGAGCTTGCACGCTCAATTTGAAGGGATCGTGGGAGGACCATCTCCATTTGGTGGAGTTTTCTTATAACAACAGCTACCAGGCGAGCATCAACATGGCGTCGTTTGCTGCCTTATATGGGAGGAAATGTCGATCGCCACTGAGCTGGGATGACATTGGAGATCGGGAGCTGTTGGGTCCGGAGATGATAGTGGAAGCTGTGGATGTCGTGAGAGACATCAGGGAGAAGCTCAGAGTTGCTCAGGATCGTTTCAAGCATTGGGCGGATGCCAAGAGGAGACCTTTGGAGTTTCAGCCTGGAGATCACGTCTTCCTGAAGATTTCTCCGAACCGCGGAGTTATTCGATTCGGGAAGAAGGGGAATCTGAGTCCGAGGTACATCGGACCTTTCGATGTGCTGGAGCGTGTGGGAGCAGTAGCCTACCGCCTTGCTCTACCACCATCTTTGGTGGGGGTTCACGACGTTTTCCACGTATCTCAGTTACGTCGGTACGTCAGTGATCCGTCACACACGGTGGATTTCTCGGAGATCACGGTTCGTCCGGACCTGACCTACGACCAGCAGCACGTACAGATTTTGGACCGTCGACAGAAGCAGTTGAGGAACAAGGTAGTCGACCCGGTGAGAGTGATGTGGCGTCACGGATCACCTGGAGAGTCCACCTGGGAGAGAGAGGATGAGATGAGAGAGCGTTACCCTCACCTATTCTGATAGAAATTCCAAGGGCGGAATTTTCTTAAGGTGGGTAGGATGTAACGGCTGGTTTCTGTATGATGATATTTATTTATATATATGATTGTTCGTCTTCTCTCTTTTTTTTCTTTTCCGTATTTCTTTTCCCCTACCTGGAGCTGAGCGTGCTTCGTGATGCTCATATCCTAGAATAGGTTCGCCTTGGAACTCATAGGAATCATTCCGAAGCTTCACGCTTCAATCTGCGACTTCCTGTGCTCATTAGCCGGTTCACGTTGAGGAACCGACCGACTAGATGTCAATCTAGTCGGTCAACAACTCTTCATGGACCGACTAGTTCTCCCTTTCATTTTCCCTAAGCTACTGTTTACGCTTAGTCGGTCTAAGTTCATCCACCGATCGACTAGTTATCAAACTAGTCGGTCAACACTTCTTCGCAGACCGACTAGTACAGAGATCATTTTCGCACCCAGATTACTGTTTACCGTTAGTCGGTCAAAGAACGAATACCGACCAACTAGTTGACGAACTAGTCGGTTAGGTTTCCTTCGCTAACCGACTAATCTTCAAATATCTTGTTGACCACTTTTACCCTTTAGTCGGTCTATGAACACTGGCCGACCGACTAGGTTACAAACTAGTCGGTCGATGAGCCTTCACAGACCGACTAGATTTATCAACCCTGTACCGACACTGTTCTCTGTTTGCGTTTTAGTCGGTCACAGTTATACGACCGACCGACTAGTTCCCAAACTAGTCGGTCGACTGCCCTTCTCAGACCGACTAGTTGACCCCGAAACCCTAATTTTTGAGCTAGCCGCCGTTTCATTTTCTTATTTAAACGTGGCTTTCTTCTTCTTTTCTCCTCATTGTTTCTAGTCTCCCTCTTCCCCAACCTATCCCCCTTCTTCCCACGTCCTCCCCTTTGCTCTTCTTCCTCCTCCTTGCGCCCTCCATCTTCCCCGAGGCTCTCGCTCCCTTCCTTCTCTCCCGTTTTCTTCCTCCTTCTCCACAGCCGACCACCCTTCTCCTCCCAGATCTGGGATCCACGGCCAAGCTCCGACCACGTTCATTTCTCCCTCTTGTCCTAGTACGGTGTTCCCATCTCAGATCCAGCTGCAACGACACCGGGAGACACTGGGATCTTCACCATCACCGGCGATCAACATTCCTTGTTGCGCTACCCGCAGCCTGGGAATTTCCGGACGACGCAAAGCTTCCACTTTTCCAGATCCGACGTCGGATCTTCGTGCAACTGTCATTTTCAGGTTGGTCCCCTAAATTCGTAGTAACCCACACAATAGATAATCAAACCCTAATTAAAATCAACAACCTAATCAAATTAAATTTACTTTCTGTCGATCTTTAAAACATTGTGCAAATCGTAGAAATCGACGAATGGACTTCTCGCATGTGCACATAGGATAGATCGTCGATTAGGTTAATTACATTAAAAATGTGATTTTTTATTGAATAGGATAGTCCCGATAACCTAGACACAACCCTAATAGGGATTATTGAATCGTGATCTGACACCGTCGCCGTGTCACGATTTTCAGACGCTCTCCCGCCGGCGAGACGTTTGGACGAGGCGTACCAGGGAGACGATGCACTCGCCACCACAGGCAAGTGTACCACTTGCGTTCTTGGCCATGTTTAGGCCTTCGTCTTGTTAGGATTGTTAATTTAGAAACATGAGGACTGGACGTGAAATGATAGCGTCCGGGACGCCCTGATGGCCCAGATTTGACAACGAAATCTGAGTCCAACAACAAAAATTTTGACATCATAGGATTGGCATGCGTGTGCGTGAGTTATGGACACCCTAGTACAACCCTCCTGTTTTGTCGTGTCTTGTCTCGTTCCGTCTGCACAGCCCGCTGGGCAAATGGCACTCGCCAAGCCAGAGCGAGTGATCCCTTGTACTAGTTAACAGCCCGATGGGCAATTGGGCACCTGTCAAGCTAGAGCAGGTGATCCCATGTATTGATACACAGCTCAGAGAGCAATAGGGCACTTGTCAAGTTAGAGCAAGTGATCCCTTGTCCTGTCACGATTCTTGGGGTTTTTGGGGTAGGGTTGAGCGTGCAAGCGGCAAGAGGGTCTTATCCCCCTCGAACCGAACAGGCGTGAACCCTTTCGTGTCTTGTCGTGTCGTGTCTGGCTTTCCGTGTTCTGTTTTTTCTTGACACCTGTAGGCTAGTCCCGTGGTCGGTAGCACTCGCTACGACCACTACTTGTCGTGTTTACTTTTGAAAGTTCAGTACTTAAGCACGACAAATAAAACACAAAGATAAAACATAAACAACAAGGTGACACAAGAGACTTGGTAACGCAGTTCGGTGCGCACACCTACATCTGCGGGGCCACGCCCAGAAAATCAGAATACTCCACTAAAATAATCAATGAGTACAATCACTAATTATCGCGATTCTATTAGGAGGAACAACCTCCCCCTCAATACAAACCGTGATGGGTGGTCTCTACCAACCCATGGAGTATTCTCGGCAAGCTCCCCTTGCCCGCAAGTTCCTCTTGCACAACCGACTAGATCAACTCCCTTGATCCTACGTGCGTAGCCGTCGGCCTCCTCCCGGAGTTCTTCAAAACTTTCCTCAAAAGTCGTCCCTTTTCCACAAAACCGCACGCACGTTCAAATCTTTGCTCCCCCTCAATCATCGAGTAGATAAGGAGGGACGCTCGCTAAAATCCCGTGCAGAATCGGCAGCCCACAAATTAAGGAATCACTTCGGGCAAGTGGTTCCACAATATCTTCAACAAGATCTTCCAACCAATATTTGCGGGCGAAAATCTCTCTAACAAATTCAATAACAATCCCGAGAGATAGCAACTTCCAATTATATCTCCAACCGATCTTCAATTGCAACAATAATTATTCTTTCCAACCGAGCGAGATTCTTTCCAACCGAATCAACAATAATAACGAGAGATAATAGCTTCCAAATATATCTCCAGCTCACCCACAATTAACCGAACCAAGATAGGAAATGATTCTTTCAAATCTTCTGGAAATAGCAACAATAAAAGATCTGCAGCAATCAATCTTTCCAACCAACAAATCTGCGAGATATTCTCTTTCTATTTCAACCCAACATGCCTTCAATTTAGCAACAGATTTAGGAAGGGCTTTCCAAAAATCTCTCAAGCAGATATTCCACAATCAATTCAGAATCCCCGTCATTTTAGGCAGCAAATCGGATCTGAAACCAAAGCAACGCTTCTGCATACGAACCAGAAATCCAGATCCCGAATGTTGAACATTTTGTTGAACGACGTTATGTTCAACAATACTGCCCACTAAAACACTTCTGATTCCTCAAACAGAACTCTCCATCTATTGTGCCACTAATGCCAACAAATATCAGCAGAATTCAACCCTAACAATCTCCCCCTTTGGCATTATGTGGCACAACCCAAAGCAAGCACCAACCAAGCACACATTCTCCCCCTTTGAGCCACAATAATCCAAACCACATTCTACCCCTTTCAGCTAGCCTCACATCTCCAAAAGAAAAATTCAGAAAAACTCAACTGAGGCACATCCAGAGGCTCATCTGTCTCTCTTAATAGCAAATAAATTCTCAGGCACAGCAGAATAAGAGAAAGAGCATTATACCTCACATCCGATTCGAGCTCTGAGGGGCCAAAAAGAAGTTAGAGAATAGAAAAACATCGGCGGTGTTGACAGAGGATCTTCGGTGGTCTGTATGTCAAAATTTGGAGACGTGGATGCGATGGAACCGGCTAAGAAGTGAACGAACTTTAGGGAAGTCAACCGGTCTAGATGATGAGGCCGCAGAAGATGAAGCAGAGGTGGATTGCTGTGCAGGAGAGGGTACAGGCGAAGATCCAATGGCACCGGTGGAGGAAGGGCAGTGAGCAAAGCGACGAGATAGCACTCTGATAATTCTGGAGGAAGATTCATGAGACTTTGGCGCAGGTTGCTCACCGTGATTGTCGAGGGGAGATGTCGAGTCTGGTGTCATAACATCTGCAGCAACATTGTTCTGTGTTGTATCTAATGTTACAACATTAGTCGCAACATGAAGTGTTCTCTCTGAAGCTGTAGTGTTCTTGCTGTATAATTCAGACTTCTTGACCCATTGCTTCTTCATCTTCATATCAGGATGTCTAACATTTCTTCCTTCTGACCAATGTCGCATGCGACTGTAGCAGTTTCTCTCAGTATGGCCAATGAACTTGCAGTAGCTGCATACAGAACGAGCACCTTTTATACCTCTAATCTGCCTCTTCTTCTGATCATGGCCCTTGTGCCGATCCATTCTTTCAAGTTCTTTGCTAACTTGACGTCTTCTTTCAGCAGACACATCATCAAAAGCTCCTCTATTGTATCCCACTCCGGTGCGATCTCCTGAAGTCTTACCCATATTCAAGATATCATCCAGCTTTGTTTTTCCAGAATTCCACTTCTCCAATATGCCTTCAGCTTTTTCTGCCCTGAGAAGAACATTTCTGAAGTTGCTTTCCAATTCTCTACAGTTTTCCTCAGCTTTCAGACATTCGATTTTGATCTCCTCCTTCTCTTTCTTCAGTCTTTCATTCTCCTCCTTCAGGACTTTGTTGATATTGCAGATTTGCATCCACTTCTCAAACATCATCTGGTATGTTGTATGGATATCATCGTCACTAACTTTCTCATCGCTATCGGCTTCAGAATCTGATTCGATTGTAGATGTTGAACATGATGTTGAACATGATGTTGAACATAATGTTGCAACATTCTGTCTGACATTGGCTAGTTTGTTGTAATCAAGCCCTTTCTTCTGAGAGGCTGCGAGGGCAATGTAATTACTGATGATGTCTTCATTTTTAACACTCCCATCAAAATCATCTTCACTCCAGGTACTTGATAAAGATTTCTCTTTCTGCTTCTTGAGGGTATTGGCACATTCGGCTTGTATGTGACCAAAACCCTCACATTCTCTGCACTGTATCCCTTTGCCTTTGTTCTTGCCTGCAGAGGGAAGATTTGCACGTCCCGCATTGTTACCAGATCTGAAGTTTTGACCCTTGTTGCTTATCTCTTTCATCATTCTACTGAAATTCTTGGTCAGCAAGGCAACGTCATCATCTAACTCAGACTCATTTTCAATCCATTTGTCTCTCTGATTCTGCTTCAGGTTCATTTCATAGGTTTGAAGAGATCCCATGAGTTCATCCAGTCTCATGGTGGACGTATTTCTGGCCTCCTCAATGGCTGCAACTTTGGCCGAAAATTTGTCTGGAAGAGATCTCAAGGTTTTCTCAACTAACTTCTTTTGTGAATATTTCTTCCCAAGTTGGAAGGCCTGATTTGATATATCTCTCAACCTCCCATTGAATTCGGCAACCGTCTCGTTGTTATACATCTTTAGATTTTCAAACTGAGAAGCTAGCATCTGGAGTTTGGAAGCTTTTACGGTACTTGTTCCTTCATGAACATTCTGGAGAATATCACATGCTTCTTTGGCATACTCACATGTGGAGATCAGCTTGAACTGCTCTTCATCTACAGCCGAAAAAATAGCATTAGTTGCTTTAGAATTGCACACGGCCGCATGTTCTTCAATCCGACTCCAGTCTCTTGCCGGCTTGAGGTGTTCTTTGCCATCTTTGTCAATTTCGATCGGCGGTGTCCATCCTTCAACGATAGCGATCCAGGCCTTCTCATCAATGGACTTGATGAATACACGCATTCGAGACTTCCAGTAAGTGTAGTTTGTACCGGTGAGGAGTGGGGGATGAACAACGGAGGCACCTTCTCGTGTAGCCATGATTCAAGTACTGAAATCCAAGATCACACCTTCTTTGTTAACAAAGAAACACGGGTGACCTGCTCTGATACCAATTGAAAGTTCAGTACTTAAGCACGACAAATAAAACACAAAGATAAAACATAAACACCAAGGTGACACAAAAGACTTGGTAACGCAGTTCGGTGCGCACACCTACATCTGCGGGGCCACGCCCAGAAAATCAGAATACTCCACTAAAATAATCAATGAGTACAATCACTAATTATCGCGATTCTATTAGGAGGAACAACCTCCCCCTCAATACAAACCGTGATGGGTGGTCTCTACCAACCCATGGAGTATTCTCGACAAGCTCCCCTTGCCAGCAAGTTCCTCTTGCACAACCGACTAGATCAACTCCCTTGATCCTACGTGCGTAGCCGTCGGCCTCCTCCCGGAGTTCTTCAAAACTTTCCTCAAAAGTCGTCCCTTTTCCACAAAACCGCACGCACGTTCAAATCTTTGCTCCCCCTCAATCATCGAGTAGATAAGGAGGGACGCTCGCTAAAATCCCGTGCAGAATCGGCAGCCCACAAATTAAGGAATCACTTCGGGCAAGTGGTTCCACAATATCTTCAACAAGATCTTCCAACCAATATTTGCGGGCGAAAATCTCTCTAACAAATTCAATAACAATCCCGAGAGATAGCAACTTCCAATTATATCTCCAACCGATCTTCAATTGCAACAATAATTATTCTTTCCAACTGAGCGAGATTCTTTCCAACCGAATCAACAATAATAACGAGAGATAATAGCTTCCAAATATATCTCCAGCTCACCCACAATTAACCGAACCAAGATAGGAAATGATTCTTTCAAATCTTCTGGAAATAGCAACAATAAAAGATCTGCAGCAATCAATCTTTCCAACCAACAAATCTGCGAGATATTCTCTTTCTATTTCAACCCAACATGCCTTCAATTTAGCAACAGATTTAGGAAGGGCTTTCCAAAAATCTCTCAAGCAGATATTCCACAATCAATTCAGAATCCCCGTCATTTTAGGCAGCAAATCGGATCTGAAACCAAAGCAACGCTTCTGCATACGAACCAGAAATCCAGATCCCGAATGTTGAACATTTTGTTGAACGACGTTATGTTCAACAATACTGCCCACTAATGCTCAAAAACACTTCTGATTCCTCAAACAGAACTCTCCATCTATTGTGCCACTAATGCCAACAAATATCAGCAGAATTCAACCCTAACAATCTCCCCCTTTGGCATTATGTGGCACAACCCAAAGCAAGCACCAACCAAGCACACAACTTTCCTATTGCGTGTACTTCTGTTATAACCTCAACATGTTAATCAACCAGTAAAACGTTGTTAAGTAATTGGTGCACTTGTAGTTTGGTCTAACATTTTTCTTGTAGACCTTACCTGACGTACAGTTCCTTCTTTTGGTGTTGTACGTCAGGGATTGAGCCAGAGTACGTTGAGGAGACAGACTTGCCAGCTAACGTGGAGCCAGAGAGCGTCGATCCCGAGTACGACCCTGAGGAGGACCAGAGCTAGAGACTCCTCGTCGCAGTTTCCTGAGACGTTCATTACTTTTAGTTGGGTGCGTAGCACCTTTTGTTTCTTCTCTAGGTTGGGTGCTTGCACCATTAGATTTACTTTTCTGCGGTTGTAGCCCTTCGGGCGTTGAGGCTTGGTACTCTTGATATGTTGGAATAAAATGTGATGTTCTTTCCTTCTTGTACTTTTATTGTTCTGTACTAACATGCAGGGACCTGTACCTTCGTCTTGGTACCACACAGACGCTTATTGGGTCAGGGCTCGTTAGCTCTGGCCTAAGCGGGCCTAGTCACGCTTCGCCTCCGCTGTTTTTGGGAAGCGGGCGTGACAGTTGACCATCATTGACGATGTTGAATTGGATACCTATACTCACAAATCATCTTATGAAATATCATTAGCAACCATAATTGTTTACTTATCATCAAAACTAACCTAGAGGTGATGCAGTAACCAACATTCTCTCTCTTTTTGATGATGGCAAACAATTTAATACATAAAAAAATGGAATTACAAATATAAGATACTTACACCCCCTACAATGATGCATGGTGTAAGAAAAATCTTTCAACTCCCATTGCATCGTTGCTTATTAGAGATAAGTACGTATAACAAACATGTATCATTTATGTATCAAGGTTATGCCAATGTGAGTGTACATCTATTATACATTTGACAACGATTTTTGAATTCTAGGGCTGACTAGGACAAGATAAAGAATGGCCGAGATTTGATCTTGAGAATCAATGGAGGAGATCAGTTGTTGTAAAACTGGGGGGGACAACTTTGAGTTTTGAGTGGAAAAAAATAGGTGGGGTCAGCTGGAAATAGAAAGGGTGAATATGTGGGTTGCATTGGGTTGGTTATATGTGGGTTTCATTTCTCTCCCCAAATTTACGTTCATCTCAACCCACCAACGCACAATGCCCTTGATCTACATGCACATCACGCCTTGACTCCTCCCCACGATGCCTCGACTTCTACCCAAAAAAGCCTAATGGGTTCTGCTTCTTCTCCAGACTCGAGATCATCCGCCAGCCTTACAAGCATCCTCCACATCATCCAGCCTCGCAAGCATCCTCCAGAGCATCCTCCAGCCTCGAGAGCATCTTGGATCTTCATCTCCCATCGTAAAGCTCTTCAATCTCCTCGTAGGTAACCCAATCTTCTATATCTGCTATCATTTGAGGTTTTTCATTTGATCTTTGTTAAGATCTTTGTTCTCTCCTTCCGATCGGCTTTCATTTGAGCCTTTTCTTAGCCAGCATCATCTTCAAGTTTATTGTTCTGCAAAATCAGCATCAACTTCAAGTTTATTGTTCTGCAATTTTAATGTTAGCAGTTCATTGTTCATTGCAATTGATCCCAAGTTTATTGTTCTGCAATTTTATAGAGTTCTAAGTTTATTCATTTCAATTGGTCCCAAGTTGATGTGCTAAGACTTCATTGCCCTGTAATTGATATTCTGCAATTGATGTGCTATGACTTCATTGCCCTGCAATTATTTTTATACATAGTTGATAGCCGATAGCCGATTTTTTTCAAAGGCCCATAGCCGAATTTTTTTCTATGTTTATTCAAAGGCCCATAGCCGAATTTTTTTCAATCATCTTGTGCCTCAACTAAACTTGGTTAGCAGTTGACTTTTTGGAAGAAATTTGTTAAGCATTTGGATTATTGGACCAATCCTTTGGGAAAGAAGTTGAATGCCAAAGATGTCAATCTTCTAATGAACATATATCAAATAACATGAGGGAGCCAATTGAAACAATCCTTTGGGAAAGCAGGCAAGAATCCAACTAAAGAACATCTATTAATAAAAAGAAAGATCCAATCAAGATTGCAAACAAACCCATCTGAGACTTCTAACAAAAATGGAGAGAGAGGGGCAAAATGTGTTTGGATGTGTTTGTGAGTTCTGATTTTGTGAGTTCTGAGAGGGAGAGGAGCAAAATGTGTTTGGATGTGTTTGTGAGTTCTGATTTTATGAGTTCTACAATAGGTTCTGTGGATGTGTGGATGGGTGGTGGTTTTAAAAGCTTATTTATGAGATTTCGCTCCAGCCATGAATCTGAATCCACATTTCAACTTGGGCTTGGATTCTGGTACCGAACCACATTTCAACTAAGCCATGAATAAGCCATGAATATGTGATTTTCTTTTCTTTTGTTTTTCATTTTCTCCCAAGAGCTGATCTATTGAGATTAAATTGGAGATCCATTTATATTTAGTGCTGATGTATGTTTGGAGAGTTTTGTTCAATCTGGCTAATCATGTTCCCATGACCAATGCAACTGCCATTTCCATGGCATAAAACCAGTAAAATCTATGAAAGACACATGGCACTTTAGACTATAACCTAATCTTTGGATGCAGTCTTCCATCTCAAAGCTACTTCCTGCAGGATGTGTCAGACTTCAACAGTATTACAAATCATCACTGAAGTTGTTTTATAACTAGAGTTCTGTTAAAAGAATGAGGTCCAAAACAAGTAATATGGTTGAGCAGTTAATGATTTGGAGTTTGTGAGGAGATAGGAGAAGATATAGAAAGAAACAAATAGAAACAATTAAGAAAATTAAAAGAATTTTTCAGAATTCTCTTATTTAATGTTACATTCAATACCAATAATTAAATAAATAAATAAGAAAACACCGACTTTTGATGCTAAAAAATTAAACATATTTTTATTATCAAAAGTTACATACTATAGTTTTTAGAGATAATGATGTGTAATTATTTTTTACTAACTACTTGAAACAAACAAAATTTTAAGATCGACATACCCTTGGGAGAAAACTAGACCCACAAACTCCAACTTAGATATGCTTGAACCCAAACTTTAAGGTTTCGTTTCATACTAGAGATGTAACTGCCTGTTTCTGTATATACGTATTTCATATGTATTTAATTAGTATAGTGATTTATTAGAGTAATTTATGATTTTATTATTGTTGTTGTTGTTGTTGTTGTTGTTGTTGTTATCCATAGCTCGAGCACATGATTTAGCGATCTTGTTATATCTTCTCTAACCTGTGGTTGACGTTGGATGCATGGGCTAAATCATATTAATCAAATCACACTTTACCAAACCAATCTTACCAATCAAGAATACCTTAACCGAATCGATTATCCAATCTGATCCCGATCTAAACATCTCGTCAGATCATCCCAATCATAGCTAATCTTAACTACATCAATTTTCTAAATCAGATCGAGATCGTAATAAATCATATGTCATAACCAAATCGATTTCCCTAATCAATTTCAAATCAGACCGATTCCCTGAATCAAACCTGAACCAAAGGATTCCCCCTAATCAAATTGTAATCAGACTGGTTCTCATAATCCGATTGATCCTTGTAATCTAATATCTTAACCGAATCAGCTGCTTAATCAGATCTTAACTTAAATGTCAAAATGGGTTAATCCTATTAATTCTAATGCATTTAAACCTTAAATTAAATCCTAAACTTATCCTAACTAATTATTTATATCTTAACCATCTAATCCTTTTTAAACAAACTTTAGCTTCTAACTTATTGTTATGATTTACAGAAATCTGTTCGTTATCAAAACTTTAAACTATTATTATTAAAAATCCTAACTGATTATTTGTTAACCTAACTACGTCTCATTACTATCGTCTGGACACCCAAATCGCGTCGCTTCAGGCAAGTGTGCATTTTTCAACTTTTAAGTACCGTTACATTTAACTGCTAAATCAAGAATTGTTGGTTTTGCTATATGTCATGTTGCACATCATGCTCGTACACTCTTGATTGAATGGTTATTGATGGAACATGTATCAATGGAACATATTGACGAAATGGAATACTTGAAATCGTGAAAATTGTGAGTTTGTGCGCCCAAGAGGTGAAATCGTGACTTTCGTGATGTCATCTGAGTTGACAAATTCGTGCTTGTAATATGACTAGGCTGGCTCGTGTTCCAGCACATATTTTGGTGGGGTTAGGGTTAAGCGGCCACTAAGCGTATGAAAGGGTACTGTCTTCAAGGGCACCACCCATGCAATGGGTTAGCACCAATCACGGTAAGCCCCCGTGTGAAGAAGGACTCACTCATCACGGCCTAAAGGCGAGAACCCTAAGCATGCTAGAAAACATTGCATTAAACTAGAAATAATCATTGCAACTTCATTGGCATGTGAAAACTGTCTTACTGCTTTGAATCCATTAAAACTGTCCGTTTACTTTAAATTCTTTAGAACAACATGTCTGCCTAAAAGTACTTACGTTACTTCGAAATTACCATGCTTATTGTTGTACACACTACACTTGCCACGCTATTTGCTGTACACACTACACTTGCCATGTTATTTGCTGTACACACTACACTTGCCTTGCCACTGATTATGCACTACACTTGACGTGCTCATATGTTCCTTAAGCTGCCATGTTTTACTCAATGTAAATTCTATTTTGTCACTCTTATTGCCATGAAAATGTTTTCGAAACCCTTGCCGAGGGTCTCTTCTACTTAATACTTTGAATCTTGCCGAGCAACCCTCGTTGACGTATATTTCCATGTCTTGTGAAATATACTCCGGTATTAGACATATTTGCAAAGGAGCGAGCCTAGATACAGAGCATGTTGACCAGGAGTGCCTTGCTGCTAAGTTCCTTCGCTGAGGAGCAATGTGCCTTCGCAGCATCTTTGTACTTGTTGCTTCTTTCAAAATTTGTATGGGCTTTAGACCCTCTTTTCATATCATTTGTTGTTGTAACAATTCTGAGACTTGAGATTGTAAAAAAATATATGTGTTGTTTGAGTTGCATGCAAGAATCTACAAGTTGTTATCACAGACGCTTAATGTGCTTAAACCAAGGAGGAAGAAAAAACATCCTTCTTGTTTTAAGCACATGCGGGCCTGCTCGTGTCCTCGCTCCCAAGTATAATGGGAAGCGGGGCGTGACGGGTTTTAGTGGTGGCCCATGCAGGTCGTGCTTATACAAAATACTTCAAACAACATAGGTAAGATTACAATCTTGTTTCTCAGAAACACCTTTCCTTGAATTCTCTAACCCTTCTTGGTCCATTTAAAAAAATCCGTGTTCTAAGGTTTCTAATCATTAGATGACCCAATATGTTCACTTTAATTTTTGAAATCATTTTCGACATTACATTTGTTTGTCGACAACCATAGAAGTACCCCGTAGTAGACCCACAATATCATTCTCTGGTCATTCCTACATTTTAGGTGATCATATCCTATTTCTTATTATTGATTCACTTGTTTCCAATCACGATATCCATGTCATCATATTTCTACTTCATCCAATTGAATTTTCCCCCATCCGTGCCTTCTTAAAACTCGCTTGATTCTGTCGGTCAATACACCTCCCGCTTGCTCTATTAAATTCCGAGGACGAAATTTTTATAAGGTGGGTAGGATGTAACGGCCTGTTTCTGTATATACGTATTTCATATGTATTTAATTAGTATAGTGATTTATTAGAGTAATTTATGCTTTTATTATTATTGTTGTTGTTGTTGTTATCCATAGCTCGAGCACATGATTTAACGATCTTGTTATATCTTCTCTAACCTGTGGTTGATGTTAGATGCAGGGGTTGAATCGTATTAATCAAATCACATCTTTACCAAACCGATCTTACCAATCAAGAATACCTTAACCGAATCGATTATCCAATCTGATCCCGATCTAAACATCTCGGCAAATCATCCCAATCATAGCTAATCTTAACTACATCAATTTTATAAATCAGATCGCGATCGTAATAAATCTTATGTCATAACCAAATCGATTTCCCTAATCAATTTCCAATCGGACCGATTCCCTGAATCAAACCTGAACCAAAGGATTCCCCCTAATCAAATCGTAATCAGACGGGTTCTCATAATCCGATTGATCCTCGTAATCTAATATCTTAACCGAATCAGCTGCTTAATCAGATCTTAAATTAAATGTCAAAATGGGTTAATCCTATTAATTCTAATGCATTTAAACCTTAAATTAAATCCTAAACTTATCCTAACTAATTATTTATATCTTAACTATCTAATCCTTTTTAAACAAACTTTAGCTTCTAACTTATTGTTATGATCTACAGAAATCTGTTCATTTCTAAATTCAAAACTTTAAACTATTATTATTAAAAATCCTAACTGATTATTTGTTAACCTAACTAACCCAATTCTTTAATAGCCTAGCGTAATGTTATTTTATCCTACTGCACTTAACCCCCACATTTCATGCGACCACCTCCTCTTCCCAAACGCACGTCACCCTCTTCCCCTCTACTTTCGCAATGGCCTCACATCCTCATTCACGAAACCCACCCCTATCACCTTGCAAAACTAACTTACAGCACCCCCCTCATTCTTTAAAGGAAATGGGCAGCCTGAAACCTCATCAAAAAGAAACCCACGGTCCTCTTCTCCTTGAAACCCAAGCAACCCACAAATTCTCATCTCCCTCTTATCCTTCTCCTCTCTTTTAAAGCCCAGGGCACTCCCCCTCTCCGACTTTGCCTGCCCCCGACTCGCCGCGCCTTCCAGCAACTCGCCTCGCCCTCGGCCACTCCCCCAGGCCAGCTGCCATTTCCTCAGCCCCCAATCCCATACAGTGACCCCCATCTCCAGTCACCTTTGCCCCGCCTTCCTCCCGCTCCGACCAAGCTCAGCCCTCCGGTGCCTGAGCCCCCTCCTCTACCCCTCGAGCTCCCCGCCGTCGAACCCGCAACGCTGTAATGCCCAGACCCCCTGTCACAGCTCACCCCAAACCTCAGGCCTGCACCGCTCGTTTCGACCTCGCCTCACCTCCTCGACCTCCGGTAAGCTCCGCTCCGTCGCCTCGCGGCCTCCTTGAACCACCGCCAGCTTCACCTCTCCCGCCGCTGTCCCCTCTATCCGACTTCCCTCTGAACAACCCCCGCACCTCCGAACGGCAGCCTCAGCCTCACCTTCCTCCAGTGTAGCCCACGACCGCCAAGCCACCCTCTCTCCGAACACCCTTCCCTTCATATCTCCGACTTCGAGCGCCACCGCTGCCCCTCACCTTCTTCGACCTCTGATCTTCGCCAACCCTACAACGGTTGCCCACCCCAAGCCCGTGTCTCCCTCCATCTGCCGGCAAACCCAGTCGCCCTCCGACCTTCCGTCGCCAAACCCGCAGCACCCACGAGCCCACCGTCGCTCAGAAATCTCCCAGACACCGAGGGCATCTCCCATGCCCGACATCTTGTCTGCACGACGACGACGCCGTTCACATCCCGCGATGAGCCTGACTACAAACACATATAAGTCTACAGTGAAACTATTTGATATGCATGCAAACGTAGGTGATGTAAATATATAGTGTAGGGTTGTTACGTTGAATTTTATGCCTGTTAGAAAAATTAATAGGCCTAGTATAATCTGTTAGTGGGGTAATGTCAGTCAGAATATCGTTAAGCTTATTATATAAATTGATAATGTTAATACCAGTAAGTTAGTACATGCATGCAGAAGCTTTATATATATGTCAGGTTATTAACAGCCTTAAAGTAAGGTGCTACATGTTATTATCTCTGTTAGTTAGTTATAATAATCAGTATTATATTTGTTAGCAGAAGAATATGGTTACTATATAAACAACCTATAGTTAAGTATAATTTTAATAATAGCCTTTTCGCCTTTAGCTTAATATTCCAAATCCAATGTCGCAGAGAACTACGTCTCATTACTATCGTCTGGACACCCAAATCGCGTCGCTTCAGGCAAGTGTGCATTTTTCAACTTTTTAAATACCGTTACATTTAACTTCTAAATCAAGAATTGCTGGTTTTGCTATATGTCATGTTGCGCATCATGCTCGTACACTCTTGATTGAATGGTTATTGATGGAACATGTAGTGATGGAACATATTGACGAAATGGAATACTTGAAATCGTGAGTTTGTGTGTTTGTGCGCCTAAGAGGCAAAATCGTGACTTTCATGATGTCATGTGAGTTGACAAATTCGTGCTTGTAATATGACTAAGTTGGCTCGTGTTCCAGCACATATTTGGATGGGGTTAGGGTTGAGCGGCCACTAGGCGTATGAAAGGGTACTGTCTTCAAGGGCACCACACATGCTATGGGTTAGCACCAATCACGATAAGCTCCCGTGTGAAGAAGGACTCACTCATCACGGCCTAAAGGCGAGAACCCTAAACATGCTAGAAAACATTGCATTAAACTAGAAATAATCATTGCAACTTCATTGGCACGTGAAAACTGTCTTACTGCTTTGAACCCATTAAAACTGTCCGTTTACTTTAAATTCTTTAGAACAGCATGTCTGCCTAAAAGTACTTACTTTACTTCGAAATTACCATGCTTATTACTGTACACACTACACTTGCCACGCTATTTGCTGTACACACTATACTTGCCATGCTATTTGCTGTACACACTACACTTGCCATGCCACTGCTTGTGCACTACACTTGACGTGCTCATATGTTCCTTAAGCTGCCATGTTTTAATCAATGTAAATTCTATTTTGTCACTCTTATTGCCATGAAAATGTTTTCAAAAACCTTGCCGATGGTCTCTTCTACTTAATAATTTGAATCTTGCCGAGCGACCCTCGCTGACGTATATTTCCATGTCTTGTGAAATATACGTCAGGTATTAGACAGATTTGCAAAGGAGCGAGCCTAGATATAGAGCAGGTTGTCCAGGAGTGCCTTGCCGCTAAGTTCCTTCGCTGAGAAGCAATGTGCCTTCGCAGCATCTTTGTACTTGTTGTTTCTTCCAAAATTTGTACGGGCTTTAGACCCTCTTTTCGTATCATTTGTTGTTGTAACTATTCTGAGATTTGAGATTGTAATAAAATATCTGTGTTGTTTGAGTTGCATGCAAGAATTTGCAAGTTGTTATCGGAGACGCTTAATGTGCTTAAACCAAGGAGGAAGATTTAAAAAAAATACATCCTTCTTGTTTTAAGCACATGTGGGCCCGCTCGCGTCCTCACTCCCAAGTATAATGGAAAGCGGAGCGTGACAAGAGAGCTTCTGCTGTTTAGTACCTATTTTACCATAGTTTTATACAAACCAGACTTAACTCAGTTTCGACGGATTGGCCCTCAAAACGTCAAAAAATTCCAAATATATAAAAATTCCATAACAACATTGGATTTTAAATTTGTTAATAACGGATATTCATATGTATGCAAATACAAAAAGAGTGTGTTTGGTGAATTTTTGAATTCTTTTGGTCTTCTTCATGTTCGATTGAGCTGCTTCAGTTGAGTTGGGCCTCGTATTGCTGCAATCAGGAATGATTTGCTTCAGTTAGGGTAAAGTTTTGATGAGTGCTGTAGTAGTTTAGATTTACGTTTAACTTTGAAACTTTACGTTTCACTTTATTGGTTTCTCTAGATTCGTTTGAGTTGATGCAGTGGATTTGAGTGTCACATCTAAGCAAATTCAGGTAGGTTTTTCATTGGTTGCTTTATTTTTTTCTATATGCACAATATCTGAACTTTTGATATGTGATTTCTGAATAAAAATGCAAATTTTTATTCGTTTGTGGGTTTATTGAGATTGGATTGATTTTAGTTTATTTGGGCCTTAAATTTCAACCGTCATGGGAGCATTTACTGAATCATGATATCTTCTTTGTGATCCCAATTTGCTGAATTTATGTTAATTCTGAATAGAACATATTGTAATGCAGGCCATCTATAAGTCTGGTGAGATGCTTAAGTAGAAGAATAGTGATTTTAATTGTTGTCATAATGCAGAAAATATTAGGGGGCCATTATATAAGTTAGTGTGTGTGTTTTTCTATAATACCTTGCTTGATAGACTTCTATGCAATGTTTATAATCTATATCAATATAAGAAAGTGCTTACATTGAAGAGAAACACGAATCATTATTGGTGTAGTGATTTTTTATACTGAATTAACTTATGACTTACATTGTTAACGAAGCTACAATACGTGATACATTTTTAACATTGTTACCGAAGAATATAAAAATACATGATACAAATTCATTACTTTAAATGAATCCTCTATGAATCATGTATGCATATTATTTCAATCCTGTATTTTAAATATGCATACATGATTCATTATGATATAAATCCATGATAAAAGTCATGTCTCATATTACTTTAAATTTTAAATGATTCATGTATGCATATTTTTTCATTATGATACAAATCCACGATACAAATACTGTATAGAGGTGTTCTTGTATGGGATAATATTATATAAACTGAAGTAACTTATGACTTACATTGTTACCGAAGCCACAATACGTGATACAAATATAAGATTTTATCCAAAACTGTATTTAAAAACTGAAAACTTGCCTAAGAACAAGAAAAGAAAGTACAAAATTTTCCCCTCAATTTTCCTTATCCCAGTGAAAGTAGGCATAGCCGTGAACCTTGATGGGAACTTACAAATTTAATAGGAGTCCAAATAATAATCGAACTTAGAAACCAGATAAAAAGATGAGGTCACATATGTATATATACGGATTGAAAGATGAGGGGTAAAAATAGAAAAAAAAAATGAAGAAAGAGAGAGAGAGTTGCAAAGATGAAGACTTCGGTGAAGATTACTACTGTTATTGAAAGTGGACGCTACGGAGTCGTGAGGGTAGCGGTGCTTCAGTGCGGCGATGGCTCGACAAATCATCGTACACTCCTTTAACTTCATCGATGATCACATGCGAGAAGTTAATATTACGGGACTTGAGGGGCTGTCTTGGCGTCATCTAAAGTTTCTGCACGGATGCAATCTGCGTCGTTGGTGTGTCAAATTGAATGTAATCAAACTGAATCATAGACAAGCTAACCAAATAGATGTATCACGCAAAATCTTAATCATTTTGTAGCAATGACACATTGTGTTTTGTGGGCATCACAAAGTAAAGAATATACTAGGATCCAGTGAAATAAGCAACTGTGCATATTACTTTAATCCATTAGCATGATTAGTTTCATACATAACTGAATACAAGCTCAAATCTTATAAGAAACTGTAATCAAAAATTGCAAGATAACAAATGGATACCATGTATATAGTCATGAAATATTAAGTTTGGCATCCATTCTTAGTAATTTCTGGTGAATACATTCATCCTTTCGAGTTTCATATAGACATCGACATGATTCAACTTAAGAATGTGGTTAGAATGAGGTTAGATTAATCTGATTTTTAGTAATTTGACATGCATCCCATTTGCGACTCACTCGGCACCAGCGACATCTTCTCTTTTTATTATTCATATATCTGCCCATAACATATTACACAGTAGAAGTTACTTATATGATGCATCTCGGCATCGGCAAGCATCATGCCGTATTTCGTACATATTTGTTTAGTATTATTTTAACATTTATTTTAAATGATTCAGTTGGACGTTGGCATTATTTGAACAGCCTAAAGATTTTAGAATTCACATTTGCTTCACACCAACATGCTACAGGTACGGAATTTGTTATTAGACATCAATGAATTCTATACTTGATTTACCATTATTAATCAATCTTATGTACACACGATTTAGTCATCTGTCGATAGTTACATATCAAAAAGACAGTTAGCTTCAAAGAAAAAGGAGAGAATGTGAACAAGCACAAAGAAACATTGCTCGATAATCGATATGATGAGGGCTTTGTCTCACGCAATGTTACGATTTCTGAACAAGATGTTGATCCAGTTGTCAAGTGATCACCCACTTGATTGTAACTAATGTCTAATCTAGTCTACTGTAATTTAATATATTTAGTTTTGGGTTTAATTTGGATTGGTCTTTAGCTCAACTCGAAAGGAGAGAACGAGAACACGAACAAAGAAACATATCTCGATATTTGACTCCTACTAGCATACTTGATGTACCTCAAATAACGTCTGCATTATCCACTTCTCCAGTTAAACAAGAAGATGAGCGCTCAGCCTCGCGTTATGATATGATTCCTAAACATGATGCTGGATCAATTGTCAGGTTATTATCCATTTGTCTGTACATAAAATCTAATATATTTTAACGAATTTTAATATTTAGTTATAACTTAAATTTGTATAAGTCTTCAGTGTTGAATTTTGGACTCCCCGGATTTGGTTTTGGATGATGAGCAAACATAAATAATTCATGAACTAACAATTTGTGAGCGCAGTATTGGAGATCGTCGCCAATTTCACGAGAATATTCAAAGCGACATCTCAACACTTCCAAAAGCTCGTATTCAAGCCTAAAGCTTCGTTGAAACTCTTGCAACGCTTTGGAAGTAATGAAGATTCAATCGAAGCTCTCAAAGACCGTTTATTAAGGTTTTATTTATAGTCTTTTAGTTTCGATTGATAGAATGTTAAGCCTTGAGTATATCTTACGTTTCTATCTTAATTTCACTCATTTCGTAGCTCTAGGATCCTTGCACAAGTTCATTCTAACTTCCTCGAAGCGTCGCGCTTCGATTCGGACTTTGTTGTGCATGTTAGTTGGTACAAGAACAAGTACTGACCGACTAGATGGTGATCTAGTCGGTCGGCAACTGTTCTTGGACCGACTAGTTTGATTCCTTAATTTCTTGGACTTTACTGTTTACAGTTAGTCGGTCTACGTTGACTCACCGACCGACTAGTTTGTGAACTAGTCGGTCAGTGATGCTTCTTTGACCGACTAGTTGAGACTTACTGTTCACTCTAAAATTCTCCTAAGCTACTGTTTACCGTTAGTCGGTCTAAGAACGTTTGATGACCGACTAGTTGACAATCTAGTTGGTCAACTTTTGTTCTTGGACCGACTAAGTCAACTTGCCTTCAGACTATGTTGTTTTGCCTCTTAGTCGGTCTACGTTCATTGGATGACCGACTAGTTGTGAAACTAGTCGGTCAGACAGTGTTCTTGGACCGACTAGATTTCTAGGTCTGAAATTCTATCTCTTCTCAGATCTGCTCTTAGTCGGTCCATGCTTTGTGACTGACCGACTAGTTGATGAACTAGTCGGTCAGTGAGTGTTCTTTGACCGACTAATTCTCACAGATTTCTTTCCGTTGGAGATTGACCTAACTTGTGTTTTTGGGTTCCTATAAATACGAACCTAGGTCATTTCTATCTTCAATAGAGCTGCCATTAAGAGATTCATTGAGTTCTAAAGAGATAGCTATTCTCCCTCAAATCTAAAGCTCTCTTCCTCACAAGAAACCCATTCTCTCTCATTTCTTGATCTAGAGAGAAGCTTGTTCTTGGTGAGCTCTTCAAGCTATTGCTTGATTCAAGTTTCCAAATCATCCCTAGGCACCCATTGCTGCTCATTTCCTTGGTGCTAGGGTTTGGTAACTTCATCTTCCTCAAATCCTTCATTCCACCTATTGGGTAAGAAAAACTCAAGGTATAGGATTTTGTGGTAAGAGTATTTATTTCATATTAAACTCTTTAATATTGCTTTGTGATTCTCTCGGTTGTGAGAGAAGGTTGTGATCCCGGGTTGTGGGATTCACGTTTGCTATTGCATGTATAATTTGATCTTGTGAAGGTTTTTCACAAGATATTCATAGTGGAAATCTTGAGTTAGGGTTTCTAACTCAAGTATCCGGAAGGGATCCTGGTGGTTGGGACGTAGGATCACAGGGAACAAGTCGGGGAGACTTGGGTGGATCTGAACCCATTAACATCGTTTGTTAGCATTGTTAATTTCGTTGTCGTCATTCAATTTAAGCTTCCGCAAATTGATTTGGTAGTTGTGTGCAATTTAATTTGGAATTATACGCCTTATTATTTTAAAGTACTATTCACCCCCCCCTCTAGTACTTGTGCAGTAGCTGGTAGGGCATTACATTCAGCTCAACACAGACAGATAGAACGAGATCAAGAAACTCCTCAAGTAACACCTCGTTTAACAACTTCTCAAGTTGAACAAGAAGATGAGGGCTCAGCTCAACATAGAAGGATAGAATGAGATCAAGAAACACCTCAAGTAACACTTGGTTTAACAACTTCCCAATTTCAACGCGAAGATGAGTGCTCAGCCTCGCTGTTACTATGCAGGCCAACTCATCATTGAGTTGGTCTGCCAACACAGATGGATTTTGGTCGGCATTATCTTGGATCTATGAAAATTCCATGCCCTCATTGCTCAGCCTTACATTGGTTGGTGGAACAGTTGTCGACTTCAACTTTGACAACACATCGTTTTGGAACACGCTGTTTACATGGAAAAGTAAAATAAGATACACTTATTGAACCCCCTTCACCACTTCGAGATTTATATGATGGTGATAGTGACCAATCAAAATCATTTTGATAATATACTCGGGAGTATAATGTGCTAATGCAATTATCAGCCTTGGTGCTTCATTGGATCGAAGATTGATTGTTGGCAGAGGTCCGACAACATTTATAATTTATGGAGAATTACGTCATCGAACATGCTCACTTTTGCCACAACAGGATCAACAAGTTATTGTCAACTTTACATATATGATCCAACTGCTGCAACAGATTTACGAAGAATAGAAATCCTCATTTGAGAAGGGATGTATTAAAAATTATTCAATATTGTTTACCTGTCATAAATCCACTATGGTGTTGGGATCGACAAGCATGGATCGTGACGGTTATCCTATATATCGTCGTCGTAATGAAGGACATATCTATACTGTACGGGAGCATCATGTTGATAATCGAGATGTTGTTCCATACAATATGTATCTCTCCCTATGCTTTAATTGTCATATTAATGTCGAAGTTTGTGCCGGAATAAGATGTGTTAAGTACATTCATAAGTACATTTATAAAGGTCATGATCGAACCACCATGGTACTGGGTGCAGTAGATGAGATCCAACACAACCTTGACGCAAGATATATTGGACCACCAGAGGCAGCTTGGCAGATATCTGAGCATCCTTTACATCAGGAGATTCCGTCAGTACAAAGATTGGTCCTTCATTTACCAGGGCAACACCGTGTTATTTTTGATCCAGATGAAGATTCTGCTACAATAAGGTCTAGAGTTAAAAACGAGAAGATAAATTTGACTGAATATTTTTACATGTTGTGCATTCTATGAATCAGCATGTGATCTTACTTACCAGGAGTTCCCTCAAAAGTTTGTGTGGAATCTTTCCACAAAGCTTTGGACTCCAAGAAAATTGGGATATGCAATTGGCAGAATGTATTTTGCATCTCCTAACTCTGGTTAGGGCTTCTATCTGCGGTTGTTACTAACAGTTGTTAAAGAACCAACATCATGGGAAAATTTATGTACATTCAATAATGTACAATACTCTACATTCAAAGCACAACTTTCACTGAATTTTTTACATGTTGTGCATTCTATGAATCAGCACGTGATCTTACTTACCAGGAGTTCCCTCAAAAGTTTGTGTGGAATCTATCCACAAAGGTTTGGACTCCAAGAAAATCGGGATATGCAATTGGCAGAATGTATTTTGCATCTCCTAACTCTGGTGAGCGCTTCTATCAGCAGTTGTTACTAACAGTTGTTAAAGGAACAACATCATGGGAAAATTTACGCACATTCAATAATGTACAATACTCTACATTCAAAGCAACATGTGTTGCAAGAGGTCTACTTGAAGATGATTTGGAATGGAAACAATGTCTTAACGAGGCTTCAATTATGAAAACGGGATATCAATTAAGAAGACTGTTTTTGTATTATTCTGATTGAATGTTCACCAATCGACCCACTTGCATTATGGAATCAATTCTCAATTCATATTTGCGACGATCTTCAACATAAAATTCCTGCTTTATTTGCAATTTCTACTTACCAATCAATTCTCAATATATTGCTGCCAGACTTGCTTGTGCACAAGTCTTTTGGATGAGACAAACCCAAGCTGATTATGGTATTAAGTGTCCTACATCTGTGATTTATTGTGATAATAAAAGTGCTACTATTTTGACTAAATTTTTGTATTGCATCCTACAACTAAATATATTGATGTTAAACACAAATTTATTGAAGATCAGTGCACAAAGAAAGATGTTGAACTTAGATATATTTTTACTGATCATCAAGTTACTGATATTCTTACAAAATCTCTTAAGATAGTTTTATTTATTAAATTGCATAGAGATATAGGTATCATTAGTGAGAAAGAGATTAATTAATTGTTCATGATATGATTATCTTTATTCATGATCATGTGTATATCTCACAACACTTAGTATGACTTTATTGCTTATGTCAAACTTTGCATTGGTTATTGATCACACCGCTTAATGCTTTTTGATTTTGTCAAAAAGGGGTTATATATGTTAGTGACATAATATATGTTTATTAGCTTGTTGACATCACCCATAGACTTCATGATGTGTTATAATTACCGCAAGCGTACAGTGTCGTGTAGCCTACGGGTCGAACATAGGGAGGCAGTGGATTGAGCATCGATTAATTATGGATTTAGTTAGCTACGCAAATGATATCGGAGGTGGAGGATATTTATACTAAAGATATAAAAAGGGGAAAAATACACGGGCTAAACATCACCACTAATGTAAATTAAAAATGGGATTAATCTAATTTCTCAATCTATCGAAGTAAAGCTACGTGTAAGAATTAATTCCTAATCCTCATTCAACCCATGTCTCGTGGGGAGAACCCAGATTAAAGCCTGGATCACAAAATTAAGTCTCCGATGTCTTGTCGGAAGTCCAAACATGCCTAATTAACCAGAACCCGATGTCTCGTCGTATCTTTAGTTAACATGGAATCAATCTAAGATCAAATCACGTCTAACCAAAATCTCGATCTCTCGTGGTGATTAGGGTTATGAGGGATTTCAGTGATTAAAACAAAAGGTTGTACATCCATATCGAAACTGTAACGACCCACACTCTGGGGGCCATTACTATTTGATACATTTTGTAGGTCCTGCAGTTAACCAGTGAAAACAATATAGCATTGATGCAGTGATGTACTAAAAATACTCAAAAGTGTCCACTTATTACAATCCAAATTATACATCACACTCCAACAGCTCACACAGAATGAAATACTTAAAGGAATACAACACAACCCAACTAAAACTCTAGAAACCTGCTGTCTCTAGGTCGAACTTAGGCTCCACAAACTCGGGGCCTCGTTTTCATCCTGTACATCGTCTGACGGTGCCATGAAGCAAAATCATAGGTAATTCACAACAATTCTATAAATGGAAATAAGAGCAGTGCACAAGCAAGGAATGAACAAGCTAAAAAAGTAACTGCAAGCAGTTGAACAAGTAGGAAAAGTAAAGTAAAGGAGGCAGTGCAAGTGCAAGTGCATACATGAGTATCAACTGTGACATGTCATACATGACATAGTAGCACAACAAAAATCAAATAAAGCAGTAACAGAAATAAGATGACAGGCAGTACTATAGTTGTACATGAAGTAGACAAACTAGAATCTACGTAACTCACGCAGAGAGTATAGTGTGCAACCATTGAGTCCATATCCTTCCTGGGTGTGCTTATCTAGACGATACCGACACAGGAAGCGTGATATGTTTACCGATAGAAACAACGGGAAGATGAACTCCAGTCACTCTCACACTCTCTCAACTATGAGTTACCCCACAACCCTGTGAAGTGTGAAGAGTTCTAATAATACATTTTTTCAACGGGATATTCCAACATGAGATCTTGACATGAGATTCCACCATGATTTCCCGACATGATATTCCACACGACATTTCAAGTAGCATGCAATAAGAAGCACTAGGTCCAAGTTGAAGTCGTTTATGTGATACTAATTAGTCATGCGACACTAATTATCATGCACATACTAACACACTATCCGAATTCCTAAATCTAGAACTAAAGTGACTTACGGTTTTTGAGATCGTCGAGGGAAGATAAGGCTGGAGCTAGCTTTCAGCGGTGCTCGTGCGCGAGAATCAGCTCAGGCAAACATAAAATATAAGCGTTTATATTTATAGCCAATTTTTTTTAATCATCTTTATTTTTATAATAGCGTAAAATAAGTCAAAATACAAACTAATAATTTTAAACATGCTATATTTGAATAATATAATTTTATAAAGGTGGGGAATAATTTTCTGAAGCTCATAAATATTTTTTATAATTTTTGAACACTTAAAATCAATTTTCTAGATTTAAAACTAATTAAAACTAATTTTTGAAATTAAAAATTAACTATCGTAAATTTTTGGTGATTTATGTAGAAAAATCACACGATAGAATTTGGTGTATAATATGTCAAAATGTTACGCTCGACTAGTAGAATACAAATGTATTTTTTATTTTCTAAATTTACGTGGATTTCGATCGCAGTAAATCATTTAGCTAAATTATAATTAAATACCAATTTTTTTAAAATTCATAACTTGAAAAATAAGTATCTGATTGGGACGATTCTGGTGCCTACGCGTTCGTGGCAATGCGTTAGAATCTTTTGATATTTTTGCTTTATTTTTAAGCAGCTTATATTTTCATTTTTCATTTTTCTTATTTTCTTTCTATTTTCTCTCTCTACTTTCTCTCTCTAGAACCCACAAAACGTGTTTATTTTACATGCTGCATTTGCTGCTGTTGTTTGTGTGCACTGCAGAACTTGGGCACACAATTAGTCGGAGGGTGGCGATGTCGGAGCGGGGTTGCGTTTTTGGAGGTGGCCGTGGTGGAGTGGGGGAGGCCGGAGGTGCATGGCAGCAGCGGCGGCAGGCCGTACGGAGTTGGAGGATGCAAGGGGGGTTGTGTTTTGCGTCGAGGAGCAGCATCGATGGTGCGCTGCTTGGCCGGTGGCGGGGCTGTGCGGCGGAGGGGTGGCACATTGGCAGAGTTGTCAGCGAGATGGAGTTCTGCGGGGTGGCTCCAACGGGGAACACGAAGACGGACTTCGAGCTCAGGCCGTGGGCTTGGTGGCTCTGGTGTTGTTGTGTGGAGCTCGACAGCTTGCGACGTCGGCAAAGAGAGGGGAGGAGAGGCCGCGGGGGAAGGAGGAGGTGTTGTGCCCTTGGGTTTGGGTTGAAGGAGGTTGGGGTTGTCGCAGTGTGAAGAGTGTGAGCATGAGAGGAAGCTGTAGTGTGCTCAATAGCTAGGGAGATGGAGGGATTTAAAAGAGTTTAGAAAAATTTGAATATTAATTAAATATAAATTAATAAATGTGGGGTTGGGATCTAAAAATTCTGGATTTGACCAACTTAGGGGAGGCGCTTAATGAGGAGTTAATGTAAAAATATTAAAGTTAAACGCAAAAGCTAATTAGTCAGGGCAATTAAGAATGGTAATTAGTAAAATATAATTATCTTATTATTTTAATATTAAAAATATCATTTTGCATGTTTGACTCAAAAAAATTCCCAGAAAATTTACATGGGTTTGTGTCTTCACGAGGATCATGAATGTAATATCCGTTTTGAATTTTGAGCTGCAAAAAATTGAAAAAAATTGATATAATCAATTGAAACCATTTGAGTATGGAAATACGTGTAGCGACGAATTCTGGCCATTACATTCTATCATCCTTATAAAAATTCTGTGCTCTGAATTTCTTAAAATACTAGAAAACGGATCATTACTGTTATCAAGAAGCTCTAGAAAATAAATGATAAAAGGAAAATAAGTTGTTAATAGCATGAAATATTATGTGGCATCCTAGCATCAAGAAAACAAGAGATGTTATTTATGTATACATACTATTGACATCACCGTAGTTTTCGTAGCTAGTCTCGAGACTAGTATTATCGCTATGACTCGGCAAATAGGTAAGGGTAGTATTCACGCATATCATCGTCCCTCTCCCATGTAGATTCTCCAGGCGAGTCGTGACACCACATTACTCTGACCATGTCGACAACTCTATTCTTGAGAATCTTTTGTCGTCGATCCAAGATCTCGACTAGTCGCTGCTCGTATGTCAGATCTGGGCAAACTGCAATCTCCGAGTAATCCACCACTTGACTGGGATCACACATGTAGCATCGTAGCTGTGAGACATGAAAGACTTCATGCACTCCCTCCAAAGCAGGTGGTAACATAAGACGATATGCCAATTCTCCTACTCGTTCCAAATCATCAAAGGGGCCAACGCATCGTGGACTAAGCTTTCCTCTTCGTCCAAATTGAATCATTCCATTGTTGGGGGAGATCTTCAGAAACACATGATCGATAGTCTGGAATTCCAAATGTCAGTGATTCGCATTCGTCCAATGCTTATATCGATCCTGGGCTAACTGTAGTTTCTCCCTGCTGATCCTGACTACATTCACTGCTTCTACGATCAATTCTGGCCCGACCAGCTCTCGATCACCAATGTAGTTCCAGCTTAATGGGGAATGACACTTCCTACAATATAGCATTGTAAAGGGTGTAATACCAATACTAGCCTGATAGCTGTTGTTTTAAGCAAACTCCACGAGATGAAGGTAGTCTTCCCGTGATCCTTTGAAATCCAGCATACATGCACGCACTATATCCTCCAAGATCTGGATGGCGTGTTCCGACTGGCCATTTGTCTGAGGATGATAATATGTACTGAAGCTTAAGTAGGTCTCCAGACACTCCTGTAGACTCTTCCAAAAGCGAGACGTGAATCGAGTGTCTCTGTCAGAAACAATACTGATAGGGACACCATGCAACCTCACTATCTCCTCCATATACTTCCTGGCAAGTACCTCGGTCGACCGGCTTACTCTGGAAGGGGTGAATTGTGTTGACTTGGTCAATCGATCGATGATCGACAAAACAACATCATTATGCTTCGTACGCTTAGGTAGTCCCGTCACAAAGTCCATCGTGATATGCTACCACTTCCATTTTGGAATGGGCAAAGGCTGTAATAAGACGACAATACGGTGATGTTCAGCCTTTACCTGTTAGCACACTATGCATTTCACCATGCTACATGTAACGCTCCTCTTCATGCCAAGCCACCAGCAGTGTTGTCGTAAGTCTTGATACATCTTGGTATCGCCTGGATGAATGGAATATAGAGGACTATGAGCTTCCCCCAACAGTTCCTCTCGGATGTCTCCAGATGGTACGCAAATGCGGTCGCCAAATCACAAGGATACATCCTCGTAGATCTTGAACTCTGGACTCTGGCCTGCCATAACCATGTCTCTGATCCTTTGCATCTTCTCATCTCTTATCTGGGCAGCATTGATCCTATCTATAAGAGTCGACTGGTTTTGAATATTAAGTAATGAAGATGTCACTCTAGGCAAGATTACTTCTATCTCCATGTCTCGTATCTCCTGCTGCAGCCTCCATTAAGATATGAGGATCATTACCACAGTAAGACGACTCAATGCATCCGGTATGACATTGACCTTCCTAGGATGGTACTGAAGGTCAACATCATAGTTCGCCATCAGCTCGATCCACTGTCGTTGTCGCTTGTTAAGCTCCTTCAAGGTGAAGAGGTATTTGAGGCTCTTGTGATCTGAAAATATCTTCACCTGCTCGCCCAACAAGAAGTGTCTCCAAATATTCAAAGCTAATATAACTACCGCCAAATCAAGATCATGAGTGGGGTAGTTCTTTTCATGGTTCTTTATGCATAAGCAATGACTTGGCTATGCTGGTGTAGCGAGCACCCAAGTCCTTTTCCAGATGCATCACAAAATATTTTGAGCCCTCCAATTCTGTTTGGAATGACTAGAATCGGGGCCGAGGTTAATCATCTCTTCAGCTCCTGGAAGGAATCATCACAAGCCTTCCACCAGACAAATACAACATCCTTTCTCGTATCTGTCATGGACTCCATGATTTTCAAGATGTCTTGGATGAATCTTCTGTAATAACCAACCAGTCCTAAGAAGCTTCGAATCTCGGTCATTGTCTTGGGGATTGGCCAGTTTCAAACAGCTGCTACTTTCTCGAGGTCGACATAAATTCCTTCTCCTGATATAATATGGCCCAGAAAAGCCACCTGGTTCATCCAGAATTCGTATTTGCTGAATTTGGCATACAGTTGGTGTCCCCTTAAGGTTTCCAACACCTTCCTCAGGTGTTCTCCATGCTCCTGAGCATCCTTCAAGTAGATGAGAATGTCGTCGATATAGACCACTACAAAGTTGTCCAGATATTCATACAGTAGGTGTATTTGTCACACCAAACGGCATCACTAAGATCTCGTAGTGTTCATATCTGGTTCAGAAGGCAATCTTTTGGACATCCTCCTTCTTTATCTTCTCTTGATGGTACACTGTCCTCTGGTCCAGCTTCAAGTATTCGCTCGATCCTTCGAGCTGGTCAAAAAGATCATCGATACGAGGAAGATGGTACTATTCTTCACCGTCACTTTATTAAGCTTACGGTAGTCGATGCAAATGTGCTGGGATCCATCCCGCTTCTTCACTAGTAGCACAGGTGAACCTGACGTGTGTGTATATTTTATATATTCACGCACGTCTTCTTTGTGTTTTTCCGTTATTTTCCGACGTCCAATATCCATTTTCTTGTATTTTCTAGTTTTCTTTCACGTCTCCTTGTTTTTATGTGTTTGCAGGAGATTGCTCGCATAGGGGACACATAACAAAGATATCATAAGTCCTCGGAGCAACGGGAGGATTCACGCGTGATCCAGGGGGTCAAACGACCAAGATTGCCACTTTTCAGACCCCACCCGATCGGTTGGACACAGCCAACCGATCGGGTGATGCACGCGTGCATGACCCGGACACAAGATAAAGCGAAGTAAGGATCAACCGACCGGGTCACCGACCGGTTCATCCCAACAGAGTTGTCGGGAAAATGGAGCAGAATTCCAACCGATCGGGTGACCTTCACCCGATCGGTTCATCTGTAGCCGATTCCTCCGAATGACGACCCTGAGAGCTCACCTGACGGCCCGCTGACCGTGCCAAGTCGACGCAAGTTTCTGTCTGTTGGCTGACGTTTCCAACCCGATCGGTTGATTTATCAACCGATTGGTTCACCCGATGACCGCAAGATCCAAACGACGAGCCGCTTGCGCCAACCGACCGTGTCACGTGAGCGGGTGAAGCTTATGAAAACCACAGTCGAAGAATGTTGCAGCTCACCCGATCGGTTGATACTTCAACCGATCGGATGAAGTCGTTTTCTATAAATAGCTGCCTGGGTTTTCCAGAAACAAGAGCTGTGTATTTTTTTCCTGTTTTCTCTCTATTGTGACGGCTGGAATTTATTTGTTATTTGTAAGTGTTCTGATCTTTATGAAACTTTGATATTATCTTAATTGCATTGCTACTACTTCATTCCAATCGTCTGATTATGATTTTAACGGTCGATTTTCATTTAGATTGCTTTTTAGCTAAAATGTGTGAGTAGTTCCCAAATTTGGGATTTTAGTGGAAACCCTTTCGTGGGTTCTCCCTAATGCGTCCATAAGACTAGGATATCGATAGGGAATATGAATCTATTGGTTACGCGGGGTGTTTTATTGTCATCGGGGAAAAAGACCGCCTTTGACCGTTGGGCCAAGGGGGAATAAACTTGGCGGTTGACTCCCAAGCCATAGCTCACGCCCTTAGTGTAGACATCGAATCCTTGCGCGCGGAAGCAGCAGGACGAGATGTTGGGAGTTATCGTTGCGAGCTTATTGCTCCCGGAGTCGATCACTGTTAATGGACATGGGAATGCCCACTGACCGAACCTGGGTAGTCCGGCATATCATCCTGGGCACCGACCGAAATATCGGGCCCATGGGACGCTGGTATCACTTTTAGAGGCAACGTCTCACCACTAAACCCTAATTCCGATCATTGTCCTATCCACCGGTCGTAATAGCGAGAACACATAATAGGGTGGAAACCGAAGTCCTGTGTTTCCCTTTATATTGTTTAGCCCCGTATTTACATTCTGTGAGAACCCATCCATCGATTCGGGCTAGCTCACCCCTAGGGTGAATTGGTTCCTTTCTGACACAAGCACAACCACGCTTCCCTGTGTTTGACCCCCAAGCCACATTACAACACCGTGCGCTTGCGGTACAAATATTTTAAATCTGGTATCCCCCATCATATTGCACACTTGCATGATCACAAACCGGGGGGACGTCAAGCTCTATGGCACCGTTGCCGGGGAGGCAACGTGCTTGTTTATTTTAGGACATTCAAACCATTGAGTCTAGCTCATATCCCTATCTTGCGATAATTTTCGCGTTCTTCTTTTTTATTTTTATTTTTCTAATTTTTATTTTTCTATTTTTATCTGTTTCTATCCCACACTTGCTTCACGGGTGTTTGTTGCTTTCCATGCGCAACACAAGGAGTCTTGACGACTTGATTCCTATTGATCCGAAGATAAACGCCACCCTTAGGCATCTGGCCGTAGAGAAGAGAAGAAGAGAAGAGTCTGAAGCCATGGGGGAGAATACCCCACCGCATAAGTCCCTGCTAGAGTACTCGATGCCATCCATCGGGTCCACCTCCTCCATTCAACCTCCGGCTATTTTAGCCCAGAGCTTCGAGCTTAAGCCGTTACTAGTGACATGGGTCCAGCAGGATCAATTCTCTGGGGTTCCCATGGAAAGCCCTATCGAGCATCTGGACTCCTTCTTAGAGAAGTGTGACACATTCCGGATTAATGGAGTCACAACTGAAGCAATCCGTCTGAAGTTATTCCCCTTCTCTCTGCGAGATAAGGCCAAGCAGTGGCTTAGGGGAAAGGACCCGAACACCTTCAACACCTAGGAGAAGCTCTCGAATGCGTTCTTGACTAAGTTCTTCCCTCCAGGGAAAACTATGAAGCTGAGGAGTGAGATATCTTCATTCTCCCAAGCCAGCCACGAGTCTCTGCATGAAGCCTGGACAAGATACAAAGAAATGCAGCGGAGATGCCCTCATCACGAGCTTCCTAAGTGGCAGATTATAAACCTGTTTTATAATGGATTGAGGGACGACTTGAAGTCTTCGATGGACGCGGCGGCTGGAGGGTCCTTTATGTCTAGGAGTGAAGAAGATGTCAGACAAATTCTTGAAAACATGGCATTGTACAATGAGCAGTGGTGTGACGAGCGAGCCACACCTAGATCTGGGGGTATCCACAGGGTCGAGGACGTTGACAAATTATACAGCAAGTTTGACTTGCTGTCGACCCAGATCTCAGCACTGATGGTAGGAGCCGGTGGTGCCGGTACACAACATATTGCGGCGGTGGAGGCAGAAGTCATGAGGGACTTCGAGGGTGGCGATATCTCACCACCGGTGGACCAAGCAAGCGCACTATTCTAAAATCCTACGGGAAATGCGTCGTATCCACCACGGATTAGCTCCAATCCAGCATACTCTCCAAATAACCGGAACCACCCCAATCTTAGCTACTAGGCGCCTTATCAGCAACCGCAACCACAAGTATATCAGCCGCCTAGGCAACAGCAGAAGTTTCAGCAGCAGCCGCCCCCACAATCATACCAGCAGTACCCCCAAGGAACCAGCAGCCCATGCACCAGCAGAAGCAGCAGCCGTACGGCCAGCAGCTTGCTATCTCCCCGGTTGAGTCCCTCTTGACTCAGTACATTTCGAACCAGGAGAAGATCACTTTGAAGCTGGAAATGGGGCAGAGGGCCCTTACTGACCAAGTAACCCAGCTGGGGTTACAGGTGGCAAACCTTCAAAGGTCGCAAAATCAATTGCCGCCACAACCAGAAGTGAACCCGAGGGGCGCAAATCAAACTTTGGCACTAACACATGAACATGCGAATGTGTCCGTTATCTTCTTGAGAAGCGGGACACAAATTCCTACAAGGGTGCCAACCAAGGAACCTAAAGCACCGTTGGTCGTAGAGTGACCAATTGAAAAAGCTAATGACAACGGCGCTTCGTCACCAAAGACCACAACTCCGGAGGGAGTCCCTGAAGAGGAGAAGAAGAAGGACAAGGAAGGGAGTCTGAGGGTATTCAATCCTGTTGTGCCTTTTCCAAAACGGCTTGCCAAAGCCAAAATTGATGAAAAATACGGCAGATTCTTCGCTATGGTCAAGGATCTGAGCTTACAAATCCCATTCCTTGAAGCTATAGAGACCATACCCTCCTACGCGAAATTCCTCAAGGATTTGGTGACAAAGGGTTCTAGAAAGGAAAAGGTAGTTCTCACGGTGGAGTGTAGTGCTCTCATCCAGCGAGCAAATCTGCCTAAGCTAAAAGACCCGGGGAGCTTCTCTATCCCTTGTGTGATCGGGGAGGTAAAGATCCATCGTGCGCTCGTCGATCTTGGAGCGAGCGTCAGTTTAATGCCCATGTCGCTATATAGGAGGATAGGGATGGGCGACCTGGAGCTCACCGATATGACCCTACAGCTTGCAGACCGATCGGTCAAATATCCGGTGGGGGTCGTTGATGACCTGCCTGTCAACGTAAGTGGGGTGCATGTGCCAGTGGACTTCGTCGTTATGGACATGCCTGAAGATACGCATACCCCCATCATCCTTGGACCGCCCTTCATGGCCACCGCCGACGTTTTAATAGATGTGAAGAAAGGGAAGCTCTCCCTGAATGTTGGCGACCAAAGGGTCGAGTTCAACTTGGGGTTGTCCATGAAGCATCCTCCTGATGAGCAAGGGTGCAATATGCTGGATACAGAGGAAGAGAGAGCAGCTGAAGCTGGGGCTTGGGAAATTCTTTCAAGGAATCCCCCTGATAGCTTGGGGGACCTTGAAGAACATGTCGGTCTGAAGAAAGATGATATTGCTGAGAAAGCGGGTGCGTCACATACGATCCCTCCGGATTCCAAAAGTCTCCTCTTACGAGGAGAAAAGGGAAAAAGCCCATGGGGCTTACCGGTGATGAGATTCGGATCTTGAAAAGAGTGGCGGTAGACGCCAATATAAGGGAGAAGCCCCCTGATACCATCAACGGAGGGAGGACCATTGAAGAAGTCTTTTTATCACCGCTGTCGGTACCGAAGACCACCGCTCAAAAATCCGAGGGATGCCAAACTTAGGGCATCACCCCTGTCCACCTTGAAGATCATCTACGGGCGTCGAGCAAACGACGTTAAACAAAAGCACTTCATGGGAGGCAACCCATGCTCTAAACTTTTATCTTTGTTTTTGGGATTATTTTTAGCTTTATTTTTCTTATTTTGATAAATAAATCCAGCCACGTGAACTTTTGTCGAGTGACTTAGGCCATTTGTGAATTTTTGCATGAAACAAGCCCTCACCCGATCGGGTGACAATTCAACCGATTGGGTGAGACGTATCAGACAATGGCATGTATCTGTTCTCCAGCGAATTGGTCGGGTGAAGCAAAGTGAGACCGGGTGGCTGACCATGTGGGAAAGGCTGAATTTTCGGGAAATTTGGGGATTGCATCAACCGACCGGGTGATAGAAGCTGCGGTTGTGTGACTGACCGGGTGAAAACTCACAGTACTCTCGGGATGTTTGGGAAGCAGTCAACCAATCGGGTGAAAACTCACCCGATCGGTTCACCTGTAGCTGTTGGCCGAAGGAAAATTTTCGAAACTTACCCAACCAATCGGGCGAACCCTCACCCGATCGGTTCGCTTTCACCCCTACATATACTCCCCCTCACCTGACTTCGTCCACCCGACCCCCAAATTCCCATTCGCGCATTCTCTCTCTCTCCATCTGCCAAATCGATCTCCTCCATCTACCCCACTACCCCCAAATCCTCATCCTCACTCATTCACATACTCCCCTACCATCACCAACCTTCCCATCAACAACATTCACTCACCAAACGTCCAAACCCTAACCATAGTCCCCAAATTTTCGAAAATTTCGATTCTTGTCGGATCAGCGAGCGGGGGCTTCCCAAATCGCTTTCTTACACTGCGTGGGGTCTTTCAGATGCTTGGTCTTACAACATTGATGGGTAACCTCCTTCCACTATTCACATTTCCTTCAATTATATGCAAAGTCTGAAATTTGTGTCTACACACTTCATCTGCTTCATCATCTTCATATACACCATATCCCACTTTATCATTTTCCCCCATGCTGTCACGATGTCTAAGAAGGGAAAAGAGATTGCCTCATCGTCATGCAGACATCCCCTATACGACCCTTTTCCCCTTCCTTTCTTGGCATCAATCCTTTTTCTGAAGAGCAATCCGATCGTTTGCAATCCCTTCTTCATCGCCCAATGCGACCTACTCTTTTCGCCTACTCCCCCACCCTACAATCTCTTGGACTCTTTAGGGACGTCAGCGCACTTTTTCGCTTCATAGGTTGCGATTACCTTCTACGTACCCATGCGCACACATACATGAATCTCACACTCGAGTTCCTCAGTTCTCTAGAAGTGTCCGAGCATGGTTTCACCTTCTGCGCCTTCAATTGCGATTTTCCCATGAGTTTTCACGAGCTTAATAATATCCTGAATTTCCCTCACCCCGATCGTCATGTTGAATGTTCAACTCACGATCAGTCTGATATCTTTTCATACTTTCGTGACGATGGTGTCTGGGAACGGTTCACCCGGTATGCCACTTTCCCCTCGGTAGCTCTCGCCTCTCATACATCCGTGCTACCGCTTCGCCCATTGCTTCCTCGCTAACACCATTTTCTCCCGCGTGGATGTTTCCACGGTGTCCCGGGATGAGCTCCTCTTTCTTTACGACATGTCCCACGACAGGATTCATGGTAATATCCCCTTACCCATAAACACCGTTCATTGGATCATCCACAAGATCTTATCTGTTAACCGCGCTACCTCTGGATCTATCTGCTGCTGCAGGATGATTACTCTTATTGTCAGTTGTGTTTTGAGGCTGCCGCCCCACCTTCCTATTCTACCAGGACGCAGCCGTATCGATCGCGATTACTTGATCAAAATCGGTATGCTAACTCCCTTTGGTGAAGAGCGTGCAGTCTACCTCTACAGTCCTACCAACACTCCTTTTGCCATCCTCCTGCCCTCATCTCCGGGGCGCTTCCCTCTACGCATTATACATCTACCTTGGGAGTTCTACCATGATCCTTGGTATGCCACACTCGTTCACTTTCCACCCTTGGATCCTCTCGATTGGCACCCGTGTGTCGGTTCACCCAGTGCCACCATTATCCACCACGATCCACCAATAAGTCTCGATCCTCAGGTGGTCCAGCCTGTTGCTCCTCCCTCTCCTATTCGCACATCCTCTCCTTCGTCCTCAGAGGATTCCTTCTACCATTATTCACCACCCTCCTCTCCATCTCCTTACCATTCTACCGAAAGCGACTCCGATTGACCTCCCCCTCGCATATTTCTGCATTTTCATGATCATATCATATCGCTGGCATTGCCGTGTCTAGCTTGGGGGAAGTCATTTTTTCTGTGTGCGGTCGTATGTTATTTCTCATGTGTGCTTGTTTATATTTGTCGTGTGGTGTGATTTTCTATCTTTTATCTTCTGTTTATATTTGTCGTGTGGTGTGATTTTCTTTATTTTCCTTTTTCGTATGTGTGTTTTTCTTGTTTTTCATTCCTTTTTGAGTCGGTGAGTATTGCCCCTCCATTTTCATTTCCCTCACATATTCACTTTTATTGCATTGAGGGCAATGCAAGTTTCAGCTTGGGGGAGTCGCACTTCGTGCATCATTTTGTGTCTTTTTCTTCGTTTTTGAGTCGTTTTCACCGTGTTTTTCTTTTTCTTTCTTTCCTTTTTCTCCTCTCTCTCTCTCCTAGAGATGACCCCAAATGATGAATTGCCACAGAATCACACACACACACACACACACACACACCTAGCATGGCTTCGATAATCACATTCACTAACCCTAGGAAGTTGAGTCCTCTTGCATTTCATGCATCGTGGGTCCATTTTGCTTTTGTGTGAGTCGTGTGTCGTGTCTTGCTTACGGTATGCTTCTACTGTGTGATTTTGATTTATATACATGTCCTGGAATGGCCCCTAGATTATCATGTTTCGATTTGAATATGCGGTATTTGCTTCTCCTGTCTGCCTCTATATGCATGCTATATTTATATCGTATATTTCATTTCGCATGTGTCAGTATTCCACAATTAGGACCAGGATAACCCATTTAGCCTATGCTATGATTAGCGAAGAAAATCTCCCTTGCCCAAGTGTCTAGAATCCGATTTCTTTTTTATTTTACTTGGTGCAAATCCCCTTGTCATGTACCGTTCTCCCACTTGGGAGAGTACTGACGTGCGTTTATATTTCGTATATTTGCGCACGTTTTCTTCCATGTTTTTCCGTTATTTTCTGCCGTCTTGTATTCGTTTTCTCGTGTTTTCTTATTTTCTTTCACTTTTTCGTGTTTTTCGTATTTTGCAGGAGTTTACTGGCATAGGGGACATAAAACGACGATATCATGAGTTCCCAGAGCAACGGGAGGAGTCACGCGTGATCCAGGGGGTCAAACGATGAAGATCGCATCTTTCAGCCCATCACCCGACCGGTTGGTTACTTCCAACCGATCGGGTGATGCACGCGTGCACCACCCGAACACAAGTTAGAGCGGCCAAGAAGTCACCCGGTCGGCTCAGTGACCGGTTCAAACGCCCCAACTCTCTGGAATTCTGATGCTGAATGCCAACCGATCGGGTGACTTTCACCCGATAGGTTCACCTGTAGCCGATTCTCCGAAGCCATGACACGGAGAGATCAACCGACCGGTTCACCCGACGGCACGAAGATCCAACCGATCAGCTTCAACCCTCAACCGACCGTGCCGTGGTGACCGGGTGAAGTCCTATTCTGAGCTGCCGAAGAAACGAAGCAGGTCACCCGATCGGGTGATATCGTATTCTATATATAGGACCCCTAGGTTTTCCAGAAACGAGAGTTGTTATTTTTTGCTGTTTTTTCTCTCTCTTGACGGCTGTAATTTTTCAGATATTTGTAAGTTTTCTGATCTTTGTCAAACTTTAATATAGTGTTATTAGCATTGCTATTACTGCTTATAATCGCCTGATCATGATTTTTTCGGTCGATTTTGCTTTAGATCGCTTTTTACTAAATATGTATGAGTAGTTCCCAAATCTGGGATTTTGGTGGAAACCCCTTCGTGGGCTCTCCCTGATGCGTCCATAGGACTAGGAAATCGATACGGATTAGGAATCTACCAGTTACGCGGGGTGTTTTATTGTCATCGGCGAGAAAAAGACCACCTTTAACCATTGGGCCAAGGGGGAATAAACGCGGTTGACTCCCTAGCCATAGCTCACGCCCTTAGCGTAGACGTCGAATCCTAGCGCACGGGAGCGGCAGGATGAGACGTTGGGAGTTATCGTTGCGAGCTTAGTGCTCCCGGAGTCGGTCAGTGTTACTGGACACGGGTGTAACGACCCGATTCCTGGGCCCGTTACTTTTTGGTATTTGCGCATGTCCTGCAGTTAACCAGTGAAAACAAAATAGCCACGATGCAGAGATGTACAAAATACCCAAATAGTGTCCAATTATTACATCCATATTGTACAAAAATGGTCCAACAATCGTACATGAAGGAAAGTAAATACAACTGGAAACAACTCTGAAAGCTGCAGACTCATGGTCAAATTCTGGCGCTATTAACTCTAGAGCATCTGCCTCCATATGTACGTCGTCTGTGGTACCACAGAGATGGAACCGTGGGTAAGTCACAACAATTCTAGCAATAGAAACAAAGTAGTGGAAAAGTATGGAACAAACTATAGTAAACAAAAGATGGTCATGCAGGTGTAAAAAGTAAAGTATGTGCAGACAGGTATGTAAGAGAATAAGTAAAGTACTGGTAACTGTACGTAAAGGTGACTGTGTAAGTATAAGAGTGATAACTGTGACATGGCATATTGTAGCAACAATATTTCGACCACCGACAATGTGATGACGATAGTTAGATATCCACGTGGTTGTAGCAACACTTAGGAAGGTGAGCGTCGTTTGGCTATCTAATAATGTAGGCGGGCCTAATAATAAGAAGTCTAACTTAACTTCCAAATCATCCAGTCAGTCAGGGCTTGAAGGCACAGGTCACTTCAAAGACCGCAGGAACAAGTCCATTGGTTGACCAACCCTCTTCCCATTCCTTTCTAGACACTGATTCAGTCGTAATTTAAGACCGCTCATTATTATATCGTTCTATCACGTTCGAGTAGTCTTGACTTAGTTAGTAGAACAATATAGTTGCACATTGAACAAACAAGCTAGTGCATCAGTCTTAAATGCCACAAGGGCCCAATAGTGTGCTCCGTAAATGCTGGATGGCCCAATAGTGTTTTTCGTAATGTGCTCCGTAAATGCCCGAGGGCCCAATAGTGTTTTCCGTAATGTGCTCCGTAAATGCCCGAGGGCCCAATAGTGTTTTCCGTAATGTGCTCCGTAAATGCCCAAGGGCCCAATACTGTTTTCCGTAATACAAACAACCATGAGTACAATACAGCAATCAAACTAGTGCATCAGCCTTGGCTCGAGTGTACGATATGCAAGCAGAAGTGCACCCATCTCACGGAGCAACTCGTGGAATATCACCCTACCATTCCTGCAGGGTGATAGTACAGCTTAACTAATAAGGGTGGACCCGGTCACTCCCGTACACATCGTAGCTCAAGACTACCATGTATCCCGTGTATTATCATAGTCCAATGTTCATATCAGTGTTTGTATCAATATGGCCTCATGGGCCCTGGTATCAATCATGCTAGTGCAACAGTCTTAGCTCGAGTGTACGATATGCAACCAGAAGTGCACCCATCCCACGGAGCAACTCGTGGAATATCTACCTACCATCCCCTTTAGGGTGATGGTACAGCTTACCAAATACGGGTGGACCCAGTCACTCCCGCACACTACGTAGCTCAAGACTACCCCATAACCAGTGTTGTATCACATTACACATTTACAACAGTATCAGTATCCATGTCTGTATCCATATCCATATCCGTATCCGTATGGCCACATAGGCCCATCATTTCGTACATCCAACAATGTGTACAACAATACATCCATCAATGAGTACAACAAATACATATATATGTGGTATTTACTTGCTGAAAAGTCAAGGCAGAAGCCCCAACAGAGAATATCAGTCCTGAGCAATGCTTTGAAGTCCAACAACTATGATATCCATTTCCATAAAAGTGCACTATCTCAACTTAGTCCGAGCAATGCTTTGAAGTCCAACAACTATGATATCCAATTCCATAAAAGTTTACTATCTCAATTTAGTCATGAGCAATTCTTTTGAAGTCCAACAACTATGATATCAAATTCCATAAAAGTGCACTATCTCAATTTAGTCCTTTGGTCATTCCACTATTGATTAGTTCTATAGTTAATTAGGTCTCTAATCATTGGTTCAAGTCAAAAGCTTTTCTGAGACTAGATGTCATGTCCTAGGTTCGTACAAGTACACTATCCAGATTTCTAATGATAGAATTAGAGTGACTTACCCTGTTTGAGATCGTCGTGGTAAGACAAGGTTGGAGCTAGAGTTTATAAAGATGCTGGTGCATGAGAATTGGTACCTGCAAACACAAGAAATCATTAATTAAAGACCACACAATTTTCTATCCATTTTCCTTAGCTGTTTCCATTTTCTTATAGCTTAAAGACTCGTCAAAATACGTGCTAAATATTTTTAGATAGGCTAGTTGCGAGTAAAATAATTTTATATAGGAAGAAAATATTTTTCGGAAGCTCATTGGTATTTTAAATAATTTTTAAAAGGTTAAAATCAATTTTCGGAATTTAAAATCTATAAAAAAATATTTTTTTTGAAATTAGAAATTAACGATCGTAAATGTTCGACGAATTGTTTAGAAAGATATACACGTCGAAAAATCTCATATGATATGTCGAAATTTTACTCTCGACTAGTAGAACACGAAAATATTTTTTATTTGTATGGGTTCACGTGTAGTATGAACGATATAAGTGTTTAAATCAATTCTGAACTAACTATCGTAATCTTTGAAAAATCATAACTTGAAAACCGAGTTTCGGATTGGGACGAAACTGGCGTCTACACGTTCGTGACGAAGGCGCGGATCTTCTGGTGGTATTCGTGGCTTCATCCAATACCTACATTAAAATCACTATTCATAACTTATATTATATAATAATATAATAATATAATTTTATTAATAAAAACCCAAACTCCATGCGTAACCTGGATCACAGTTTCGTTTCCCTTTTTTTAAAGAAACTCACGCACGCACGCATGGAGACTTCCGTGGGGGCGTTGGCCTGGGGGAGGAGCGGCAGGTGGCCGGCCGGAGGGGACGCGCGTGGCGGGGGGGGTGACCGAAGGTGGCAGTGGCCGGCCGGAGGTCCGGTGACGCGCGCGTGGCAGCAAGGAGCTCTCGGGCTGTTTTTTGGGTGGAGCTTCCTCGTTGCGGTGGTGGCAAGGAGGAGGTTGGCGTGGCCTCATCGGAGTGGAGAGGCCGGCACGACGACGTCGGCGGTGAAACCCCTTGGGAAGAAGAAGGAGGTGAGCGAGAGGGAGATGGAAATATAAGAGAACGTATGTGAGAGAGAGGAGTCTTCCCTTTTGCTGAGAGGAGTGGTGAGAATTTATAAGATAGTTATAATAATAATATAATCACATTGTAATTAATGTAATAATGGCTGAACGTTTTAGGTGTTGACTAAAGGTATAAACAAAGAGAATGCCCAAAATGTGGGCTGCTGAGAACAGGTAGGTAAGGTGGTTACGTGATTAATTAATTTAATATTTAGTTAATGATATTAATTAGGGTTAATAAATAGGGTTGGTGGTGGTTTTGACTAAGGGTTAGGGGAGATGTATCAGAATGAAAAACGTGAACACGTTTTCCTTATATTAACAACGCTTAGGATATGTTAATTAGGGTTAAAGGTAATCAGGAAATGGTAATTAATTAAGTTACAAAGTATAATTAGTAAAACAGCAATATTGAAAATTACGATTTTGCCCCTGGTAGTAAACGTGTCCGAAAAATTACAAAAACATACCAACAGATTCGTATCATCGCGAGGATCGCGAATACGAGATCAGTTTCTGGGTTTGAGCTACGGAGGTACGTGTTTGAGGCCAAAATGTTTAGAAAGCAGGTTTGCGGGTTCTCTATTGATTTGACTTCAGAAAATTATGAAATAAATCTGGGAAGCCCTAAATGATCATTGAATGTTACTGTAAAAGTTTGAAATCGTTTTGATGATATTTGTATAGAAAATAAATTCATTAATCCAAAACGGTAATAACTGAAAATGAATTTTATCAGAAATGTTTTGAGTATTTATTGAAATTCGATCTTACTAAAATACTCCATAACTAGTCTGGTACTTCAAAATATTTTTATAAGAAATTTTTTGAAATCAGTAGAACTCCTGACAAACCAGTATCAAATATTTTAAAAATTGAAAAATTGGTCAAATAGGTAAATAGTTTGTCTTGATGAAAACAGGCCGTTACATCCTACCCTCCTTAAAATAATTCCGTCCTCGGAATTTCTTAAACAGATAAGTTTTGTTATGAAGAAGCTCAAGCAAAAAAATGATAGAAAAGATAGTAATCTAGTAAATTAGGTTGTAAATAACATGAAATATAATGTGATATCATAGCATCAAGAAAATAAGAGATGTTATATATAAATATATACATTGACATTACCATAGCTTCCGTAACTAGTCCTGAGATTAGCATCATAATAATTATCTCGACTTTTCAAGTAATGAAATGATAGTTATTATGATAATATCTGTTCGAACTTGGAACCTGAGTCGGTAGCAAGCTATCTAAACTATATAAAAAGGAGGATCATAAAGTTTAGGGCTCCTACTCGTGCTAATGGTGACTAACAGAGTCGAGCTAAGGATGTCATTGTCTCTGTAAATTTGTCCTGGTCTCCACTGGTCCTTCTGATCTGTTTCGGTTGAATTCAAACTTCGGATGGTCAAAACTTAGAATGCTACCCGCCTTAAAATAAACGTGGGTAGAGTTCAAGGTTAATCGAAAGGTCATCAAGTTAAAGGAAGAGTGATGGGAATCAAGGAAGTCCTAATGAAGATGGAAATAAGGACGCTTCACCCGTATATCCAATACGGGTGAACACTCGAGACATCCTGTACTCGAGAGTTCTATTTGAGTATTTTATACTGTACACCCTGATCTTGCTATATTGTTCACGAGGTAGGTAGCGCGGACCTGCGTGGGCCACCAAGCTGTAACGACCCGATTCCCGGGCCTGTTACTTTTTGGTATTTACGCAGGTCCTGCAGTTAACCAGTGAAAACAAAATAGCCACGATGCAGAGATGTACAAAATACCCAAATAGTGTCCAATTATTACATCCATATTGTACAAAAATGGTCCAACAATCGTACATGAAGGAAAATAAATACAACTGGAAACAACTCTGAAAGCTGCAGACTCATGGTCAAATTCTGGCGCTATTAACTCTAGAGCATCTGCCTCCATATGTACGTCGTCTGCGGTACCACAGAGATGGAACCGTGGGTAAGTCACAACAATTCTAGCAATAGAAACAAAGTAGTGGAAAAGTATGGAACAAACTATAGTAAACAAAAGATGGTCATGCATGTGTAAAAAGTAAAGTATGGGCAGACAGGTATGTAAGAGAATAAGTAAAGTACTGGTAACTGTACGTAAAGGTGACTGTGTAAGTATAAGAGTGATAACTGTGACATGGCATATTGTAGCAACAATATTTCGACCACCGACAATGTGATGACGATAGTTAGATATCCAGGTGGTTGTAGCAACACTTAGGGAGGTGAGCGTCGTTTGGCTATCTAATAGTGTAGGCGGGCCTAATAATAAGAAGTCTAACTTAACTTCCCAATCAGCCAGTCAGTCAGGGCTTGAAGGCACAGGTCACTTCAAAGACTGCAGGAACAAGTCCATTGGTTGACCAACCCCCTTCCCATTCCTTTCTAGACATTGATTCGGTCGTAATTTAAGACCGCTCATTATTATACCGTTCTATCACGTTCGAGTAGTCTTGACTTAGTTAGTAGAACAATATAGTGGCACATTGAACAAACAAGCTAGTGCATCAGTCTTAAATGCCGCAAGGGCCCAATAGTGTGCTCCGTAAATGCTGGATGGCCCAATAGTGTTTTCCATAATGTGCTCCGTAAATGCCCGATGGCCCAATAGTGTTTTCCGTAATGTGCTCCGTAAATGCCCGAGGGCCCAATACTGTTTTCCGTAATACAAACAACCATGAGTACAATACAGCAATCAAACTAGTGCATCAGCCTTGGCTCGAGTGTACGATATGCAACTAGAAGTGCACCCGTCCCACGGAGCAACTCGTGGAATATCTACCTACCATTCCTACGGGGTGATGGTACAGCTTAACTAATAAGGGTGGACCCGGTCACTCCCGCACACTTCGTAGCTCAAGACTACCCTGTATCCCATGTATTATCATAGTCCAATGTTCATATCAGTGTTCGTATCAATATGGCCTCATGTGCCCTGGAATCAATCATGCTAGTGCAACAGTTTTAGCTCGAGTGTACGATATGCAACCAGAAGTGCACCCATCCCACGGAGCAACTCTTGGAATATCTACCTACCATCCCCTTTAGGGTGATGGTACAGCTTACCAAATACGGGTGGACCCAGTCACTCCCGCACACTACGTAGCTCAAGACTACCCCATAACCCGTGTTGTATCACATTACACATTTACAACAGTATCAGTATCCGTGTCCGTATCCATATCCATATCTGTATCCGTATGGCCACATAGGACCATCATTTCGTACATCCAACAATGTGTACAACAATACATCCATCAATGAGTACAACAAATACATATATATGTGGTATTTACTTGCTGAAAAGTCAAGGCAGAAGCCCCAACAGAGAATATCAGTCCTGAGCAATGCTTTGAAGTCCAACAACTATGATATCCATTTCCATAAAAGTGCACTATCTCAACTTAGTCCGAGCAATGCTTTGAAGTCCAACAACTATGATATCCAATTCCATAAAAGTTTACTATCTCAATTTAGTCATGAGCAATTCTTTTGAAGTCCAACAACTATGATATCAAATTCCATAAAAGTGCACTATCTCAATTTAGTCCTTTGGTCATTCCACTATTGATTAGTTCTATAGTTAATTAGGTCTCTAATCATTGGTTCAAGTCAAAAGCTTTTCTGAGACTAGATGTCATGTCCTAAGTTCGTACAAGTACACTATCCAGATTTCTTATGATAGAATTAGAGTGACTTACCATTTTGAGATCGTCGTGGTAAGACGAGGTTGGAGCTAGAGTTTATAAAGATGCTGGTGCACGAGAATTGGTACCTGCAAACACAAGATATCATTAATTAAAGACCACACAATTTTCTATCCATTTTCCTTAGCTGTTTCCACTTTCTTATAGCTTAAAGACTCGTCAAAATACGTGCTAAATATTTTTAGATGGGCTAGATGGGAGTAAAATAATTTTATATAGGAAGAAAATATTTTTCGGAAGCTCATTGGTATTTTAAATAATTTTTAAAAGGTTAAAATCAATTTTCGGAATTTAAAATCTATAAAAAATATTTTTTTGAAATTAGAAATTAACGATCGTAAATGTTCGACGAATTGTTTAGAAAGATATACACGTCGAAAAATCTCATCTGATATGTCGAAATTTTACTCTCGACTAGTAGAACACGAAAATATTTTTTATTTGTATGGGTTCACGTGTAGTATGAACGATATAAGTGTTTAAATCAATTCTGAACTAACTATCGTAATCTTTGAAAAATCATAACTTGAAAACCGAGTTTCGGATTGGGACGAAACTGGCGTCTACACGTTCGTGACGAAGGCGCGGATCGTCTGGTGGTATTCAAGGCTTCATCCAATACCTTCATCAAAATCACTATTCATAACTTATATTATATAATAATATAATAATATAATTTTATTAATAAAAACCCAAACTCCATGCGTAACCTGGATCACAGTTTCGTTTCCCTTTTTTTAAAGAAACTCACGCACGCACGCATGTAGACTTCCGTGGGGGCGTTGGCCTGGGGGAGGAGCGGCAGGTGGCCGGCCGGAGGGGACGCGCGTGGCGGGGGGGGTGACCGAAGGTGGCAGTGGCCGGCCGGAGGTCCGGTGACGCGCGCATGGCAGCAAGGAGCTCTCGGGCTGTGTTTTGGGTGGAGCTTCCTCGTTGCGGTGGTGGCAAGGAGGAGGTTGGCGTGGCCTCATCGGAGTGGAGAGGCCGGCACGACGACGTCGGCGGTGAAACCCCTTGGGAAGAAGAAGGAGGAGAGCGAGAGGGAGATGGAAATATAAGAGAACGTATGTGAGAGAGAGGAGTCTTCCCTTTTGCTGAGAGGAGTGGTGAGAATTTATAAGATAGTTATAATAATAATATAATCACATTGTAATTAATGTAATAATGGCTGAACGTTTTAGGTGTTGACTAAAGGTATAAACAAAGAGAATGCCCAGAACATGGGCTGCTGAGAACAGGTAGGTAAGGTGGTTAGGTGATTAATTAATTTAATATTTAGTCAATGATATTAATTAGGGTTAATAAATAGGGTTGGTGGTGGTTTTGACTAAGGGTTAGGGGAGATGTATCAGAATGAAAAACGTGAACACGTTTTCCTTATATTAACAACGCTTAGGATAGGTTAATTAGGGTTAAAGGTAATCAGGAAATGGTAATTAATTAAGTTACAAAGTATAATTAGTAAAACAGCAATATTGAAAATTACGATTTTGCCCCTGGTAGTAAACGTGTCCGAAAAATTACAAAAACATACCAACAGGTTCGTATCATCGCGAGGATCACGAATACGAGATCAGTTCAGGGTTTGAGCTATGGAGGTACGTGTTTGAGGCCAAAACGTTTAGAAAGCGGGTTTGCGGGTTCTCTATTGATTTGACTTCAGAAAATTACGAAATAAATATGGGAAGCCCTAAATGATCATTGAATGTTACTGTAAAAGTTTGAAATCGTTTTGATGATATTTGTATATAAAATAAATTCATTAAGCCAAAACGGTAATAACTGAAAATGAATTTTATCAGAAATGTTTTGATTATTTGATGAAATTTGATCTTACTAAAATACTCCATAACTAGTCTGGTACTTCAAAATATTTTTATAAGAAATTTTTTGAAATCAGTAGAACTCCTGACAAACCAGTATAAAATAGTTTAAAAATTGAAAAATTGGTCAAATAGGTAAATAGTTTGTCTTGATGAAAACAGGCCGTTACAACGGGAGTGCCCACTGACCGAACCCAGGAAGTCCGGCGTATCATCTTGGGCACCGACCGGAATATCGGGCCCATGGGATGCTGGTACCACTTTCAGAGGCAACGTCTCACCATTAGACCCTAATTCCGATCGCAATCCTACTCGTAGGCCGTATCGGTGAGAATCGCATGATAGGGTGGAAACCAGAGTCCCGGGTTTTTCCTTTATATTGTTTATCCCTTGCATTCTATTTTTCGTGACAACCCATCATCTGATTCGGGCTAGCTCGCCCATGGGGTGAATTTGATCCTTCTTGACACAAGCACATCCACGCCTCCCTGAGTTCGACCCCCAAGCCACACTACAACTCCGTGCACTTGCGGTTACAAATATTTAAATCTCACGCCCCCAATTATATTATTGCACACATCATTCTGACGCATATGCGGGGGGCGTCAAGCTTTATGGCGCCGTTGCCGAGGAGGCAACGTGCTTGTTATTTTAGGATTTCATGAACCCTAGTGTCTAGCTCTCATCCCTACTTCGCGATAATTTTCGCATTCTTCTTTTTCCTTTTTATTTTCTTATTTTTGTTTTTATTTTTTATTTTATCTGTTTCTTTCCCACTTTTCTCTTCACGGGTGTTTGTTGTTTTTCAAGCACAGGAGTTCAAGAAGTCTCGACGACTTGATCCCCGTTGATCCAGAGATAAACGCCATCCTAAGGCGTTTGGCCGCCGAGAAGCGAAGAAGAGAGGATCTTGAAACCATGGGGGAGAACACCCCACCTCACAAGTCCCTGCTGGAGTACTCGATGCCTTCCATCGAGTCCACCTCTGCCATCCGTCCTCCAGCTATTACAGTGCAAAGCTGTCTTTGGTGACGTGGATCCAGCAGGATCAATTTTCGGGTGCACCCATGGAGAGCCCCATTAAACATTTGGACTCCTTTTTGGAGAAATGTGACACCTTCCGGATAAACGGTGTCACAACTGAGGCGATCCGTCTGAAGCTATTCCCCTTCTCTCTGTAAGATAAGGCCAAGCTGTGGCTTAGGGGGAAGGATCCGAATACATTCAACATATGGGAGAAGCTCTCAAATGCTTTCCTGACAAAGTTCTTTCCTCCGGGGAAGACCATGAAGCTGAGGAGTGAGATCTCCTCCTTCTCCCAGGCCAGCCACGAGTCTCTGCACGAAGCCTGGACCAGATACAAGGAGATGCAGCGGAGATGTCCCCACCATGAGCTCCCCAAGTGGCAGATTATAAATCTGTTCTATAATGGGTTGAGGGACGATTTGAAATCTTCCATGGACGCCGCGGCTGGAGGGTCCTTTATGTCAAGAAGTGAAGAAGATGCCGGACAGATTCTGGAAAATATGGCATCTAACAATGAGCGGTGGTGTGACGAGAGAGCCACACCTAGATCTGGGGGGCATCCATAGGGTCGAGGACGTCGATAAATTATCCAGCAAGTTTGACTTGCTGTCGACCCAGATCTCTGTATTGATGGTAGGAGCCGGTGGCGCCGGTACACAACATATTGCCGCGGTGGAAACAGAAGTCATGTGGGAATTCGACGGTGGTGACATCTCACCACCGTTGGACCAAGTGAGTGCACTGTTCTACAATCCTACGGGAAATGCGCCGTATCCACCACGGACTAGCCCCAACCCGGCCTACTCTCCTAACAACCGGAATCATCCCAACCTTAGCTACCGGGCAACTTATCAACAGCTGACTCAGTAGCAACAACAGCACATATATCAGCCGGCTAGGCCTCAGCAGCAGTTTCAACAGCAGCAATTTCAGCAGCAACAACCTCCACAACAATATCCTCAATATGCTCCAAGGAATCAGCAGCCCATCCAGCAACAATATAGCCAGCAGAGGGCCATCTCTCCGGTTGAGTCCCTCTTGACTCAATACATCGCCAACCAGGAGAAGATAAATCTGAAGCTGGAGATGGGACAGAGAGTCCTCACTGATCAGGTGACCCAGCTGGGGTTACAAGTGGCAAACCTTCAGAGACCGCAGAATCTATTACCGCCACAGCCTGAGGTGAACCCGAGGGGGGTGAATCAGACCTTAGCGCTCACACATAAGCATGAGAACGTGTCCGCTATCGTCTTGAGGAGCGGAACGGAAATCCCCACAAGAGTGCCCCCAAAGGACCAAAAGCACCGTTTGTCGTGGAACGACCAATTGAAAAATTAAATGACGACGGTGCTTCGTCACCAACGCCAACTACTCCGGAGGGAGTCCATGGAGAGGAGAAGAAAAAGGATGCGGAAGGGAACCTCAGAGTGTTCAAACCCGTTGTGCCTTTTCCACAATGGCTTTCCCAAGCCAAGATAGATGAGAAGTATGGCAAATTCTTTGCCATGGTGAAAGATCTGAGCTTACAAATCCCCTTCCACGAAGCTATCGAGACGATTCCCTCCTACGCCAAATTTCTAAAGGACTTGGTGACAAGAGGATCTAGAAAGGAGAAGGTCGTATTGACGGCGGAGTGCAGCGCCCTCATTCAGCGCGCAAATCCGCCCAAGCTTAAGGACCCAGGAAGTTTCTCAATCCCTTGTTCTATTGGGGAAGTGCGAATCCAGAGGGCACTCGTCGATCTAGGAGCAAGCGTCAGCTTGATGCCCCTATCGCTATACAGGAGAATAGGGATGGGAGACTTGGGCCCACCGGCATGACATTACAGCTTGCTGACCATTCGTCAAGTACCCGGTGGGAGTAGTAGACGACCTTCCCGTTGATGTGAGTGGAGTACAAGTACCGATGGATTTTGTGGTGATGGACATGCCGGAAGACAAGCATACCACTATTATCCTTGGACGGCCCTTTATGGCAACCGCCGGTGTGCTAATTGACGTGAAGAACGGGAAGCTTTCCCTCAACGTCGGCCAAGAAAAAGTCGAATTTGACTTGGGGTTGTCGATGAAGCACCCTGATCCCCCGGATGATCAAAGATGCAATGCGCTGGAGTTGGAAGAAGAGAGAGCTGTGGAGGCAAGCTCCTGAGAGGTTCTCTCGGGAAATCCCCCCGATAGCTTGGGAGACTAAAGAGAGAAACAGACGGAGAGATGCAAGGGGGAGGTGGAGAGAGAGGTTAATGGAGGATTTGAGGTTATGGGAGAGGGGTTTTTGGCAGTCGGGTGGTTGGAGGAGACGAAACGACGGCGAGACGGTGAGATCGGGCGAGGGTTTGTGAACGGGTGGGTCGGGGGTATTTATAGGTTTTAAGTCGAACCGGTCGGGTGAGTTTTCACCTGACCGGTTGACTTTAGGTCGAAATTTGATGCTGAAGAAACGCTACAGGCGACCCGATCGGTTGAGAACTCAACCGATCGGTTCGCCGCTCTACACATTTTCCAGAGAACTCAGAGTTTCTCACCCGGTCCCTCAATCGGTCTCGCTTTTTGTCACCCGATCGGTTGATGAATCCTGAAATTTTCCCGAGAGTTTCCCCAGGTCACCAGGTCTGTTCACCCGGTCTCTTCTTTGCTCACCCGGTCGGTTCATTTGGTGACAGACACGGCTATTAGCTGATACATCCCAACCGATCGGGTGAGTTATCACCCGGTCGGTTGGGGCCTTGTTTTCTGCAAAAACCCAAAAATCGCCTAAGTTTCACGACGGAAGTTCTTGCGACTAGATTTATTTATAAAAATAGATAAAATAAAGTTAAGAAAAAGTCCTAAAAACGGAAGTAAAAGTTTAGAGCATGGGTTTCCTCCCATGAAGCGCTTTTGTTTAACGTCGTTAGCTCGACGCCTCAAGCGGTGGTCAATTAGGATCCGGAGGGTTAGAGGAAGAGTTGTCGGTCGTTGGGAATTCGACGGGAGAGAATTCTGGTTCTCCAACCGCATAGTGTTTCAGACGCTATCCGTTGACTTTAAACGGCTCATCCCTTCCCTTTATCTCAATAGCCCCATGCGGGAAAACCTTGGTGACGCGGAACGGACCTGACCACCTTGACCTGAGCTTTCCAGGAAAATTATCAAATAATTTCAAACCTAGGCTTTAAAATTTTAGTAAATTATTTCTAAAAATATCGCATAAATAATTTAGAAACATATATGTAAAATAAAAGAAACTTGTTTAGATTTCATCTCATGAAAATAAAATATTTCTTAAATTTACATATCCATTAAAACACTTTTAAAATCATTAGAAATAGATTTAAAAGCTTTCAAATAAAGTTTTTAAAATTTCTAATCTTTATGTAACTTAAGAAAAAATTAAATTTCAAAAATAAAATATTTCTTAAAATTACATAAACATTTAAATGCTTGGAAAAATTTTTATATCTCATAAAAAACTTTTATAAAGCATTTGAACATTCGAGATTCATTTAAAATTATCGTATAAAATTAAATCGTCTCAAAAAGAAAAATTTCCGTGTTGTAAAAACGATTTTTAAAACACAAAACATTTTTAAACTAATTTTAACATAAAGCTAAAATAGTTCGTATGTTTAAAATTAAGCAATTTTAAAGATTTAAAATGTCGCTATAATAGATCTATACCATAACCGTGGCTCTGATACCACTGTTGGTGTTTTGGCGGACCCCCAGAGCTCGGGTCTGTGTCCGTCCTAAGTCGGACGGACCACATGGGCACAAAGGCGCAGCGGAAATAGAAAACAAAATTTTCTAGACTAGCTAAACTATTTAGCTAGGCTCTGAGGGAGCCAGAGCCTAGCCCGATCTATGCCAACTTGGGGTGGATCTGACCACCCCAAGAGGGATCTACTCTAAAGCGACTAATTAAATCTGCACTAAAACTACTTAACCACATACCCAGAATCTTGGCCCTGGAGCAGGCAAGATGTACCGCACCGTCTTCAGAAGCTCCTCGTAGACGAGCCGCCTTGACTCGAACCGCCTGAGCCGCCTTGCACCCTCGAACCGATCCGCCCGAACCGACTTTCGCCTCCGAACCGATCACACGCAGTAGAAAGTTTCACTTGAGAAGAACCCGCGTTTTAGACGTCCGGAGCAAAATCCAAACCCCCTTCGTAGTCTTGCTAGGACTACTGCGGAGAATAGGAAGAGAGAGAGAAGAGTTTAGTCGCCGATCGAGCTGGCTCTAAAAGTCTGGAGCTACTCGATCGATGGCTTGGTGTATGTTTCAACGAAGAGAGTGCACCCATATTTATATAGGGAGTCGGCACTCACTCTCTCGTTGCGAGCAATGTGGGACTTTTGCAAATGGGAGAAAAATCAATTAAGCCAATTTGGCTTAATTTCTAGTTTAAGTGAGCTTTTCATAAAAGCAAACTTTAACTAAGTAATTCTCTTTTCAAATTAAACTTTAGACACCAAACAAGCTATCAATCCGAAGAGCTTTGAATGGTGAACGCGTAGGAACCGACAGCGACGAATTTCGACTTCGTTTGACCCCTCAAAAAATTGCCCAAAGTTGGGCAAATAATCGATTTTCATAGCCGTCATTTTGGGGTTTCAAAACCCCTAAAATTAACTTAAGTTACAGGCGCACCCGCTAAGCTTAGCGGGCGCGCCCGCCCAAGGAGACAAGGGCGGGCCGCACGCCCACTGGGCAGCGGACGTGCGCCCGCTGCCGCAGCGGGCGCCCGCCCGCTGCAGTCAGCGGGCGTGCACCCGCTGCAGCCAGTGGGCTGCGCCCGTTTGCCTTTGTCTATGGGCTTATTAGCCCAGTGGGTCTAACCCACTTCGCCTTGGACTATTTTTGCGTTTCTGGGCTCGTTTGAGCTCCGATTTAGACGCGGTTTGAACATGTGTTTAGACCGAGACGAGCCCGTCTCCAGGTAACCCTTTCCAATATATTTGTTTCTACTAAATTTTTCGTAACCAATTTACGACACATTTAATCTTTGGTTTGCATCAAATGCAACATTTGTCCCTATTGCTATTGCGACTAACTTTCACAACTTGACTTGTGAATATCATCGAATGATTTTCTCTCAATTAATATTCCTATTACTAAGACACGAACACTACTCGGTGTGAGACCCTACAGCCTGAACTTACTACAGGATGGGGCTCGAAACCCCTAGACGACGGTCACTACGAGCAGTAGCTGTCGTCCCTGTTTCAGAATCATCATAACATGATCGACCCTTTGATAAAAACATCATTGGGTTTACATTGGTTGTGCCAGTGATGAACTCCGTTAGCTATAGTCTCTTTGTCAAGACTGTGTTCCTGTTGGCCTAGGGTATGGTTTACTGTCAACCCTATTAGACAACATTGATCAGTATACGGCGGTCTTTGTTATCTACACGTTGTACTTCTTACAACGTACCCCGGCCGAGGGTTAACACAAAGATCGTACTGATCCTGTAACACTAACTTCCCTTTAACAGAAGTGACGAATCCCATCTTAGTCATCTACTCACCTCGAGAGCTTCAGGTGCACAACCTAAGATCTTTCAGCAGGCCTAGCCTCGAATCTAGATCATAGGTCTAAGCTACACCGTTCACTCATAGGATTGTACAAATGACTTCAGGTCTTAAGGACCAGCTTACCTATCATCACCCTAGAGTTATTAAAGACAGTTTAGTTAAAGTCAACCATTTAATAACTCTAATTTGGTAGTTCAGTGAACTCATTCTCCAATGAGCACATGTGTCTCGTCTCCGACTTCACCAAGTCGAATGACTATGAGATCATCATTACCCTAAGGTAAGACTGTGACACAGTGGTCTATCCGATGTGTCGATATCCAGTTCTCGACACATCGATGACCACGAACCATTTAAGACTTACGTTTATATTTGGTCGCTTACTTACTTATAATCGAGATCTCATCTAGATACGTAAGGACCTAACTATAAGTCTATGGATATTATCTAAGTATATTAATACAATCAATTTCATATTTATGATAATACATACCATATACAGTATGAACAAGACGTATACTTAGGATAAATTGCCTTATGGGCACATATCCTCCTACACCCATTTCCAAGGTACGAGGTCTAAGACATAGAACACTATTTTCTCAGCCTACATTTCTTATATATTCGAGCTTGCGCCGCCAGTCTTGAGACAAACCTCGTGGGTCGATTTTAGCTGCACCAAGCTCCCTTTCTCTTTTAAGTTCCATACAAACTAAGCATCAGAGGGGATTTGGGTCGGAACCCAGATCTGATCCCCCTAAGAGTCCATGTGGTGCAGATCGATGGTCATCATCCAACACCAAGGTCGACGTCGAGCTTCCCAGCCTCGAACGATCAACGCAACTATCGCTCGAAGGTCAATCGAACGTCGCACCAGCTCAAACTACCATCACTCGACCCTGGTTCTTCCAACCAAGCGTCTCATTCCAATTACTGACGAGGCTTCAACTGAGCATCTTGAGTCTACGTTAGCTTGACAACTGTCTCGATTAATTTTGGCCATAACAGTTTGGCGCCATCTGTGGGAAATGTTAACCAGCTTGACATCCCAAAGCAATCCAGAAGCTATGACAGCTGGACCCAGCAATGCCAGACCGGTCGAAGGTCCGAATGAGAAGCCAGAGCAAATAGCATCCTGGTGGAGGACGTCGCAAACTCCATGATGCCACCACCATGACCAGCAGAGGCCTCAAAAGAGCCTGGGGTGACCCGAACGGAGTTCACCCAGTTCACTGGCAGATCGATAGGAGCCTAGGCACATTGGAGACTTTAATATTCCAGAACATGGGGAGCCCATCCCCAGTAAATGAGCCGTTGATGCCTCCAAACCCGAACCTGACGCCAACCAAGGGCTCAGCTTTCCTTCGAGATCTGGGGGACCTACGGGCAGATCAACTGGAGATTAACCTCCACAATTCGCCCCCCCCCCCCCCCCCCCCCCCCCCCCGCCCGAGCCCACCAATACAACAGAGTGGGGGTTGATAATCGAGCTTTTGTTCTCCAGGAGGAACCCACCCCCTCCCATTACCGGGCAGCAACACGTAACATCCTAGATCAGGTAATGTATGGGGGCTCACCCAGGTTATAACCCACTAAACCCTGCAAGTGGATTCGTGAGGAGGGAAGAGATCCTAAACCGATCCTCAAGAGCCAACTTCTTGCAACCTAGAGTAGGAGGATCCATATTGGTCCAATCCATGATTCGGAAGACCCCCTGAAAGAGAATATCATCTCTACTCATTTTCTTCCTAAATTCAGGCTCCCTGCTCTACTAGCTTATGATGGCAGAGGAGACCCATGGTCGCATATTCTTAAGTATTTGAATGTCATGCTGATCCACGGGGCTGCCGAGCCATACCTTTGTATAGCCTTCCATGCTACTCTGTTCAAGAGGGCAGAAAGCTGGTACGAAGGGCTACCCCATGAATTCATCGGCTCGTTCGATGAACTGGCAGAAATAAGAAAGCAATTCGTCGCAGGACAACGTTCCAAGAAGAGGTCGTCACACCGCTTCTCGCTCAAACAAAACGAGAATGAGTCGATCTGAGCCTTCGTCCAAAGATTCAACGAGAGAGGCTCGATGTAGAAGATATATCGAACATAACCGTCATAGCGGTGCTTACCCAGGCGGTTTGGAATAAGCACCTGAGGACGGCCCTTCACCAGTTCTCCCCTAACACCATTGCAGAAATGTTCAAAATAACGGATCGGTTCACTTCCTCCGAGGAGGCGAAAGACCCAGCTGGAGTTTATGTGAGAGCACCCCCTCCCACTGTGGAGATAAGAGGCGAGAGAAACCAAACTCGGGGACCCCCCTCCAGGAGTCTCGAGATAAGATGCCCAGTGAGAGGAGCCCTCGAAGCAAGGAGCATCCTACCTACGCTAAGCCGGTCGCCCCTAAGACAAAATTCCTCATCTACGCCCTATGAGAAGAGCTGATCCAAGAGGCAGCAAAGAAGGGCAAATATGAGAAGAGGGATGCCCTCAAATTCTGCAAATATCACAACGATTTGGGCACGACACCAACGACTGCTGGACTCTCAAAAAAGAGATCAATGTCCTAGTCAAGCGAGGACACCCCAAGGACCTGGCTAATGATCCACCAAGCAAGGAGGGATCCTCAAAGTAGAAGGGAAAGATGACGGGATCGCCTGTCACTAAGGTGGTCGACTAATGAGCCATCTGAGACTTGAGGCGAATAATAGGGCAATGAACAACAACAGCTCCGATGTAGATTGGAAAACACCTATATGCCTTTTTTGTTTTTTTGGTACTTCCGTCAATAGAGCATGTCTCTTTTATCGAATAAAGTTTCGCTTCCATAAGCCTTCATAAAGTCTACAGAAACTATCCCATCAAAACTCCCCTCGAAAAGGATCCGATCCTCAGGAGGTTTTGGTAAAACTAAATTTACGTTGATGCAATTGACTCCTAAACAAGTCGTCAGCCGTAAGTCGAAAGGGCCATCCCTTCGCTACTTAACGACTCTCCTAAACAAGCGTCAGCAGTAAGTCGAAGGGGCCACCCCTTCGACACTGAACGACTCTCCTAAATGAGCGGCATCCGTAAGTCAAAGGAGCCACCCCTTTCTTACTGAACGACTCTCCTAAACGAGTGTCATCCGTAAGTCGAAGGGCCCACCCCTTTGCCACTGAATGACTCTCCTAAACGAGCATCAGCCGTAAGTCGAAGGGGCCACTGACGTCCCCCCGTTTATGTGTATGCAATGGTGTATGTGATTGGGGGCGCGAGATTTAAATATTTGTAACCGCAAGCGCACTGTGTTGTAGTGTGGCTTGGGGGTTGAACACGGGGATGCATGGTTGTGCTTGCGTCAGAAAGGAACCAATTCACCCTATGGGGTGAGCTAGCCCAAATCGAATGATGGTTTGTCACAAATCGTAGGCAAGAGGTTTAAACAATAATAAAGGAAACACGGGACTTCGGTTTCCACCCTATCATGTGATTCTTGCTAATACGACTGACGGATAGGATAACGATCGGAATTAGGGTTTAATGGTGAGACGTTGCCTCTAGAAGTGATACCAGTGTCCCATGGGCCCGATATTCCGGTCGGTGCCCAGGATGATACGTCGGACTACCCGGGTTCGGTCAGTGAGCATTCTCATGTCCATTAACACTGACCGACTCTGGGAGCACTAAGCTCGCAACGATAACTCCCAACATCTCATCCTGATGTTCCCACGCGCTAGGATTCGATGTCTACTCTAAAGGCGTGAGCTATGGCTAGGGAGTCAACCGCCAAGTTTATTCCCCCTTGGCCCAACGGTCAAATGCGGTCTTTTTCCCGCCGATGACAATAAAACACCATGCGTAACCAATAGATTCCTAATCGTTATCAATTTCCTAGTCCTATGGACGCATCTGTGAGAACCCACGAAGGGGTTTCCACCAAAATCCCAGATTTGGGAACTACTCACACATATTTACTAAAAAGAAATCAAAATGAAAATCGACCGTTAAAAACATAATCGGGCAACAGAAATGTGGTAGTAGTAGTGCAATTAAGATAATATCAAAGTTTGGTTAAGATCAGAGCACTTACAAATAGCAAATAAATTACATCCGTCACAAGAGAGAAAAACAGTAAAAAATTACAACAGCCCCGTTTCTGGAAACCTAGGGCTTATATTTATATAAAACGACATCACCCGATCGGGTGAAGAATCACCCGATCGGGTGAAGAATCAACCGATCGGGTGACCTGTTGCGATCTTCGGCAGTGATCTTCAGAAATATCACCCGGTCAGACGGCACGGTCGGTTGACAGAAGTAGCTCTCCGTTTGGATCTTGGTGTCGTCGGGTGAACCGAACGGTTGATAAATCAACCGATCGGTTGGAGACGTCGTCCAAAAGACAGTAAGTCGTAATGTTTTGGCACGGTCAGCTGGTGGTCGGGTGAGCTCTCCGGGTCGTGTCTTCGGGAAATTGGCTACAGATGAACCAATCGGGTGAAGGTCACCCGATTGGTTGGAATTCAGCTTCGTTTTCCAGAGAGATCAGTCGGGCTGAACCGGTCTCTGACCCAGTCGGTTGACACTTGCTTCGCTTCATCGGCAGTCTGGGTCGTGCACGCGTGCATCACCCGATTGGTTGGCTGTGTCCAACCGATCGGGTGGGGGCTGAAAAGTGGCAATCTTGGTCGTTTGACCCCCTGGATCATGCGTGACTCTTCCCGTTGCTCCGGGGACTCATGATATCGTCGTTATGTGTCCCCTACACTGGCAAACTCCTGCAAACACGTAAAAACACGGAGAAGTGAAAGAAAACAAGAAAATACGAGAAAACGGATACGAGACCGCGGAAAATAACGAAAAAACACAAAAGAAGACGTGTGTGAATATATGAAATATAAACGCATGTCAAAATCCCCCAAGCTGAATCCTTCCTCATCCTCGAGGAAGACGAGTGAGAGTAGGAGCTCGGAGGGAGAAAATAGAGCGGAAGAGGGAAAAAGAGAACTCTAAATCCTAAATCGCCCGTCAGGGCCAACAAAATTAAAAACACCACACCAAGCGAGCAAATGACAAATCTCCACACTAAACCAAAGAAAACGAGTCCAGACAAGTGTCGCGGGCCCACGTGGTGAAGCGCGAGTGAGTGTGGTCGTGCGCTAGCTGACGGTGTGGCTATCTACATCGTGTAATAAGCTCCATATACACAAATCCAAGAAAAGACCCAAATATCGATTCGATTTGAAATAAGTGATGAATATATGGCTCAAGCATGCATGAGAAGAGTATGAGAATGGAAACGCATCATGTGTTAGGGACTCCACGGCTAGGGACTTGGACATCACCACACTTTCGCCTAGATAATAGCTAAAAATTTCCTAAGCCAAGTGTTTTCGAAAACGATGGAGGTTGAGAAGATGTGGAGAAGAATACTCGGTGCAAACTATCGCCTTCCCTTTATTCATGGTAGGTAGGAAAATATTCACACGCATTTTTTTTGGGTTTTGGATATATGTATTTTTTTTGGGCTTTTGGTTGTATATATATATATATATTTGTTTTTTTTTTCCTTTCTTTTCTCTTTTCTTTTCTTTTTTTCTTTTCTCTTTTTTTTGGATTTTTGGGCTTTTGGGATATATACATGTGTGTACTCTCCCAAGTGGGAGAACGGTACACGACGAGGGGATTTGCACCTTTAAAAAGAAATCTGATTCTAAACACTTGGGCAAAGGAGATATTTCGCTAATCAGAGCATAGGCTAAAATGGGTTATCATAGTCCTAACTGTGGAATCCCGACACATGCAAAATGAAGTATACGATATATATATATATATTTTTTTTGACAACCCAGAAAAATCCCCAACCCCATCCCCCTGCCTTTGGCTTTTTTTTAGGAGGGTAAGGCGAGAGCCCGGCCGAGACTATGCAAACTGGGGGGAAACCGCCGTGCCCCCAACGGCCCCCGGGTAAGTCCGAGAGGGGATATGTAGCCCCAGGATAAATAATTCCACAACAAATTCCACAATAATTACCAAGTCACGGCGGCCATAGGCCTCGAACCCCGCACCCCTTGGCTTTGGAGCGGAATGACTTACCACTGGGACACCCTCTCGTGGGCGTATACGATATATATATATATATATGGAAAAAAAGTGAGATGAGAGATAATCACGGAGCTGGCGATTTGCGCGATCGTGGTGATCCTGGGTCGGCGGCTACGTCGGCGGATTCCCTTGGCGTTGGCGGTGGCTTCGTAAAGAGAGTTGGTTTTGATCTAGGCGATGGTCCTTGGTCGGTCCTTGGCGGGGCTGGGGTTGGTAGCGATTCAGATGGGACTTCTCTCGGTGGTGGGGAGCGTCTAGGCGGCATGGGGTTTAATGTTGGATCTGGTTCAGATCTTGGCGGAGATGGGGTTGTTAAAGTTGTCGGCGGGGAGAGTCTGGGAGGCGTGGTGTTTTCTCATGGCGGCGCTGGGGTTCTTAGGACTGATAAGAACTTCGCTTCTCGATCTCGCGTTGAGGACGGTGGGCAGCGTGTTAATGGCGGCTGGCAGCGTGTCTCTAGAGGGAAGAAGAGGGTTCCTCTTGATCGAAATTTTATTCGTCATCAGGCCTTCTCAGATAAGGCTAATCGCATGAATTGGGGGCTTTCAGGGCCGTGATGATGGGAGGCTGAAGAAAGCTGCTTCTTCATTCAAGGTGGATGCTTCTTCTTTGAAGAAGGATGCAACTTCTTTGATTATTACTGGACGTTTGCCATCTGATGGATCTGTTGCTGGCCGTGCGCCAGTCAAGCCTCTTGCTTCTATTCATATTAATCCATCTGTGGTCAAGCGGTCTTAGGTGGATATCTGCGCCACTCGACAGAAATATGCAGACCCCCTCGTGATGTCTCATATTCCTCCTGTCAGCAAATCTGATGGTATTGTGCAGGTAAAGGTATCTGCGGGTTTGATAGATGTGGGGGCATCTCGATGGCAAAATACTCTGGTGGGTTACATTTTGGGAGATGTTCCGTTCTTTGGGCAAATTAAGGCCTGGACGGATAAGCTTTGGAGAATTAAAGGGGGGTTACGTATCTTCTCCCGTGAAAATGGTTATTTTTACTTCAGATTTGATAGTGAGGAGGATCGTGACACTATTCTGCACGGGGGTCCTTGGCTATTTGATGGCAAGCTCGTCGTTCTTCAAAAGTGGTCTCCGTCCACCCAACATGGTCGTGACATCCTTACAGTGGTTCCTGACGTGCGTTTATATTTCATATATTCACGCACGTTTTCTTTTGTGTTTCTCCGTGTTTTCCGCCGTCTTTTATTCGTTTTCTCGTATTTTCTCGTTTTCTTTCACTTTTCTTTGTTTCTCCATGTTTGCATGAGATTGACCTCGTAGGGGACGTTTAACGACGATATCGCAAGTCCCCGGAGCAACGGGAGGAGTCACGCGTGATCCAGGGGGCCAAACGACGAAGATCTCATCTTTCAGCCCCTCACCCGGTCGGTTGGCCATCTCCAACCGATCGGGTGATGCACGCGTGCACCACCCGGTCTCAGCCGGAGCCCAAGTGGAAGTCACCCGACCGGTTCACAGGCCGGTTCAGCGGGGGCATGTTCTCTGTCTTTTCGAGCCAAATTCCAACCGATCGGGTGACTCTCACCCGATCGGTTCATCTGTAGCTGATGCTGAGGAGTTGAAGACACGGTCACCCAACCGATCCCTTCACCTGATGGCGCCAAGATCCAACCGGTCACTCCAAGAACTCACCCGACCGGTTCATATGACCGGGTGAAAGTTCGCCGTTTTCTGTTATTATTTGTAACGGATCAACCGATCGGTTGACTTGTCAACCGATCGGGTGATACGATAGCCTATAAATAGAACCCCTAGGGTTCCAAAAACGGAGAGCTGCTAGTTTTTACTGTTTTCTCCTATTGTGACGGCTGTAATTACTGTTCTTTTGTAAGTTTTTGGATCTTTCTCAAACTTTAGTATTATCTTATTTGCTCTACTACCTTCGCATTTCAATCGCCTGATTATGATTTCAACGGTTCATTTTCGTTTAGATCGCTTTTTAATGAATATTTGTGAGTAGTTCCCAAATCTGGGATTTTGGTGGAAACCCCTTCGGGGGCTCTTCCCGATGCATCCATAGGGTTAGGAAATCGATAGGGATTAGGAATCTAATGGTTACGCGGGGTGTTTCATTGTCATCGGCGGGAAAAAGACCGCCTTTGAACGTTGGGCCAAGGAGGAATAAACTTGGCGGTTGACTCCCTAGCCATAGCTCACGCCCTTAGCGTAGACGCCGAATCCTAGCGCGCGGGAGCGACAGGATGAGACGTTGGGAGTTATCGTTGCAAGCTTAGTGCTCCCGGAATCGATCAGTGTTAATGGACACGGGAGTGCCCACTGATCGAATCCGGGATGTCCGGTGTATCATCCTGGGCACCGACCGGAATATCGGGCCCATGGGATGCCGGTACCACTTTCAGAGACAACGTCTCACCATTAGACCCTAATTCCGATCGCCATCCTACCCGTAGGCCGCATCGGCGAGAGTCGCTCGTTGGAGTGTAAACCAAAGTCCCGGGTTTATTTTCTTATTGTTCATACCTTGCATTCCTATACCGTGACAACCCATCAACAGATTCGGGCTAGCTCACCCACGGGGTGATTTTGGTCCTCCTTGACACAAGCACATCCTAGCCTCTCTGTGTTCGACCCCCAAGCCACACTACAACATCGTGCGCTTACGGTTACAAATATCTAAACCCCCACGCGGGTCCCCCGGCCATTTGCGGATAGGCAAGCCGGGGCACACGTCAAGTTTATGGCACCGTTGCCGGGGAGGCAACGTGCTTGTTATTTTAGAATCTCTTGAACCCTAGTGTCTAGCTCTCATCCCTACCTCGCGATAATTTTCGCATTCTCCTTTTTCCTTTTTATTTTTCTTATTTTTATTTCTTATTTTATCTGTTTCTTTCCCACTTGTCGCTTCACGGGTGTGTGTTGTTTTTCATGCGCAGGAGTTCAAGAAGTCTCGACGACTTGATTCCAGTTGATCCAGAGATTAACGCCACCCTTAGGCGTTTGGCCGCCGAGAAGCGAAGAAGAGAGGATCCCGAATCCATGGAGGAGAACACCCCGCCTCACAAGTCCATGTTGGAGTACTCGATGCCATCTATCGAGTCCACTTCCGCCATCCGTTCTCCAGCTATTGCGGCCCAAAGCTTTAAGCTAAAGCCGTCTTTGGTGACATGGATCCAGCAGGACAAGTTTTCGGGTGCACCCATGGAGAGCCCGATCGAGCATATAGACTCCTTCTTGGAGAAATGTGACACCTTCCGGATTAATGGTGTCACGACTGAGGCGATCCGTCTGAAGCTGTTCCCCTTCTCGTTGCGAGACAAAGCCAAGCAATGGCTTCGGGGGAAGGACCCCAACACTTCCAATACCTGGGAGAAGCTCCCCAACGCTTTTCTGACGAAGTTCTTTCCTCCGGGGAAGACCATGAAGTTGAGGAGTGAGATCTCCTCCTTCTCCCAGGCCAGCCACGAGTCCTTGCATGAAGCTTGGACGAGATACAAAGAGATGCAAAGAAGATGCCCTCACCATGAGCTTCCGAAGTGGCAGATTATTAATCTGTTCTACAATGGGCTGAGGGATGACCTTAAATCTTCTATGGACGCCGCGGCTGGGGGTTCCTTCATGTCAAGGAGCGAGGAAGATGCCGGACATATTCTAGAAAATATGGCATCCAACAATGAGCGGTGGTGTGACGAGAGAGCCACACCCAGATCTGGGGGTATACACAGAGTCGAGGACGTTGACAAACTTTCAAGCAAGTTCGACTTGCTTTCGACCCAGATCTCCGCACTAATGGTAGGAGCCGGTGGGGCTGGTACACAGCAGATTTCAGCGGTAGAATCCGAATTCTTTGGGGAATTCGACGGTGGTGACATCTCACCACCGTTGGATCAGGTGAGCGCACTATTTTACAACCCCACGGGAAATGCGCCGTATCCACCAAGAACCAATTCCAACCCGGCCTACTCTCCAAACAACCGGAACCACCCTAACTTTGGTTACCGGGCACCATTTCAGCCCTCGCCACCTCAGCAGCCGCAGCAACAAACATATCAGCCGGCTAGGCCACAGCAGAGTCAGATTCAGTAGCAACAATATCAGCAGCAACCTCAGCAACAATTTTACGCCCCCAGGAATCAGCCGCCAATCCAGCAGCAGCAGCAGTATGGCCAACAGAGGGCCGTCTCTCCGGTTGAGTCTCTCTTGAATCAATATATAACCAACCAGGAGAAGATCAATCAAAAGCTAGAAATGGGTCAGCGGGCCCTCACGGACCAAGTAACCCAACTGGGGTTACAAGTGGCGAACCTCTCAAGGACACAAAACCAATTGCCGCCACAACCCGAGGTGAACCCGAGGGGAGCAACCCAAACGTCGGCACTCGTGCACGAGCACGCAAATGTGTCCGCTATCGTTCTGAGAAGCGGGACACAAATCCCTACTAGGGTGCCCCCTAACACACCGGAAGCACCGTTGGTAGTCGAGCGACCGATCGAAAAATTAAACGACGCCAGTGCTTCGTCATCAAACCCTACGACTCCGGAGGGAGTCTCTGAAGAAGAGAAGAAGAAGAACGAGGAAGGGAGCCCGAAAGTGTTCAAACCCGTTGTGCCATTTCCACAATGGTTAGCTCAGGCCAAAATCGACGAGAAATATGGCAAGTTCTTCGCCATGGTCAAGGACCTGAGCTTGCAAATCCCCTTCCTGGAAGCAATCGAAACAATCCCCTCCTATGCGAAATTCCTGAAGGATTTGGTGACGAGAGGGTCTAGAAAGGAGAAAGTAGTGTTGACGGCGGAGTGTAGCGCTCTCATCCAGAGGGCAAATCCGCCGAAACTTAAAGACCCGGGGAGCTTCTCTATTCCTTGCACGATCGGGGCAGTAAAGATTCATCGTGCACTCGTCGATCTCGGAGCGAGTGTAAGTTTGATGCCCTTGTCGATGTATAAAAGGATAGGAATGGGTGATTTGGAGCCCACCGGTATGACCCTACAACTTGCTGACCAGTCTGTCAAATATCCGGTGGGGATTGTGGATGACCTCCCCGTCAATGTAAAAGGGGTGCATGTGCCAGTGGACTTTGTAGTCATGGACATGCCTGAAGACGCACACACCCCCATCATCCTGGGACAGCCTTTCATGGCCACTGCTGGCGTTTTGATTGATGTGAAGAACGGAAAACTTTCGCTAAACGTCAGCGGAGAAAAGGTTGAATTTGATCTGGGGTTGTCCATGAAGTATCCTGATCCCCCAGATGACCCTAGGTGTAATTTACTGGAGGTGGAAAAAGAAAAAGCTGTTGAAGAGAGCTCCTGGGAGATTCTCTTAAGAAACCCCCCCGATGACTTGGAGGATTCAGAAGACCGAGACGGCCCCAAGAATGATGATGCTGCTGGGAAAGCGAGTGCAGCAAGAACGACCCCTCCCGGGTTCCCCAAGGCTCCTCGTGCGAGGAAAGCGGGGAAAGAACCCATGGGCCTCACCAAAGACGAGGTCTGGATCCTAAAGAAGATGGCGATAAGCGCCAATACGAAAGAGAAGCCCCCGGATCCTAAGAACAAGGAGAGGGTAGTCGAGCAAATCTTTCTCCAGCCGCTGACTACTCCAAAGGCCTTAAGCTCCGATGAAGAAGAGATGCCGAACTTTGGGCATCACCCGTATCAACCACCGTGAACATCACTTACGGGCGTCGAGCCAACGAAGTTAAACAAGTGCGCTTCATGGGAGGTAACCCATGTTCTAAAATTTTTCCCCACTTTTTAGTGTTATTTTTTACTTTATTTTATCTATTTTTATAAATAAGATCAGCCGCAAGAACATCCGTTCGGGGACTTAGACAAATCTGTTGGTTTTTGCAGGAAACAAAGCCCCAACCGATCGGTTGATAACTCAACCGATCGGTTGGGATGTATCAGATACAAGCCGCAATCTGTCCCCAAATGAACCGATCAGTTGAAGAATGGAGAGACCGGGTGACAGACCGGGTGAGCTGGGGAGAATTCTCGGGAAATTTTTGGGAAATATCAACCGATCGGTTGAGTTAGAGCACGATCGGTTGAAGCGACCGGGTGAGCAACCCTCAATTCTCAGGAAAATGAGTGGAGCGGCCAACCGATCGGTTGACAAGTCAACTGACCGGTTCGCCTGTAGCACTTCTTCGGCAAGAATTTTTGACCTAACCGTCAACCGATCGGGTGACAAGTCACCCGATCGGTTCGACTTAAAACCCTATATAAACCCCCGACCACCCGTTCGCATTTACCCTCGCCCGATCGCCATTGTCGCCGTCGTTTTGCCTGCCTCTCCTCCCCAACGGCCGATTCTCACTCCCCCACATCCTCCACTCCTCCAATACTCCTTCTCTCCACCTCCTCCATCAATCTCTCCATCATCTTCACTCCCTCTCTGCTTTCATTTCGAATTTCTGACCTAATTCCCCCCAAACAACGCCCATTTCGAAAATTCTTGCTGAAAGAGGTCACCGCGGCTCCACGCTAGTCACGTTGCACAGTGTGGGGACATCTACGAGCAAGCTTCGCCATTTCGCTTGGGTACACTCGCTCCTACGCTCATATTTCTACGTTTGCCCTATAAATTGTGCTTTCTCATTTTGCTTGTGTTAGTGTGCATTCATCGCTTTTGCACTCATTCATACACGCACACTCACGCATGGCTAAGGATAAGGACAAGGGGAAGGGAATTATGCGGGAGGAGGAACCGTCTCGAAAGAGACGAAAACGAAAACGTCCCTCTTCCCACACACACGAGCACTTACACTTGGCCCTCCCCCGCCTGTTATCCCCCCTGTGGACCCAATGTTGGGCCCGCATGGGTATATCTTTAGGAACCAGGAACACAAGGATTTTTATCGTCGGCTCGATGCTCGGGGGCATCTATCTACTAAGTTCCCGCACACACAAACACTTGTCGATCTCGGTGTCTACACCGAGGTCGAATCTCTTTTTGCTAACTTAGGATGGTTGGCCTTCCTTAATGCATCTGCCGTATCCTACCCGGCACTCACCCTCGAATTTCTCTCTACACTTGTTTGGGAGTCCGGGTCGATCATAAAATTTCGGGTGCGTAACCGGAGTGTCACCACAAATCTGAATACAATTAACGATATATTTGGTTTCCCCAATCTTGGGGATGACTCCATCCGACACTACGGGTACACGCCCGAATTTACCGTCGATCAATTCTGGTTCCGCCTCACACTGCTCCATGACTATCCCCGAGGAAGGGCCAAGGCCTCCTCCATCATTCATCCCGTGTTTCGTTTGGCCCACAGGATCATATCATCCGCATTTTTTCCCAGGGACGAGTCCGGCACCGTGACTATCCCTGACCTTTTTATCCTCTGGGCCATGACTTTCCCTTTTGTCCGGGACGATGATGGGATTAGATTCAGGGCCCCTACCGTCCCCATCCATGGCGGCGATTGTCTTGTTTACAAGCTTCTCGAGATCAGCCGGGCCGGTAAGGGGAAGTTTTGTTGTGGGGGCATCATTACTATCATTTGCTCTTACCCCCAATTTAATATTCCCATTCCCAATAATCTTCCCGCTGCCGCAGGACCCTCACAGCTAGATATTGATGTCCTGCGGCACATTCACATGATTAAACCCCACTCTGATGGCCGCTTCATCTTCAATTATGGCCACCCCCAGCCCCTTACACAATTCTCCCCAACCCCGCTCGCATGACCATTGCTCTTGTGGGAGATTGGACCTTCCCACCCGATCCCAACTTCCTAGCGGGGTTGCACCTTCCTTTCCTTCCCGCGGGCGCACGCAGATCACCGTCCCCTGTCGCCCACTTAGGTGAGCAGGATATCCATGCGTCTCGTGGAGATTTGGGGGCTGGCCCGAGTCGTCCTGTCTCTATTCCGGGGCCCATCACGTCTGAGCACCTCTTTGCGGCCATTTCTGGCCTTGTCTCCTGTGCCGGCATGACCACTGCCGTCGGCACCACTTTGACCTTACCTGCCGGCACCACTTCTGCCTCACGTCAGTCCACATCTTTTGGTCGCCGCCAGGTATCTACCCGTCTTGGTCTTGAAAGGGAGGTCGCTGCCCTTCGTGAGCTCGCCATGTCCTCTGCCTCCTCGGACCCATCACCGTCCTCTTTTCTCACTCACCCACGTTTCCTCGAATTGAGAGGAACGTGGCCGCCATTCTTCGCCTTCTCACTCACATCCACGGCCCACCTCCACCTTCACCACCTCGACGATCTTCTCCTCCACCTTCACCACCTCGGCGATCTTCTCCTCCACCCTCCCACACATCCCCACATCCATCACCCCCCTCACCACATTCTTCTCCTCCCTCATCTATTCCCATCCCGGTATCCGCTTCCCCCCTCCCGACCACTTCCATCGCACCCACGCTACCTCCATCCTCCATCACTCCATATGTGCGTCGGAGGAAATTACCGGTGCGCTCCAGATCTCTCCCACCACCTCCCACTACCGTCACCACCACATCTTCTTCCCCCATTTCTATTCCTCTCACCACCGCCTTGATCGTCTTCCTACCACCACCACCCACCTCCACCGACACTCCTCCCATTGTTCACACCACCGCTGCACCTTTTCCTCCACCTCATTCCCCACTTCTCCGCACACCCCCAGCCTCCCCCGATCACCCAGCCACACCCTCTTCCGAGGAGGACGAGGACTCACCTTCTCCTGCTTTCTGATTTCACCTTGTTTGCTTTTGACTCCCCCTTGCATATCTCTGCATTTCACGATCACATTTTATTTGCTAGCACTGTCATGTCTAGCTTGGGGGACGTCTATTTTGGTGTGTTGTCGTGTTCTGTTTTTTCTCATTTTTGTGTGTGTGCTTGTTTTTCCCCTTTTGAGTGTCGTGTCGTGTGGTTTTATTTCTATTTTCGTGACGTTTGATTTTGATTTTGATTTTTCTTTATTTTCAATTTCATCTCTGTGTTTTCCTCGTTTTCATTTCTTTTTGTGTCGGTGCGTATTCCCCCCATCTTCATTGCCCTCCCGTACTCACTCATATTGCATTGAGGGCAATGCAAGCTTCAGCTTGGGGGAGTCGCACTGTGTGCGTCATTTGAGTCCTTCTTTTTCGTTTTTGTGTCGTTTTCATCGTGTTTTTTATTTTTTCCTTTTTCTCTTCTCTTCTTTTTAGCTCTTTCTCCTAGAGATGAACCCTATGATGAATCGCCACAAAATCACACACACCTAGCATGGCATCGATAATCACACTCACTAACCCTAGGATTTCGAGTCCTCTTGCATTTCACGCATCGTGGGTCCACTTAGCTTTTTGTGAGTCGTGCGTCGTGCCTATCTGTTTGGTGTGCTTCTACTTTGTGATTTTACTTTATATACCTGTCTAGGAATGACCCCTAGATTATCATGCTTCGATTTGAATATGCGGTATTCGCTTCTACTATATGCATGCTATATTTATATCGTATATTTCATTTCGCATGTGTCGGGATTCCACAATTAAGGACTAGGATAACCCATTTAGCCTATGCTCTATTTAGCGAGAATAGTTTCCTTTGCCCAAGTGTTTAGATTTCGACTTCTTTTTTGTTTTACTTGGTGCAAATCCCCTCGTCGTGTACTGTTCTCCCACTTGAGAGAGTACACATGTGTATAGCCAAAAACCCAAAAATCCAAAAAAAAAGAGAAAAGAAAAGAAAAACCCAAAAAGAAAAGAAAATAAAAATTTTGTATAGCCAAAAAGCCAAAAAAATACAAATACCCAAAACCCCAAAAAATTTCCCATGTGAATATTTTCCTACTTGCCGAGAATAAAGGGAAGGCGAGAATTTGCACCGAGTGTTCTACTCCACACCATCTCAACCCCCATCGTTTTCGAAAACACTTGGCTTAGGAACTTTTTAACTAGTATCTAGGCTATAGTGGCGTGATTTCCTTAACCCTAGTTGTGAAATCCCCGATGCATGATATGCTTGAACTAATATTCACCGCAATTTCAAATTCGAATCGGTATTTGGGTCATTTCCTGGATTTGCGTATATGAGCTCATAGCACATTGTAGAAAGCGACACCATTTGCTAGCACACGACCGTACTCACACGTGCTTCACCGCGTAGGCCCACGACACTTATTTGGACTCGTTTTCCTAGGTTTAGTGATGTGATTTGACGTTTGCTTGCGTGGTGTGTCGTTTTTGATTTTTGTTGGCCTTGACAGGCGATCTAGGATATAGAGTTTTCTTTTTCTCTCTCTCTCTATTTTTCCCCTCCGAGCTCCTACTCTCACTCGTCTTCCTCGAGGACGAGGAAGAGTTCAGCTTGGGGGATTTTGACGTGCGTTTATATTTCATATATTCACGCACGTTTTCTTTTGTGTTTCTCCGTGTTTTCCACCGTCTTTTATTCGTTTTCTCGTATTTTCTCATTTTCTTTCACTTTTCTTTGTTTCTCCATGTTTGCAGGAGATTGACCGCGTAGGGGACGTTTAACGACGATATCGTAAGTCCCCGGAGCAACGGGAGGAGTCACGCGTGATCCAGGGGGCCAAACGACAAAGATCTCATCTTTCAGCCCCTCACACGGTCGGTTGGCCATCTCCAACCGATCGGGTGATGCACGTGTGCACCACCCGGTCTCAGCCGGAGCCCAAGTGGAAGTCATCCGACCGGTTCACAGGCCGGTTCAGCGGGGGCATGTTCTCTGTCTTTTCGAGCCAAATTCCAACCGATCGGGTGACTCTCACCTGATCGGTTCATCTGTAGCTGATGCTGAGGAGCTGAAGACACGGTCACCCAACCGATCCCTTCACCCAATGGCGCCAAGATCCAACCGGTCACTCCAAGAACTCACCCGACCGGTTCATATGACCGGGTGAAAGTTCGCCATTTTCTGTTATTATTTGTAACGGATCAACCGATCGGTTGACTTGTCAACCGATTGGGTGATACGATAGCCTATAAATAGAACCCCTAGGGTTCCAGAAACGGAGAGCTGCTAGTTTTTACTGTTTTCTCCTATTGTGACGGCTGTAATTACTGTTCTTTTGTAAGTTTTTAGATCTTTCTCAAACTTTAGTATTATCTTATTTGCTCTACTACCTTCGCATTTCAATCGCCTGATTATGATTTCAACGGTTCATTTTTGTTTAGATCGCTTTTTAATGAATATTTGTGAGTAGTTCCCAAATCTGGGATTTTGGTGAAACCCCTTCGGGGGCTCTTCCCGATGCATCCACAGGGTTAGGAAATCGATAGGGATTAGGAATCTAACGGTTACGCGGGGTGTTTCATTGTCATCGGCGGGAAAAAGACCGCCTTTGACCGTTGGGCCAAGGGGGAATAAACTTGGCGGTTGACTCCCTAGCCATAGCTCACGCCCTTAGCGTAGACGCCGAATCCTAGCGCGCGGAAGCGGCAGGATGAGACGTTGGGAGTTATCGTTGCAAGCTTAGTGCTCCCAGAATCGATCAGTGTTAATGGACACGGGAGTGCCCACTGATCGAATCCGGGAAGTCCGGTGTATCATCCTGGGCACCGACCGGAATATCGGGCCCATGGGATGCCGGTACCACTTTCAGAGGCAACGTCTCACCATTAGACCCTAATTCCGATCACCATCCCACCCGTAGGCCGCATCGGCGAGAGTCGCTCGTTGGAGTGGAAACCAAAGTCCCGGGTTTATTTTCTTATTGTTCATACCTTGCATTCCTATACCGTGACAACCCATCAACCGATTCGGGCTAGCTCGCCCACGGGGTGATTTTGGTCCTCCTTGACACAAGCACATCCTAGCCTCCCTGTGTTCGACCCCCAAGCCACACTACAACACCGTGTACTTGCGGTTACAAATATCTAAACCCTCACGCGGGTCCCCCGGCCATTTGCGGATAGGCAAGCCGGGGCACACGTCAGTTCCTGTATGGGTACAATTTCACAACCTACCTCTATCAATGTGGACTCTAGATATATTAAACAAATTGCTAGCAGGGTGGGTACACCTATTTGCCTTGACAAAGCTACATCAGCGTTGGATAGAATCTCTTATGCTCGCTGTTTAGTGGATGTTGATGCGGAATCCCCACTTCAACGGAGCGTTCAGGTAATTTTGGATGACCATACGTCCATAACCATTGATGTTAAATATGAAGGAGAACGCCCTAGATGTGGACGTTGTGCTTGCTTTGGTCATCTAGACGCGCAGTGCCCTATGTTGACTCTTGTTACCGAGCCCCCTTCAATCCATTCTCAGGTTGCCCATGCTACCAATAGTGGGCTGTCTGATAATATTGTTAGTCTGACTGTATCAGCGAGTAACAGAGTGGATGTTAACAATGCTATCTCTCAAGAGCTGAACAATCCCCAATCTATGAAGACCACTGCTCTTGTGCAGGTCAATGAACTGAGTGCTACTGCTAACATAGAGGGGGTCATTGTTACGAATGTGGAGGCCCTTCCTAATCAGCGACAAAGCCTTTTTGATACGGCAACTGCTTTGTTGCCGGATAATGCCCGGCCTATTCTCTCCTGTGCGAATGGTAGGGATCAATTTATTGAAAAGGGCGAATGCTGCAATTCGGCCCCAATTGCAGTTAATTCTCCTCTCTTTCAGGAAAATTTGAGTAGCAATGCTGGACCAGCTCCCATTCATACGGGTAGTCCCCCAGTCGGTATTATCACAGTGGCCTCTTAGCACAAGGCTGCTCCTGTTCTTCTCCAAGTCAATGATGACCAAGTGGATATTGATCCTCCTTTAATCTCTACATTTCTAAATCCTGAGTGGTTAGAGGAACACTCTACCCTTAAAGAAATCAGTACCCACACAAAGTGCAAACCATTGAAGACTTCACCGTCGGTGATCAGAAGAAGTTCTCGACTTGCGGGCTCTTCACCTGCCCTGCCCCCCTCCAACTCTTTGTAATGTCAGTCCTCTTCTGGAACTGCCGAGGGCTTAATAATGTATCGCGAAGATCGGATCTAAAGCATAAGTTGTGAAAGTTTAGGCCAACAATTGTATGCCTCCTAGAGACGAAAGTTGATCCTCTTAACTCTGTTAGGATTTCTAAGTGCTTCGATAAGCAATGGGCCTATATTGATAATAGATCTCTCCACAAAGGCGGCCGTATTGTTATTTATTATAACTCTGAGATTTGGAGCAGTTCACTTCTTGCGGCCTCCCCTCAGCACATCTCTTCCTTCTTCACAAATGCTTCGGGATTTCGTATGTGCATTACGGCTGTATATGGGTTCAATCTTCCTAATAACAGACTTCCTCTATGGTCTGATCTCGAAGTGGACTCTCGGATGCTCACTAATATTCCTTGGTTGATTGGTGGAGACTTTAATTGCATTCGCTATTCCCACGAGAAATTGGGTGGTCGTCTTGTTGATAATACTTCTATGGACTCTTCCAATTCTTGCATTGAGGCTTGTCAAACCATTAAGCTAAAAAGTACGGGCTAAAGTTATAGCTGGAGTAATAGACGAATTGGTCCGTCTCGTATCTCTGCAAAATTGGATCGTGTTCTTTGTAACATGACTTTCTTGGATACCTTGCCGCATGCCTTTGTTGAGTTCTCCTCTCCTGGCACGAGCGATCATGCGGCTATGATTGTCTATCTCCTATCCAAGGTAACTCTCTATCCTACTCCATTTAAATTCTATAATTCCTGGACTTCGTACCCAAGTTTTCAGGAGTTGGTATGTAATAATTAGGGGCAACAAAGTGGAAGCTCGGCAATGCAGAGATTGGTAAACAATCTAAAGTATATGAAAGGAATTCTTAAAGTATGGTATTCCAGCCGCGTTGCCGAATTGAGTATTAATGCTTGTAGGCGGGAGTTGGATCATGTGCAATACGATAATAGGCTACCTTCTGATTCTGCACTCCAGGAACTTGAGAGGGAAGCTTGTTTAAAACTGGCACGTTCTTTAGACATTGAAGAGGAGGATATGCGTCAGAAAAGCAGGCAAAATTGGCTTACCTTAGGGGATAGGAATTCCAAATTCTTTTATACAGCTATGAAGGCTAGGCGTTCTCACAACAATCTTAGCCATCTTATTACTTCTAATGGCGTGAGATATTCTTCTCCTGATGACCTCAGAATTGAGGCTCCTTTATTCTATAGAAACCTCTATATGCAGAATGACTACTGGAACGTGTTTCCAAATTTAATTCCCAAATATAGGCTTACTTTGGATGCTGCTACCTGGATGGATCGGCCAGTCTCAAAATCTGAAATAAAGAGTGCTCTACCAAATGAGTAAAGATAAGGCACCGGGGCCTGATGGTTTCAATGCTAACTTTTTCCAAAGTCAATGGAGTGTTGTTGGAAATGAGGTACTTGAGGGCATCTCCTCTTTCTTTAGTTCGGGTCGCATGCTTCCACACATCAACCATACTTTTCTTACTTTGATTCCGAAGAAGGCTAATGCTGCGGGGCTAGGGGACTACAGACCGATTTCATGTTGTAATGTGATTTATAAAATCATTAGTAAGGTCTTGTGCAACAGATTAAAGCGTTTCATTAGTGATTTAATTTCCCCTAATCAGGCTGCTTTCCTGAAAGGCAGATTGTTGGCTGATTGCACCCTTATTGCCCATGAGCAAATACGGGATTTTAGTAACCCTATGGGGTCTAGAACCAGTATCAAGTTGGATTTGTAGAAAGCGTTCGATAGCGTTAACAAGCATTTTATACCTTTTCTCTTACACCAGATGGGCTTCAGAAACAAATTTATCAACTGGATCTCGGAATGCATCTTGACCACTATGTTTTCTGTCTTAGTGGACGGATCACCAGCTGATTATTTTCCTTCCAACAGAGGCCTCCGCCAAGGGGATCCACTTTCACCGTATCTTTTTGTTCTGGTTATGGAGGCTTTCTCGCTACGTATGGCTCGGGCAGAATCTTCTCGTATTATCCTACCCCTGCGTAGGGTTGGTGCGATTTCCCATTTGCTATTTTGCAGATGATCTGCTACTCTTCTGTCGTGCAAATCCCCGCTCCTTCAATGGTCTTAAAGAGGTTTTGGATAAATTTTATCTTCTCTCTGGCCTCCATATTAATTGTGATAAAAGCTCAGCCATTTTCAGTAAAGGGGTTGCAACTCTAGGGACCCCGCTTCTATCCTAGGCATCAAAGAGGTATCTTCGTTTTCTATTTATTTGGGTTTGCCCCTGTCCTATAAATACCCAAGGGCTTCGTTATTTGGGAGGCTGGTTGATAATTGCAATAGGAGACTAGCATGTTGGTCTTCCTCTTTGCTATCGATTGCTGGTAAAATTGAATTGGTCAGGTCTGTGATTTATGGTATGGTGGCTTTCTGGATGCAAGCTTATCGGCTTCCTCCATCTGTTATTCGAACTATCAACTCTGCCTGCAGGAGATTTATATGGGGGAAATCTAATGTATGGGCCTGGAAGGATTTTTGCACCCCCAAGAAAGAGGGGGGTGTGGGCCTTAGACTTCTGGAAGATATGAATGTGGCCTCTGGGGTTCGACTAACTTGGAGAGTGCTTACTACAGACGGTGTCTGGGCTAAGTTTATGAAGAGGAACTATGCGGCATTGACTTATGGATTCTTCTATACTAAGGCTTCCCCTACACAATCAGGGACTTGGAAATTTCTACTGAGGAATCGTAGTATTTCTCAAAAACTCATCAAGCGCACTGTCAATGATGGCTCCACTACCTCCTTTTGGTTTGACAATTGTCACCCAAAGGCACCCCTCTATCTCCTTCTCCCTCCACCGGCTGGAACTGAAAATAAACGGGTATGTGATTTTTGGAATGGGTCCGGTTAGGTGGATGATCCTCACATCCGGCCATTATTGCTCGTTCTCAATACATTTTCTCTTGGTCTGGGCCCCGACGGGTGGAAGTGGGTCTCGGCACCCATGTGCTCCCTTCGCACGGCATGGGAGGGCACTCGTGAACAGCATCCGGCATTTTCCTACTATCTAGTTGTGTGGCATCCGAGAATTGTCCCGAAGATGTCCTTATGCTTGCTGCGAGCGCTTAGAGGCAAGCTCCCTACGCGTGACTATCTATCCATGTGCGGAATTATTACTGTGCATTCTTGCGTACTTTGTGATGCTACGGCTGAGTCCATCTCCCATTTGTTTTTTGAATGTAATTACTCTCGTTGTCTTCTGACTAGAAGTCTGTTGAAGCTGGGTTACAAAGGTGTAATTCCGACTACCCTATCAGGTACATGTGATCTCAATCTCTCCCGATACTCCAAGAGGGATCCTGTTGGTGTTCTTGCTAAAACAGTATTAGCCTCCTTGGTTTGGCACATTTGGAAGCAGCGGAATAAGAGGATCTTTGAAGATACTAAAGTTGAGAAGACGGATCTATTTAAGGATATTGCTTCGGATGTCCTTATCTCTCTCCATGATATGGACACAGATGAGGCTTCAGACAAGACCCCCTTCTCCAATTGGGACTTTATTGATTCCGGATAATCTGTTCTCCCCTTTAAGGACAGTTAGATTTGTTTTGTAATTTTTGGGAACTACTGTATTGCGCTTTTGGTGAAAGTTTATAATTGTAGGTTGTTGGTGACGGCGCTTGTGCCCTCTCCCTACTCCTTCACTTATTTACTATTACCTCTTGCGTAAAATTTTTGTATGTATTCTTTGTTAATAATATAGATCCTTTTACCTGCCAAAATATATATATATATAAGAGGGTATTCGAGGTGTAATGAGTCTAAGAGGGTATTCAAGGTGGGAGAATGTTCACTTGGCTCTGTACAGGCCAACAGTTCCTCAGTTCAAGGAGCATTTCAGCCTGGCGGAAATGCTTTCTCGCAAATTGTTGGGAGTGTGTCTAATATTAATATCGTAAATGCCTCCATAGTTGCAGATTCTCAAGGGAAGGACACAAACTCCCATCCATCTGTAATGGTTTATGATAATCCTGATTGGGAGGAGGAGCACAATGCTTTAGTTCTGGAAACAGCTACTTCAAAGTCTCAGAAGCAAGTTCCAACTCCACATGTAGCCACTCGCAAGAGCTCTCGGTTGAAGGAAGGAAGCTCAGGGCAGTTAGCAACAAACTCTAACTTTAATCAATGACTCTATTTATATGGAACACGAGAGGACTAAATAACATTGTGCGGCATAGAGACCTTAGAGATCGTCTGAAGAAGATCAAGCCTTCATTGGTAGTGTTGCTTGAAACCAAGCTACAAGCTAATTCCATTGCCACTAAATCGTGCCTGCCCAAATCCCGGGTCACTGTTGACAACTTCTCACTGCATTGGCATGGCCGCATTCTCATGGGGTATGATTTTGATGTTTGGCAGCTTCGCCTACTTACAAGTTCCTCGCAGCACATTACTGTTAAATGTACCAACTACAGGGGATTTGAGTTCTTGTTTACTGGTGTTTATGGGTCTAATAGCATGGCTGAAAGAAGAGAGTTATGGGAGCATATGAAGGGGTTTGCTACAGTGGTTAAAATGAAGCTTTGTTGGTAGGTGGAGATTTCAATTGTGTTCTATTTTCCAAAGATAAAACAGGTGGTCGACGAGTTGAGGATAGCATGGTGAAAGACTTCTGCTGTTGCGTCAGGGACTGTCAGATTGAGGAGCTCAAATGCACGGGTCATCGGCTAAGCTGGTGCAACAGGCGTCTAGGCAAGGATCGCATTGCGGCACAACTAGATCGGATTTTGACCAACGCCAACTGGATCGACAACCTACCAAATTCCTATGTTGAATACCTTGACCCTCACACCAGTGATCATGCGCCTATGGTAGTTCGTCTCCACTCTCATTTGCATCAAGATCCAAAGCCTTTCAAATACTTCAACCATTGGATGCACATGGCTGGGAAACTGAAATCGTGGAATCAAATTGGAGGATTTCCATATGTGGAAATAGGATTTTCATCTTGGTTAACAAGTTTCATGGCCTCAAATCACATCTCCGCACATGGGCTAGGAATCAGCACTCAGGTACCCAAATTACCCTATGCCGAAAGTTATTGGAAGAAGTTAGAAGTCTTGATGCGATCCATTATGATGTGAATATCCAAGAAAGGGAGCGGCTCCTCTCAAATGAGCTCGCTAACCTACTTGCTTTAGAGGAGGAAATGTTTCGCCAAAAGAGCAGACAAGACTGGCTGGAACTGGGCGACAAGAATACAAAATTTTTATATAATGCCATGCGGGCCAGACACTGCCACAATAACTTATACCACCTAGTTGATGCTGATGGGGGCCAGAGCAAATCATATGATGATTTAAAATCTGAAGCTACAAACTATTATGAGAAGCTATATAATCAATGTCACCATTGGCAAGTCTTCCCCAAGCTTACTCCTAAAAGGAAAGTTAATGCTGAGGCAGCTAGCTGGATGGAAAGAATGGCCTGCCTGGATGAAATCAAAGAGGCAGTATTTCAGATTGGACCGTGCAAAGCTCCTGGCCCAGATGGATTTAACGGTTTCTTCTTTCAACACCATTGGAGCCTCATTGGAAAAGATGTTATTGCTGCGGTCCAATCTTTCTTCAGTTCTGGTTACCTGCTAAGGCAAGTTAATCACACTTTCCTTTCCCTAGTTCCTAAAAGTACTAATGCTTCTGATATAGGTGACTACAGACACATTGCTTGCTGCAATGTCATTTACAAAGTAATCAGTAAGATCATTTGCAACAGACTCAAGCTGATTATCCGTGACTTGATCTCCCCCAATCAAGCGGCTTTCCTAAAGGGTAGACTTCTCTCTGATTGCACCCTGTTGGCCCACGAGCAGATCAGAGACTTCAGCAACCCTATGGGGGCTAGAGCGTGCATTAAGCTTGACCTCAGAAAGGCTTTTGACAGTGTGGACAGGGAATTTGTCTACTTTATACTTCATCAGATGGGATTTGGGTTTACATTTATCAGCTGGATAAAGGAATGTATTTCTTCGCCCACTTTCTCTGTGATGGTCAATGGCTCTCCGGTAGGCTACTTTCATGGGAACAGAGGACTCAGGCAAGGTGATCCACTTTCCCCTTATTTATTTGTCATAGTAATGGAAGCTTTCACTCTCCTTGCGAAATCTCTCACTAAAGGGTCCATTCAACCTATGAAGAGGTCTGGCACTATCTCTCACCTGTTATTTGCAGATGACTTGCTCCTGTTTTGCCGGGCTAATCGCAAATCTTTTAATGGGCTCAAAAATTTGTTGGAGGAATTTAAAATTTTCACAGGTCTGGAGACCAACCTGGGGAAAAGTGCAGCTTTATTTAGCAAAGGGGTGAAAAGGCATGATGAGCTTGCAGAATTTATAGGGGTGAAGCATGTAACTACTTTTTCCACTTACCTGGGCTACCTCTTTCTTCAAAGTATCCGAAAACTCACATGTATGGTAGACTGCTGGATAAATGTCAGAAAAGGCTGAGTGGATGGACTTCTACTTCGCTATCGATAGTAGGACGGATTGAGCTCGTGAGAACGGTTATTTATGGGATGATATCATTCTGGATCCAAGTCTACAGAATTCCTCCTGCTATATTACGGGGCCTTAACTCCTTGTGCAGGAACTTCATATGGGGGCCTTCAAAAGCTTGGTCCTGGAAGGATTGCTGTAAACCGAAATCTGAAGGGGGAATTGGGCTTAGGTTATTATCTGATTTGAATCTAGCTTTGGGGATTAAACTTACTTGGAGACTCCTGAAGTCTAATTGTCTCTGGGCTGATTATATGCGAAGCAAATATAGGGACGTGGGAACATTCTTTGCAGCTAAAGGTTCTCCGATTCAATCGGGTACCTGGAAGTTCCTCCTCCATTGCAGGAGCTTATCCCAGAAGCTAATTAAGCGGAAGGTGAGAGATGGCAGGGAGACTCTATTCTGGCATGACAACTGGCTCCAATGCGGGCCTCTCAAAAATTTATTTCAGATTCCCTGCGGAGCTACTAGTAAATGAGTGCGGGGTTACTGGGATGGAGTGGAATGGCTCAATGACCCCTCTATTCAAAACATTAGGCCAATATTATTGCAAATAAAATTTGTCCCTGGATCTGACTCGTGGGAGTGGGTTCCGAGTTCGGATTTCAAATTCAAGGATGCGTGGGATAATATTCGTTACAAAGGTTCCCCGTTTCCTCACTACAATCTCATTTGGTACTCCAAGTACATCCCGAAGATGTCCTTGACGCTCCTTCGAGCCTTCAAAGGTAAGCTCCTGACACATGACACCTTGGCTAAGTGGGGTCTGAATACTCCGACCGACTGCGTGCTGTGCGAGGATGGCAGCCCTGAGAGTATAGAACATATCTTCTTCCAGTGTTCTTATACATCTTATATTTTCAAACGATCAATGCTGAAACTGGGAAACTCGGGTCCTCTGGATTTTTCTCTAGCTGGATTCGGCAATTACATTGCAAGGAGCTTAGCAAATAAAAGTAAACTGTGTTTCCTATCTAAGATTATTCTCTCTGCCATGGTGTGGCATTCATGGCGGGAGCGAAATCGGCGAGTCTTTGAGAACACGTTTCGTCCCAAAACCAAACTCTTTGTAGAGATTGAGGCAGCTGTCAGGGTAGCTATGTGGAATGAGGATGGCACGGATTGTGATGAAGCAACTGCCGTAGCCTTGGACAATTGGGGAATCGTGGATGCTGGGTGATGTAGGATGCTGGGTGATGTTGGTAGCTTCGCGGAATGAGCTCTGCGGAGATGACGGCTTGAATTTATTTTGGCAATGCATGGACTCTAAATGCTTATGAAGCTATCGGTTGTTGCAGTTTTTGGCCAATATAGTAACTTTGGCTTCTGTATCTATCGGTTGGGGGTTTTTTGTTTTCGCTCTATGGGATGGCTGCCGCTTGGTAATGCTTGGGTCCTGTTTTTTGTTTGTGGAACCTGATGCTGTATATCTTTGGTGTGTCTGCATGGTTAGAACTTAGGTATTGGCTGGTAGTAGGGAGTGACAACGCATGTGTCCGTTCCTCTCTACTGTGCCTAGTATCCTTAGATCTACCACTGTGTACATTATTATACAATATATATATAGAATCTCGTTTATCTTTCATATATATATATATATATATATATATATGGGATTAATGGGTATCATACGCCATATGAGATAGGATCTCATATGCCCTCTCACATAAAGCAACCAAGTACAAGCCCACACGGGCTTGTACTTGGTTGTACTTGGTTGCTTTATGTGAGAGGGCGTATGAGAGCATATCTCATATGGCGTATGATAGCCATTATTCTATATATATATATATATATATATATATATATATATATATATATATATATATATATATATATATATATATTCATGCATATAGAAGCAGACATGGAAAGCAAATACCGCATATTCAAATCGAAGCATGATAATCTAGGGGTCATTCCTGGACAAGTATATAAAACAAAATCACAAAGTAGAAGTACACCAAATGGCTAGGCACGACACACGACTCACATAAAAGCAAGTGGACCCGCGATGCATGAAATGCAAGAGGACTCGGCTTCTAGGGTTAGTGAAAGTGAAAATCGAAGCCGTGCTAGGTGTGTGTGTGTGATTTTGTGGCAATTCATCATAGGGGTCATCTCTAGGAAAAAGAGATCAAAAGATGAGAAGGAGAAGGAAAAGAAAAAGAAAAACACGATGGAAAACGACTTTAAAACGAGGAAAAACGACACAAATGACGCACGAAGTGCGACTCCCCCAAGCTAAAAACTTGCATTGCCCTCAATGCAATAGAGGTAAATACGGAAGGGCAATGAAAATGGGGGGGGAATATGCACCGACTCAAAAAGAAATGAAAAACAAGAAAAACACACATACGAAACTGAAAAATAAAGAAAATCACATCACACGACATATATACAGAAAATAAAAGATAGAAAATCACACCACACAACATTTATAACAAGCACACATAGAAAACATCACATGACAGCACACAGAAAAATGACGTCCCCCAAGATAGACGTGACAATGCTATCGAGAAAATATGATCATGAAAAACGCAGAGATATGCAAGGGGAAAAATCAGTCAGAGCTGCTGGCGGTAGAGTGGTAGGGGGATGGTGAGGAGGGTGGGGAATAGCGGAGAAAAGAATCCTAAGAGGACGAAGATGGTGTGCCGACAGGAGTAGGTGGGGCAATGGGCTGGACCTCGGTGGATCATGGTGGAAATGTACTGGTGGATCATGGTGGATCATGACCGCACCGGGTGAACCGACAGACGCATGCCAATCGGGGGGATCCAAGGGTGGAAATTGTACGAGTGAGGCATACCAAGGATCCGGGTAGAACTCCCATGGTAGATGAGAAGTACGAATGGGGAGGCGCGCAGGGGGTGAGGGTGGGAGGATGGCAAAAGCAGTGCAGGTATGACTATAGAGGCAGACCGCACGATCCTCGCCAAAAGGAGCAAGCATACCGATAGTAATCAAATAGTCGCGATCGATACGGCTACATCCAGGTACAATAGGGAGGTCGGGCGGCATCCTCAAGTCACAACTGACAATAAGAGTAATCATCCCCCCACAGCATATAGAGCCAGTGGTTGCACGGCTAACGGATAAGATCTCGTGGATGATCCAATGAGCGGTGTCAATGGGTAATGGGATATTGCCATGAATCCTGTCATGGGACATGGCGTAAAGAAAGAGGAGCTCATCCCGGGACACCATGGATACATCTACGTGAGCGAAAATGGTGTTGGTAAGGAAGCAATGGGCGAAGCGGTAGCATGGATGTATGATGTAGGAAGCATGGGCTACCGCTGGAAAGGTGGTATATCGGGTGAACCGTTGCCAAACACCATCAGCCCGAAAGTGAGAAAAGATGTCAGATCGATCATGAGTTGAGCATTCAACATCCCTGGCAACGGCGCCATAAATCTTTACGTCCCCCCGTTTGTGTGCATGTAATGGTGTATGTGATTGGGGGCGCGAGATTTAAATATTTGTAACCGCAAGCGCACAGTGTTATAGTGTGGCTTGGGAGTCGAACAAGGGGAGGCGTGGTTGTGCTTGCGTCAGAAAGGAACCAATTCACCCTATGGGGTGAGCTAGCCCAAATCGAATGATGGTTTGACACAAATCGTAGGCAAGAGGTTTAAACAATAATAAAGGAAACCCGGGACTTCGGTTTCCACCCTATCATGTGATTCTCGCTAATACGGCCGACGGATAGGATAACGATCGGAATTAGGGTTTAATGGTGAGACGTTGCCTCTAGAAGTGATACCAGCGTCCCATGGGCCCGATATTCTGGTCGGTGCCCAGGATGATACGCCGGACTACCCGGGTTCGGTCAGAAGGCATTCCCATATCCATTAACACTGACCAACTCCAGGAACACTAAGCTCGCAACGATAACTCCTAACATCTCATCCTACCGTTCCCATGCGCTATGATTCGATGTCTTCGCTAAAGGCGTGAGCTATGGCTAGGGAGTCAACCGTCAAGTTTATTCCCCTTGGCCCAACGGTCAAATGCGGTCTTTTCCCGCCGATGACAATAAAACACCCCACGTAACCAATAGATTCCTAATCCTTATCGATTTCCTAGTCCTATGGATGCATCTGTGAGAACCCACGAAGGGGTTTCCACCAAAATCCCAGATTTGGGAACTACTCACACATATTTACTAAAAAGCAATCTAAATGAAAATCGACCGTTAAAAACATAATCGGGCAATAGAAAGGCGGTAGTAGCAATGCAATTAAGATAATATCAAAGTTTGGTTAAGATTAGAACACTTACAAATAGCAAAGAAATTACAGCCGTTACAAGAGAGAAAAACAGTAAAAAATTACAACAGCCCCATTTCTGGAAACCTAGGGCTTATATTTATAGAAAACGACATCACCCGATCGGGTGAAGAATCAACCGATCAGGTGACCTGCTGCGATCTTCGGTAGCGATCTTTAGAAATATCACCCGGTCAGACGACACGGTCGGTTGACGGAAGCAGCTCGCCGTTTGGATCTTGGTGTCGTCGGGTGAACCGATCGGTTGATAAATCAACCGATCGGTTGGAGACGTCGCCCAAAAGACAGTAAGTCGCGACGTTTTGGAACGGTCAGCTGGCGGTCGGGTGAGCTCTCCGGGTCGTGTCTTCAGGAAATCGGCTACAGATGAACCGATCGGGTGAAGGTCACCTGATCAGTTGGAATTCAGCTTCGATTTCCAGAGTGATCAGTCGGGCTGAACCGGTCTCTGAACTGATCGGTTGACACTTGCTTCGCTTCATCGGCTGTCCGGGTCGTGCACGCGTGCATCACCCGATCGGTTGGCTGTGTCCAACAGATCGGGTGGGGGCTGAAAAGTGGCAATCTTGGTCGTTTGACCCCCTGGATCACGCATGACTCCTCCTGTTGCTCCGGGGACTCATGATATCGTCGTTAGGTGTCTCCTACGCTGGCAAACTCCTGCAAACACGTAAAAACACGGAGAAGTGAAAGAAAACAAGAAAATACGAGAAAACGGATACGAGACGATGGAAAATAACGGAAAAACACAAAAGAAGACGTGCGTGAATATATGAAATATAAACGCACGTCAGCCACCCCTTCTCTACTGAATGACTCTCCTAAACGAGCGTCAGCCGTAAGTCGAAAGGGCCACCACTTCGCCACTGAACGACTCTTCCCAACGAGCGTCAGCCGTAAGTCGAAGGGGCCACCCCTTCCTACTGAACGACTCCCCTAAACAAGCATAAGTCATAAGTCGATGGGGCCACCCCTTCGCCACTAAACGACTCTCCTAAACAAGCATCAGCCGTAAGTCGAAGAGGCCACCCCTTCGCCACTGAACGACTCTCATAAATGAGAGTCAGCCGTAAGTCGGAAGGGGCACCCATTCGCCACTGAACGACTCTCCCAAATAAGCGTCAGCCATAACTCGAAGGGGCCACCCCTTCGCTACCAAATGACTCTCCTAAACGAGTCATCAACCGTAAGTCGAAGGGGACACCGCTTCGCTACTGAACGACTCTCTTAAACGATCGTCAGCCATAAGTCGAAGGGGCCACCCATTCGCTACTGAACAACTCTCATAAACGAGCGTCAGCTGTAAGTCGAAAGGGCCACCCCTTTGCCACAGAACGACTCGCCTAAACGATCGTCAGCCGTAAGTCGAAGGGGCTATCCCTTCGCCACTAAACGACTCTCCTAAACGATCGTCAGCCGTAAGTCGAAGGGGCCACCCCTTCGCCACTGGATGTCTCTCCTAAAAGATCGTCAGCCGTAAGTCAAAGGGGCCACCCCTTTGCCACTGAACGACTCTCCTAAATGTTCTTCAGCCGTAAGTCGAAGGGGCCACCCCTTCGCCACTAAACGACTCTCCTAAACGAGCATCAGCCGTAAAGCTAAGGGGCCACCCCTTCGCCACTGAACGACTCTCCTAAACGATCATCAGCCGTAAGTCGAAGGAGCCACCTCTTCGCTACTGAACGACTCTCCTAAACGAGCATCAGCCGTAATTCGAAGGGGCCACCCCTTCGCTACTGAACGACTCGCCTATCAACCATAAATCGAAAGGGCCACCCCTTTGCCACTGAACGACTCTCCTAAGCGAGCGTCAGCCGTAAGTCGAAGTGGCCACCCCTTTCTCTACTGAACGATTCTCCTAAAACGAGCATCATCCGTAAGTCGAAGGGCCACTCCTTCGCTATTAAATGACTCTCCTAAATGAGCATCAGCCGTAAGTCGAAGGGCCACCCCTTCGCTACTGAATGACTCTCCTGAACGAGCACCAGCCGTAAGTCGAAGGGCCACCCCTTCGCTACTGAATGACTCTCCTAGAATGTCTTCAGTCATAAGTCGAATGGCCGCCCCTTTGTCGCCAAACGACTTCCCATTTTGTCAACCATGAGTCGAGTAAATCTCTCCCTCACTATGGAGCGTGGTGGTCAATTTCTAAATGTGGTTCGATGGCTTATCATCGATCACCCTGAAGCAGCGCCTAACCCATCGAGAGGGGCCATCAAGCATTACGACCACCACAGGACATAAGTGAAAACAAACAAAGAGATGCAACGGTAAACAAGGATACACAGGCCAATTCTCCTGTCACTTCCTATTGCAAAACATTATTTTCGTTTACAGCACCCCCTATACATTCAGAAATTTCTACAAGTAGGTATAAAACAAAATCGGCAAGATCTTACAGCGATCAGTCAGGCCTTTGATCTCCATCCAGCATGGCCGTAGACTCTGGGTCCCTCGTAGCGTCCGCTCTTGCTTTGTCGCCAGCCATGGTGATAGCCTCGTCCAAGGGAGCTGCATCCTCCATGCCTTGGCTCGACTCGTCATCGCCTTGGCTCGACTCATCCTCATTGATGTCCGAAAGTATCACCTGGATCTTGTCGATCTCAATGGAGAGGTCAGAGAATCGGTTCTTCATCTCTAGTAGACATCGTTCATAGCCCTCTTTGTATAGCTTGTCGAAATCAGGAAATGTACCTTTGAACCCCTGAATCACCCTCTCTGCTATGACCCCGGCTTCGACCCTCTCTTCCAGCAGAGCATCCTCTATTCACTTCCTCAAGACGGTTTATGCAGCCTCCCTCCTACGAGACTCGTGCAACTCATCCTCGAGTTTTTGGAGGCAACTCAGTCTCGTCTCACAGAGAAGACTGAGTCTGGTCAAGCCAACTTGAGATCACTCCACGCACGACCTAATGACCTCCAGGGTTACCCCATGATTGGCCACCTCCAGAGCGCGACGGCGTAATACGCAATGGCCACAAGATCCTACACACAACACTCGATGGTTAGCCTACGCACTGATATCAGCATCGATAGAGGCCCGAACAATAATTACCTGGACTCTGGCATGAACGGATATTGACGTAAGCCGCTCATAATCGACCCTTTCCACGACAGCCATGTCCCGTGGAAGGGTCACATTCTCAGTGATGCAGGAGGCAATCCAGCAATCAAGAAGATCGGAATCTCCACGCCTCAACAGAAACCTCGCCCTGACGAGCTCCTCTCGAAGCAGTCGAATGGGCCCTGAGGAGATCGGCCCTCCAACAAAATCGGCCTATACTCGTCAGGGATTTCTTTAGACAGCCCTACCGGAGGGAACAGACCTCCCCAAGGCTAGGAGTCTTGGAGCATAAGAAGCTCTGGTGGAACCTGAGTCCTCTCCGAGTCTTCCTCGTGAGGAATATCGCTCCCAGGCTGGGAGACATACTCTGCTGCTGCATTCGACCCAGATGGCTTCGAGTCATTGAGAACGATTCTCTACCTCTTATTAGTCCCCTCCAGTGCCACTACTTCAAATTCGGAGTCGGACCATTTCCTCTTCTTTTTCTGTTTAGGGCGGGCCACCTGAGCAACCCCCTCGACAACCATGGGACGATCATCGAACGGCTGGGCCATCGATCTCAGCAGGGTCGGTGCCTAGGGCGAAAACATGGTCGCATCTGCCTCTCTGATGGAAGCCTCGACTGCTTACCTCAATGCGGGATCCACCAATAATCCATGCTGGTCATACCTGCCAGAGCAACAAACGAGTTAGGTTGAAGAACGAAGGTCGAACAGTTGGCAAACACGGTCGAACCAACCTTTCTTCCACATGGTCCGATGTAACACGTCATCCGACCACAGCCACTCGATCGACCTTATACTCTCCAGCAGGCTCTTCAGAGTTTCGACGGCTTTCTTCTCCTCGATAGTCAGCAGCTTATCCTCGGCAAGTCCCAAATCAAGGGCGCCCCAACCGGTGCAGAAGCTTGCCTCCCCCTGGAAAACCACAAATACAAACTTGTCTTTCCACTTAGGATTGGAGGTGGGAAGATCTTCCAGCAGCTTCCTGCCTCGACGGGCCATTATCTTGTACCACCCCAGGGTCTTAAGGGAAGGGATCAAGAAGTAGTAGTTAAACAGACACCTGGATGGTTCAATTTCCTTCGTCATGCACAGAACTATGAAACCCATCAACATGCCGATGGCGTTCGGCAATAACTGGCAGAGAGAAATGTTCAGGGTACACAGGAAGTACTGTATGAAGGGATGCATGGGAAACCAAAGGCCTCGTTCGAAGGCTTTGACGTAAACCCCCGCTTCCCGATCGCCAGGCCGATAAGCCCTCTCATCCCGCCTAAGCAGCCTAATTATATAATCAAGACGGAAATAGCTCCTGAAGCTCGACGATTTGGCCGGCCTTGACTTTGGACCTCACATTTGCCAGCAAGCCTGGCTCCATGACCCCTTCCCGATTCTTATGAATGGTTGTGACCACGTTTCTTCCATAGGCAGAGATGGAGGACGAAGCCAATGCTTTCGAGAGAAGGAAAATCTGAATCGAGAGAAGGAAAATCTGAATCGAAAGAATGAAGACGATACTTTCAATAACCGCATGATGGAACACATGTCAAAGATCTAAGAGCCCAGAATGTATTGGATTTCGAACTGACAAATCTTCTGAATCGACGAGGCAAGCATTTTGGCGCCTAGAACTCAAGTGCTATTTTCTCGACTATCGATCCCCATTAATGTGATGTAACGTCGCTTGACTTTAGCGGATGGTCCCTTCACGGTTGTGCGACGGGGCCCATTATTGAATCATTGGGCCGGTATTCAAGACAACCCTGTCGACAGATGACTAAGGCCCATGAGGCCCACCAACGTAGCCCGATGTCGACTAAGTCAATGCCCGAATGGCCAGTCGACCGTTGGGTCTGCCTCACTCGAACGTGGTTTAAAGGCGGGCTCATGAATCTCTGGGACGTGCACAACATTTATTCCTATTTATAAGGGAAGAGCGTGGCCCCATTATGGGTGGCCGTTATTAACCCAATGTCTCCAAAGGGACCCTGAACGTCTATAAAAAGAGGAGAGGGTCCCATTTCCAAGGTACAAGGTCTAAGACATACAACTCTATGTTCTCATCCTACATTTCTTATATATTCGAGCTTGCGTTGCCAGTCTTGAAATAAACCTCTGTGGGTCGATCTCAGCTGCACCAAGCTCCATCTCTCTCTTAAGTTCCATACTAACTTAAGCATCGGAGGGAATTTGGGTCGGAACCCAGATCCGATCCCCCTAATAAGTCCTTGTGGTGCAGATTGATGGTCATCATCCAACACCGAAGGTTGACGTCGAGCTTCCCACCCTCGAACGATCAACGTAACTATCACTCGAAGGTCAATCGAACGTCACACCAGCTCAAACTACCATCACTTAACCCAGGTTCTTCCAACCAAAGGTCCCATTCCAATTGTTGACGAGGCTCCGACTCAGCGTCTCGAGTCTACATTAGTTTGATAACTGTCTCAGTCAATTTTGGCCTTAACAACTAGGAATTTTGAAAATCCATTTGAACGCTCAAGTATGGTCTTCAAGGCCATTATATTCTTTAGTCATTTATTAGGATTTCATTAGACAAATTTCCATCGAAACTTTGTAAGTTTCTTTTTCAGAGAATACTGGGCATCCTCATATAGAGTATTCAGGCTAGAAAAGCCTGAATATCAAGTCAGACGTCCTAAAATAGTTTTATACTAGACTATTCTTAGGGTGAAATGCTATAAATAGCATACGTCGTGAGGTGTGAATCTATAATTGTTTGACATATGCTAAAAATAAAGCATAAAATTTGCAGTAGCATGAAATGCATATAAACAAAAAGAGTTTATAAAAAAGCATACACATATTAATTAGTTTAGAAACATACTCATATTAATTATGTTATGGAAACTAATTATATTTTTTTTAAAGTCTATGTGTTCTCGGAGAATAGCTTAGTATACAATAGCTACATCAAATTTTGTCTTTAGAGTAGCTTTGTATATATTTATATATGGCATAAATTAATGACCTTTCATATTGCAAATAGCAGTATGGGTCGTATCAGAACTTCTGGGTCTGATCTTGGTTTGACATTACTTATTCCACGTCGAGGATATCATATCTTCCCTTTCTCTTTTATATCAGAACATAGTTGGTCCTAGACTTTCCCCGTTTTCAGTCTTCCATATTGTATTTATAAGGAAGAAGGAACAGTAGTCTCTATTGGGAAACATATACTAGGGAATGAGCTTGTTTCTATACTTCCACATTTGAGTTTATGAGGTCCATTTGAATGCTCATATATGGTCTTCAGGCCATTATTTTCTTGAGTCATTCAGTTTTTATGCGGATAAAGAAACATGCTTAAGGGGACTAAATACGTGGGTGCGAATGTCATAAATTATTTCACACTTATTTATTAAGCCACTACTACAGACGTATGCTTATATTCAAGGTTAGATTTAAAAATCATTCCTTATAAAGTGAGATTACTCTAAAAGAGTTTAGCGGTGTTAGGACAGACTTCCGGTGTCTATATTGGTCTAAACAGACCATAGATTTATGAGATCTATTTACCGCGTAGTGCGCATCTTTAAGAAGATGGAAAAAATAGTTTTCACGCAATCCCTTGTATTTTGTTTGGTCAAAAGAGTATTGATATTTGATTTTGAACTTCATTTTCAATTATCATGATTTTTAAATTTTTGAAGAATTATCTATTTGTGTGACATAATATATGTGAGCATAAATGCATGAATTGTGTACAAAAACATTTCATGCAGATTTTAAAGCATTTAAGTAGGCAATTCATTTGAAGTATACAAAACAATTATATACATGAAGATAACCTAAGTAATGGCATGCAAACAAGGTATTAAACCAATTGTGCATTAATATTTTGTTCTTAAGATGCCCTGAATTATATGACCAACCCATGAAAATTTCGTGGGATTTTAACCCAAAATGAAAATTTTTGTGAGGTATGTGACGGAAGCGGAGGCTTCGGGCCGCCTGCGTTATACACTGGGTCAATCGGATCATGTTTAGAAAAAATTTAAAACTAAACAAGCCCGAAAACATATATTATCGATATCCCCAAGCAACATGTGCCCCCAAAAACATTTATGATATCAATCCCCTCCCATTTTATTCCCTGATTTTTCTGGCTTTTTCTGGATTTTTCTATAATTTTCAGGGGGTTTTGGGGTTTTGGGTAATTTTCTAAATTTATTATATATATATATATATATAATTTTAATTTTCAGAAAATATTAAAATTAATTCGTCTTGCGGGCGTGAGGCCCGTGGGTTAGCCGCGGTCTTCAAGCCCGGTAGCCTAATTTATGCCCCCCCTTTAAGGCATGAGTGCCTGATGTGGGCTTCATGCCCACATATTAAATATCGTATATATATTGTTAAATTTAATGGTCTGAATCCCATTCGATGGGAAAACACATAACCTTCATAACAAACATATAATTTTTTGCCACGTAATTAACTTGCAGAACTCTTTCATATACCATATGGGAGACATAGTTGACTTCATTTAAATTAATAATGTCTACAAACTTTTGCAACTTTCAGTTCCTGGCAGTCTTCCAAGATTCATATTATCTTGCCAATGCTCAGCCCAGAACATGCCTCTATAAAATAACACAAAGATATAAGACATACATAATGATTCTATACTTGGACAGAGAGGAAAATAAGATCTCAAAGGCTCTTAATGTTAGACATTAAAAGACTTCATTTTGTTGAATAATATGCAAAGAGATAAAAAGATCCTCTCCACATTAAAGGAAAGGCCACATCTTCATTCATCAGATGTCATATTAGTGTTCCAGGTTATACATAGCATAACATCGCCTTAGTCTACGTAAATGAATGACTCGGGGGATCAACAGGAATGATGACATGAAAAAGTGCAAACAGCGAAAGAACGTGTGATCTTGAACCTCTTGATGTAGACCTAACAAATGGAATGGTACAAACTCAACCCATATCCCATAAATAATATGGTTCCAATCTGTCATTTTGGGGTTTTGGGGGTGTGACAGCTTCAGGCTGGGATCGATAAAATTTTAATTTTTATTTCAATTGCATCAAGAACTAGATTTTTGGCACAATATCAATATAAAAAAGTAAATTTTATATTGTAATTAGATCTCTAGATCCTTAAAATCATGTTGAAGACCTAGAAAAACAACATCATGATGATGATGAATAAAAAATAGGATTTTTGCACAAATCTAGAAATACCTATAGATTCGTCGTCCTACGAATCCTTTTCTGCGCATCTATTCCTCTCTCGAGTCGTCGCGAAAAAAATTCGTCAGAGCTTCGCCGCATCGTTTTCTTCTCTACGAGCGTAATCATGCCGATAACGTGTTGAGAATCGAGTCTCTGGCAAAGGCCATAGGTCATATATATAGATTAAGAAGAATATAAAAGGTCCCTTACAATTATGGTTGATACCAAGTGTCCTTGATACCAAAGGTCGTAAGGCCATATTCATAACAATGTTCACCATTATAAGTAGTATGGTATTTTCCAATGTCATGTCATGTGGTCCACTAGGCAAAACTCGAAATTGTCACAAACCTAACACATTTTCGACTAACTGAGAGCCATGTAGTCTTAATGTGAAATATAAGATAACATCTCTCATTACGTGCCAATGAATTATCATTTCTCTTATCTTAGTAAAGTGTTTCCATACATTAGTGTGATAATTAATTACTAGGAATTGGGGTTGCCTTTTATGCATTCATCAAAGTTTGTTATTTATCGGCTATATATTTAAACTTATCTTTTGTGTTCATCGAAGTTTGTTATTTATCTGATATATATTTAAACTTATCTTTTTCTTATAATGATCTAAAATTAGCAGGCATGTATTTAACATGAATGGGTCGATACGATATGAAATGAATATGTCAATATGATACGACATGGATGGGCTAACATGATATGTCACTTGGGCTGGCACGATATCTAATGGATTGGTACATAGACCCATGGTCCTAGGCTTACTTGGGCTATAGGTCATGCCTGGTTCTAAGGTAATTTTGTGTAGGCCGTGCTTAGGACTGGCCAGGTATAGTATATCACAACCCACTTCCAATCCATCTTCTATTTTTTTGGTAATATTTCTCAAAATTATGATTAATTGTATGTCCATTCAAGACATGATTGAAATATTTCTAGATATAATTAAAAATATGAAGCAAATTTACCAGCCTTTTTGGAAAAGCTTATGTGATGCAGTACCCTAAAAGGATAATGATCGAATCCTCAAATGATCAACTTGTGCATATCTCCCCCTAATCGTATGATCTTCTTTTACAGGTAAATCATCATGTGCATGACCACAATGATAATAGTGTTGGGGATTTTTCTAGATTAACCATATAGCAATACCATGCACAATAATCTAGATATCTACAACATGTCAGATTTATGAGAAATAAAAACTGAAACTTTAGCGGAAGCGTACCTGAATCCATAGCACTGAATGTTGGTGATCCGTGTGGATGACCTTCCAGATCAGCACGTATCCCCGTGAGAAATTCTTCTGCTTTCTCAGGCTCTAATCTGTCGATGGGATGTCGAAAAGACGGCTCTTCGTACGTGCGATCCGAGGACCATGACCACATATAAATAGGCAAAACCTAATGCCTATTGGGTTTCGGGTTCAGCCCATCATTAAACCAGAAAACCCATTGTCTCTATATATTAAATGCACACACCCTAAGCGATACATTAAAGCCCGTTTAACCAAATACCTGATTAGATCACTTTATTGGGCTTAAATTAATTGAACAGATCGCATACATAATTATTTAACATATAAGCCCAACGTTGGATTAACGATCCAACAATCTCCCACTTAGGCTATATGTCAAACCTTATAATTATGTTATGCATAATGAATCGAATGAGTACTCAATATGTTGTCATAACTGGAATGTATCTAAGCCAATTCGGTCCATCAATAATTTTAACATAGGATCAAAGTGGCCTTTGTCACATTTAACATAACCCGGCCCATCAATGGTCACATAAGCTAAAATAACTGAACGACATGAATTGTGATGTGGATGTGTAGCATTGAAATTTCATTTAATGCGATCTTAACATGCCTATTTCCAACTGATCCTCCCTTAAACTTTAGTGAGATCAAACCCTAGTAGAATCGGAGTGTAAACAAAACCAAAAATTTATTTTTGGAGAAAATAACTTTAACCTGAAAACTGAAAATGTATATATTACATGAGCACCCAAAAGAACAAACTCCCACTCAAACTGAATATCCTTAACTGATATGAAACCCATAAGAGCAAATCTCTCATGAAACCTTTTGGGTGATAAAACCGTAGTTAGTGGATCCAGAACCATATAGTTTGTTATGTTGTGCTCTATAAACATTGTTCACTCCGAATCTTTTAATTAACAACCAGAAACTTGATCTCTGAATACCTTAACTTTGTCAGGTTTCTGTTGTTGTTGGAATAATACTACAGACTTATTGTCACAAAATAATCTGTATGGTTTTAAATACCATCCATAATTTGCAGCCATGTAACAAGATTATGCAGTCATACTCCATGATTGGACGTCACGTAACTTGGTTCGAAATCTTCAGCCATGTTAGAAGAGGCTATAAAAGAGACTATTTAGCCCTCTTCTAGTAGATGACACCTCATACACAGATTTCATACTTCTTTGCATCCAATAAAAATCAGAGTCAGTATACGAAATGATCTCAAACTTTTCTGACCTCTGATTCATGAGTCTATAAATACTGTAAGACTCATTTGGCTGCTATCAAATGGTCATCTCCTAAATTTCTTAAGCATCTACCCAACATTAATGTAATGTATGCGATGTCATGTCACGTACAAACATGAGCACTGATTGAGACTAAACTTGTCTCCATTAGATACATTGGACATATAAAACCAGAAAACTCCCCCTGAGCATCAACCAAAATTAATCTTTCAACCAAACAAGATGATTACTTGATGAATCTTAAAATAGCATTATCCAGGCTGAAATGCGCCACTAATACCATTGTTATCCAGAAGAGTCTTTCAAGAAAACCAAAGAGAAAAACTCTTTAGTTTTAGTGTCATATTTCTGTATAAAGTCTTTCATGACAAGACATGCCTTGTATCTTTCCACATTGCCTTTTGAATCCCACTTGATTATAAAAATCCATTTACAACCAAAGTGGTTCATACCTTATTGCAATGTGATAAGATTCTAAAAGTCAATGTCCTTTATAGATTTAAATTCCTCATTTAAGGCATTAATCCCCTTTGGATAGTTAGTACTTATCTCTCTGATGGAACTGCTTAATGGCATAAGTTCTTGAGGTGCTAGAGTCTGTTCTTGTTGAACAGTTTCCTAAGTAGGAGGATTTTCGATATTGTCTTGAGATCTCTTTTGTGACATTGTCTTGGTTTACTGAGTTTTGAACAAGATTAGGAATGAAATCCTAATCGAAGCCAATAACACCTGTGGGAATATCAACGTATTCCTCTCCAAACAGACAATGTCCTTAACTGTATTTCTAAAGACAATAGCCTCAACTTTATCTCCCCTGCAAACTTGGCATCCTCAAAGAACTGATCATTTCCATGTTCGTATATAAACTTAAACGCGGGAATAAAAATATAACTTATGGATCCTTTTCTAAAGTATTCAACAAAATAGCAAATCACTGTCTTTGTGTCCATTTCCTTTTTATTAGGCTTATGAGGCCTAATCTTAGCTAGACATATCAAACATGCAAGTGATGTAGATGCGTTTGTTGAAACTTTGTTAAAAATATAGGCTGCAATCTTAAGTGCTTTCATGAGATATATGTAGCCATATCTGAAAAGTCATCAATGAAATTTATAAAATATTGTTGACTACTCCAAATAACCGTATAAAATGGCCCACAAATATTCTCCTTATAAGGTCAAAGATGGCCAAATTCTTATTGGCTCTATAATCTCCTTTTATTGGTTTGTTTGCACGTTACCTGTTTAACCCAAACTTCAAAGTCTACGAAATTTAAGGGATCGAGAATTTCATTTGACATAAGTCCATCTGTTTCTCTTTTTGAAGATATATACTAACTTTTATGTCACAATGTAACCGAATTCTCATTTGTTAATGTTCACTTTATACTTCATGTACTCAAATGTAGGTAATACTTAAATGAAGTAATAAAAATTATTATAAACTGATAAAGAACTAGAGCCCACTCATTTTGAATCATGAGACAAAACAAGTTTTCCATCTCCAAAATAAACAATGATAACCAAATTTGTCCAAAGTAGAACTAGAAACCAAATTCCATTTTAAAAACGGTTGTAACGACCGGTTCTCATCGGTGATATTATCTGTATTTCTCTACTGATTTTTCGCCCGTATCCGTATTAGGCGTATCCGTCCCCGTGCACGTGCAAATTTTTCCATGTTAATTATTCATATCTTTATATTTAGCCGTAGTTAATTTTATTTCTTATCATTACTATTATTATTATCATTACTACTATTTTTGTGGCACTTGGTTATATATTATTATTATTATTGTTATTATTATTATTACTATTATCTTTTTGTACCTCCTATTTAATAATTTCCAACTTGTAAAATTTAAATTCGAATTTCAAATATTTCTTTTTAAAACCCCATTAAACTAAATTGAATTGCTATTAATCCCTTTGATTTAAATTAGTTAAAATCATTATTTCCTTCCTAATTAGTTTTATTATTACTCATTCAACTATCCTTTTAATTTTATCATTAAAACCCTATCTTTTTGGACCTATGGCCGCACCCCCTACACACTCACGCACTCATGGGTCACACACACACAATTCTTTAAAAAAAGACCAAAGTTTAAGAATATATACATTAAATAAACCCTAGGCTATTATAGAACCATACACCTCCTTATAAAACTAACCTAAAAGAAAATAACCCAGGCTAACATCATAGCTCAGCACCCTACTTCCTCTATATAATAAACTATAGAATCAACCCCAAGAGACCCTACCCTACAGGCAAGAGGAAAGAAACCTACTCACGTGCTGGCCTCCACCACTCTATTAAACCCTAGAGCATCTCTAGTAGCCCTACCCCTATTTTTAAACCTAGCTTTTATTCTCCCCTCAACAAACGCTTTCAGCAGCCACCCTATAGCTTCGCCCCCTCACGCGAGAACACTCGCAGCATCCCCCCAGGCCACGGTCTCTCTCCCCCTCCTACTCCTTCTTCAACGCGACAACCGCATGGCCCTACCTCTCAACCAACATCGCCCTGTTCCCGTTTCTTCTCCACGCAAGAGAGCAGCGGCGCCCCCTCCATCTTCTCCCCGCCACTTGCTGCCCCAAGGCCACGCCTCCTCCCTTCGCCTCCGCCCGCCACCTCCCTAGGCATCGCTGTCACCTCCCCTTCTTCCACCCTCTCACGTCCCCAGAGCCTACACCAACACCGACCACCGAACCCCACCTCCACACCGCCAAGGCCGCACCTCCATCGCGCCTCCTTCCCCGTTCATCGCGTCGACTCCCCTCGTTGACGCCATCGTCCCAACCTCCCCTCATCCTCGCGGGCAACCCAGAAACGCCGCTGCACCCAACCTTTCTCCGGCGCTCGAACCACCCCGTCGTCGACACGCCCGTCAACTGCAGAACCACGCCGTGCCCTGTCCATCTCCCAGCCACCGACTGCACCTCCCCAACGCCGTTTGCCTCCTTTTCGACGCCCAGCAGCCGTTGCGCCGAGAGCAGATCTGCGCCCTTATCTCCTCTGCCTCCGCCCGCAACAACATCACCGCCTCATTACCGCCCGCTGGCCGGAAGCCGACGTCCTCCGCCTGTAGACGCCTCTGTCCACCGCCCTCGTCTGCAAGCACGTGAAGGGGAGAAGGGAGCTTAGCCACGTGAGTGCTTTTCTTCAGCGTGCTCGTACGTTAATCAAATATCATGCACTTGTTATGACACCTCACCTGCATGTAAATCATTATGTAAGGTAGTAATAGTTATGTATATTAATTTACATCCTATATTAGTCTATTTTAATATCACGGGTAGCATTTTCAAAGCAACTTTCATGTGGTTATATTGACCACTTGCTTGGTCCCTCGGGGGTTTTCTCACAGATGGTTGCTGGTTCGAATCCCTCCATTAATAGTTGAATTCCTTTTAATTTATTTTATTTTTGTGGAACAGTGGCCATGCCCATAACACTCTGTGTTTAGAACTGATACGTATATATATAGGTTACCACCTGTCGTAGGGATGTATACTTGTATTGTTGATGTATACATTAACTTAATACAGCAAGTGAGTTTAAAAGTTACGTATTTAAGCTGTTTAGATTCATCAACAGAATGTGATAGGACAATCAGTAAATAATCAGTTTATTTGCATATATATATATATATATATATATATATATATATATATATATATATATATATATATATATATGTTAGAGTATATTATGAGTAGTTAGATGATTTGTATATGTGGCAGATTATGTATAACAATGGGATAGGTAGCAGCAGATTTATACAAGATATATCTTGTACCATGCTAGTATTATATTGCATGCACACGGTTAACATTGATTCATATATTCTTTTGGCTTGACGGTAACCCATTGACGCAGATACTTCGTGTCTTTCCCTACGGTCACCTGGACACCCTAAAGTCGCCCCTCAGGTAAGTGTGCGATTAAATATGAATTTTTGAAGTTGATGAATAATTGCGTCTTTTCGCCTTAAGGTGTATATCTTGCAAAACGTACTTATAATGCCGCATGAAAATGTCTTTGTAATGTTCTAGACCAAAATGTGACACTTTGGCATATAACTCGACGAGAATCAAATTTTAAAACATTGGCGAAGTAAATCGTTTACTGTAAATTGTTCATGAAACCAACCTGTTTGACATCCCTTGTATTTATTGTAAAAGTTGTAAAACAAGAACATTGACAACATCTAAGTCATGTACATCTTACTTGAGAGTGGCATCGTGAAATCGTGCGCCTCAAAGGCGAACTCGTGAAATCGTGATGTCGTGTGAGTCGACTAGGCCGGCTCGTGTTCCGGCAAAACTTTTGGGTGGGTTTAGGGTTGAGCGGCCACTGGGCGTATGAAAGATACTCTCCTCAAGAGCACCACCCTACGCGGTGGGTTAGTGTCAATCACGGTAAGCCCCCGTGAGAGGAACGACCTTCTCATCACGACCTAAAGGCGAGAACCCTAGATTAGATGAGAACTCTTGACACGGACATTGCAACGCTAACTTGGACACCTTGAAATTGAAATGCCAACAAACTCAACAAAATCTTAACTTTAATCTTGCAACCGTCTAGAACTACATGATAGGAGTGTTCGTTTCCGTTTCTATAAATTGTTAAATGTTAAATTGCTGCAGTCACTCTTCTTAAAATATTGATGCTTCTAAAATTCATATATTTGTCATACACTTTGCCTTGGGATGCTAACTTTTCTTGCAGACCCCTAGCTGACATACATTCATGTTTGTGGATGTATGTCAGGTTCAGAGCTTGAGTACAGGAGGACCAGTACGAGACGCCAGAGTTGGTGAGTCAGGAGTTCGCACCTGACGCTTTCTGTGGAAGACTAGAACCTTCGTCACTACTTTGAGTTTGTTTTAGTACCTTGTAGTAGGATTAGCGCTTTGTTGTAGTTTCCTTTTTGGCCATGCTGAGGCCCAGTTGTCTTATTTTCTTGTATGAATAATTCTGGAAGTGTCCTCTTAATTTAACGAAATGTTTTCTGATTATTCTGATACGCAAATGCAAGGACCCTTTCTTGTGTTTTTATCACAGACGCTTATTGAACTCGAGCTTCACCGCTCCAGTTCAAGCGGACCGCGTAACGCTCTCGCTTCCGGTGTCTTTTGGGAAGCGGGGCGTTACAGGTTTAAGTGGTGGCCCATGCAGGTCATGCAACTGCGAAATTCAGAACAATGAGAACACTTTTCATTAGCCAAAACGTCCAGAATTAGTTCATACGCCAAATTACTCGAATGCCTTGTCTCAGCATGATAGGAACCCAATGTCAGGATGATAGGAAGAGTTAGTTAGATGCTTGTGCTCATTAGTTAGACACCCTTGCCACAACTTCGTATTAAAATCTTCGGAGTCACCCTAGCTTTTCTCTGATCGTATTAGCTTCATTAGTCGTTCGCGTAGATTTATCGAATCTAGGGCCCAACCGACCGTAGCGACCGTCGCCAAGCCAGTCGAACCTGAAACGCCTGCAATGAGTAGACTTCGAGACGTAAGACATCCCAGATCCATATGATCCCGACCTTGATCCTCTATGAACCACCACCTCGGCTTCCCTATAACAGTCTAGTTCTTTGACGAACCTTAGTGCTAAACCTCAGTCGATCAATGATTATTTTTTTCGATTTTACTTTTCCGATCACTACACTTTCGTGTTAGTGATCGTATGAAGCCATCGTAGCGTATCCACGGAGTACTTCTTAATCGTACTTACGTTTCAATCATCGAACCTGATCCTTGTCCTCGATTCACACAAACTCTTCAGATCCGCCATCTTTAACCTTGAACCTCCCCATTGCAGATCTCGGGACTTCCAAAAATGTTTTCGATATTTCATTATTTGAATTCTTCGCTAAGTTTAAAATTCTTTCGAAAACTTCTACTTAGATTCTCTACACTTCAGTCGACTTAAACCCAATCTCGATTATGAACTCTTTTGATGCGATCTTTAACTACTATCTTATAACGATTTTCTCACATCCATCTTTCGCCCTTCTATTTCACCTAACTACTCTATTTTCCTCAGACAATGAACTTTTAATCTTATTCCTAAGTCGCTAGTTCCAATGTCACCTCCTTCAATGTATTTCGAACGGTCATTGATACATACTTTTAAAATACTTTCCTAAGTTAAATAGAACTTCCAAAATCCTGTGTGTCAGTTTATGATCATCATTTTCATATAATTTAAGGAAAGAAAAATTTTCTTTTTGCAAATCTATTTCCATTTACAAAACAATCATTACAACACTATACCCATATTCTCGTCGCCTATTATTGACTAATCCTATTTTACGTTTTAACTTCTACCGTCTGCTCGCTATTTTACGTAAGTTATAACGATATCTTTATTCTTATACACGTCTTTATCTTCTTACTTTTGTTCATACATATTTTGTCTCACCCAACCGACTAACCTCTTATCCATCTCACATTCGGAACCGTCCATCGCAACATTGGTTCGTTGCATCATTCAACTCTGAATCCTACACTTACTTAGTTGTCGCTTTAGAGCTTATCATTGCTTAGTGGAACCGTTAACATTGATTGTAGTGATTGTCTACGTGTGTTTTTCCCTTAATATATTGGTATAGTGTGATGATCTATTGTGTCGTGTGTGCATGTATATACGGTAATAGGTGATATATATGTATAGAGTCGAGTATAGAGTAGCTAGTGTTATATTTGTACTTAGGCGAGCGAATAGCTATATCACTATATGAATACTGTGCGTGTTAGATTTAGTATTGGCTAGTTACTAGTGGTATGTATGCCTTAGTTGTACTTGTCAATGATTGTAATTATATGCTAGTACGGTGATGTGCATGTTGGGTGTAATGATAATAGGTGTACATATAGTGGTGTGTGCAGATTTATTGTGTGACCTACATGTTAGTATGGTTGACGTGTGCATGTGAATATATGTGTATGTGGTTAGTTATAGGTATGTATATATATATATGGTATGAATAAGTGTGTTTCATGTATGGTAGGATTATCGCAAGACCCCTACAGGATGATGTATGTATAGTGATATGATTGTTTGTGCCTGGTTGTGCTACGCACATGATTGTGGGTCGCTATACCAGTATATAGCTATAGGTGTTGGTCTTGTGGTATAGTTATTTACTAAGGAATCGCTTGGGTGAACGTATGTGTGCTAGCTAAACTAGGTGTGTAGATGTGCTGAGTATATAATGGCATGATTGGTATATATGAATGAGATGTTAACGTGTGTGGGTGTGCACCATGCACGGGTAAGTATGTGCTTATATATATGTATTGGTGACTATGGTATGAGTGGCGTATCGTGAATATAGTTATAGGACCGTATGTGATGTGAATATATGGTGAAATAATTGCATGTATTTGAATGACTATATAATTGTGAAATTATAGTAGTAGTGAATGTATATTAGATATAGTAAACTTGATTTAATAATGGTATGGTGTGACTACATGTGTTGATGTGTTTGGTATTGGATGTATATTAGGATATATTAAGGAGTAGTATACTCATATTGTTCGTTCGTAGGTAGTTATATTTACGTAAGTCCTATGGCGACAGTTGTTGGTGTGAACTATTTATTTGTTTGTAAATGTGTGTACCATGGTATGTAGTAAGTATTTAATATCTATATAAGGATGTATGTGACTATATTAATGATTGAAATACTTGTATGAATTTGACTGGCTATGATAGGTATAAGAGTATAGTGTACGTGAATAAATACATGTTAGTAGTGTTAATGTTTGGCTACCTAGTGTATATATAAGCACTTGTAATGACTATACCTGGTTTAAAATATAATGTGATATGATTGGGGTAGTTACTAGAGTGACTAGATATGTTAGAAAGTCCGGGGACGGACTTTATCCTAAGGTGGGTAGGATGTAACGACCGGTTCTCATCGGTGATATTATCTGTATTTCTCTACTGATTTTTCACCCGTATCCGTATTAGGCGTATCCGTCCCCGTGCACGTGCAAATTTTTCCATGTTAATTATTCATATCTTTATATTTAGCCGTAGTTAATTTTATTTCTTATCATTACTATTATTATTATTATTACTACTATTTTTTGTGGCACTTGGTTATATATTATTGTTATTATTGTTATTATTATTATTACTATTATCTTTTTGTACCTCCTATTTAATAATTTCCAACTTGTAAAATTTAAATTCGAATTTCAAATATTTCTTTTTAAAACCCCATTAAACTAAATTGAATTGCTATTAATCCCTTTGATTTAAATTAGTTAAAATCATTATTTCCTTCCTAATTAGTTTTATTATTACTCATTCAACTTTCCTTTTAATTTTATCATTAAAACCCTATCTTTTTGGACCTATGGCCGCACCCCCCTACACACTCACGCACTCATGGGTCACACACACACAATTCTTTAAAAAAAGACCAAAGTTTAAGAATATATACATTAAATAAACCCTAGGCTATTATAGACCCATACACCTCCTTATAAAACTAACCTAAAAGAAAATAACCCAGTCTAACATCATAGCTCAGCACCCTACTTCCTCTATATAATAAACTATAGAATCAAACCCAAGAGACCCTACCCTACAGGCAAGAGGAAAGAAACCTACTCACGTGCTGGCCTCCACCACTCTATTAAACCCTAGAGCATCTCTAGTAGCCCTACCCCTATTTTTAAACCTAGCTTTTATTCTCCCCTCAACAAACGCTTTCAGCAGCCGCCCTATAGCTTCGCCCCCTCACGCGAGAACACTCGTAGCATCCCCCCAGGCCGCGGTCTCTCTCCCCCTCCTACTCCTTCTTCAACGCGACAACCGCATGGCCCTACCTCTCAACCAACGTCGCCCTGTTCCCGTTTCTTCTCCACGCAAGAGAGCAGCGGCGCCCCCTCCATCTTCTCCCCGCCACCTGCTCCCCCAAGGCCATGCCTCCTCCCTTCGCCTCCGCCCGCCACCTCCCTAGGCATCGCCGTCACCTCCCCTTCTTCCACCCTCTCACGTCCCCGGAGCCTACACCAACACCGACCACTAGGGGTGTGCACGGGTACAGGGTACCCAGATACCCGATCGGAACCTACCCTAACGGGTAGGTTCTGGGTAGATAGTTATCGGTTCCGGGTAGGAAAATTTGGAACCAACGGGTATCGGGTCCGGTTCCGGTTCCCGTCTATAGAAAACGGGTACCCAGAACCGGAACCGATATAGATATATATAAATAATTTTTTTATTATAATATTAAGGATCAAAATATATAAGAGTGATCCACCCTGGTTGTATCTATTTGAACTTATAATATTAGTGAGTACAACTTGCATCCTGAAGTTTTGATCAACGTGTAAGTTCATTAAACAATGCATTTGAATCAAAGATCATATTGTTCTCTTATGCGTTCAAAAGAGCAGTATATGTAAACGTGAATCATTCTTCCATATGTCTAGCTTTATCTAGTAGAAATGACTGGTCAGTATGCATTTATCACCGAAGAAAGAGATTGGAGACAATATTTTACTTCCAGATTGATTTTTATTCATACGTATTTGAGATAATTGTCATGCACAGATCATTTGGAAATCATTGTTCGTAATGCCTCACAAATTAGATTTTTTTACAGGGTACCCGGAACCTACCCGGAACCATAGGGTCCGGGTAGGGTCCGGGTATATGGTTTAACCGGGTAGGTTCCGGGTCCAAATTTTAGGAACCGGTCCCTTACCGGGTAGGGTCCGGGTAACATGAAAAAAACAGGGTACCCGGACCCGCACACCCCTACCGACCACCGAACCCCACCTCCACGCCGCCAAGGCCGCACCTCCATCGCGCCTCCTTCCCCGTTCATCGCGTCGACTCCCCTCGTTGACGCCATCGACCCAACCTCCCCTCATCCTCGCGGGCAACCCAGAAACGCCGCTGCACCCAACCTTTCTCCGGCGCTCGAACCACCCCGCCGTCGACACGCCCGTCAACTGCAGAACCACGCCGTGCCCTGTCCATCTCCCAGCCACCGACAGCACCTCCCCAACGCCGTTTGCCTCCTGTCTGACGCCTAGCAGCCGCTGCGCCGAGAGCAGATCTGCGCCCTTATCTCCTCTGCCTCCGCCCGCAACAACGTCACCGCCTCATTACCGCCCGCTGGCCGGAAGCTGACGTCCTCCGCCTGTAGACGCCTCCGTCCACCGCCCTCGTCTGCAAGCACGTGAAGGGGAGAAGGGAGCTTAGCCACGTGAGTGCTTTTCTTCAGCGTGCTCGTACGTTAATCAAATATCATGCACTTGTTATGACACCTCACCTGCATGTAAATCATTATGTAAGGTAGTAATAGTTATGTATATTAATTTACATCCTATATTAGTCTATTTTAATATCACGGGTAGCATTTTCAAAGCAACGTTCATGTGGTTATATTGACCACTTGCTTGGTCCCTCGGGGGTTTTCTCACAGATAGTTGCTGGTTCGAATCCCTCCATTAATAGTTGAATTCCTTTTAATTTATTTTATTTTTGTGGAACAGTGGCCATGCCCATAACACTCTGTGTTTAGAACTGATACGTATATATATAGGTTGCCACCTGTCGTAGGGATGTATACTTGTATTGTTGATGTATACATTAACTTAATACAGCAAGTGAGTTTATAAGTTACGTATTTAAGCTGTTTAGATCATCAACAGAATGTGATAGGACAATCAGTAAATAATCAGTTTATTTGCATATATATATATATATATATATATATATATATATATATATATATATATATATATATATATATATATGTTAGAGTATATTATGAGTAGTTAGATGATTTGTATATGTGGCAGATTATGTATAACAATGGGATAGGTAGCAGCAGATTTATACAAGATATATCTTGTACCATGCTAGTATTATATTGCATGCACACGGTTAACATTGATTCATATATTCTTTTGGCTTGACGGTAACCCATTGACGCAGATACTTCGTGTCTTTCCCTACGGTCACCTGGACACCCTAAAGTCGCCCCTCATGTAAGTGTGCGATTAAATATGAATTTTTGAAGTTGATGAATAATTGCGTCTTTTCGCTTTAAGGTGTATATCTTGCAAAACGTACTTATAATGCCGCATGAAAATGTCATTGTAATGTTCTAGACCAAAATGTGACACTTTGGCCTATAACTTGACGAGAGTCAAATTTTAAAACATTGGCGAAGTAAATCGTTTACTGTAAATTGTTCATTAAACCAACCTGTTCGACATCCCTTGTATTTATTGTAAAAGTTGTAAAACAAGAACATTGACAACATCTAAGTCATGTACATCTTACTTGAGAGTGGCATCGTGAAATCGTGCGCCTCAAAGGCGAACTCGTGAAATCGTGATGTCGTGTGAGTTGACTAGGCCGGCTCGTGTTCCGGCAAAACTTTTGGGTGGGGTTAGGGTTGAGCGGCCACTGGGCGTATGAAAGGTACTCTCATCAAGAGCACCACCCGACGCGGTGGGTTAGTGTCAATCACGGTAAGCCCCCGTGAGAGGAACGACCTTCTCATCACGACCTAAAGGCGAGAACCCTAGATTAGATGAGAACTCTTGACACGGACATTGCAACGCTAACTTGGACACCTTGAAATTGAAATGCCAACAAACTCAGCGAAATCTTAACTTTAATCTTGCAACCGTCTAGAACTACATGCTAGGAGTGTTCGTTTCCGTTTCTATAAATTGTTAGATGTTAAATTGCTGCAGTCACTCTTCTTAAAATATTGATGCTTCTAAAAATTCATATATTTGTCATACACTTTGCCTTGGGATGCTAACTTTTCTTGCAGACCCCTAGCTGACATACATTCATGTTTGTGGATGTATGCCAGGTTCAGAGCTTGAGTACAGGAGGACCAGTACGAGACCCCAGAGTTGGTGAGTCAGGAGTTCGCACCTGACGCTTTCTGCGGAAGACTAGAACCTTCGTCACTACTTTGAGTTTGTTTTAGTACCTTGTAGTAGGATTAGCGCTTTGTTGTAGTTTCCTTTTTGGCCATGCTGAGTCCCAGTTGTCTTATTTTCTTGTATGAATAATTCTGGAAGTGTCCTCTTAATTTAACGAAATGTTTTCTGATTGTTCTGATACGCAAATGCAAGGACCCTTTCCTGTGTTTTTATCACAGACGCTTATTGAACTCGAGCTTCACCGCTCCAGTTCAAGCGGACCGTGGAACGCTCTCGCTTCCGGTGTCTTTTGGGAAGCGGGGCGTTACAACGGTACATCAAATGTCTCATCAAATCCAAATACAATCTAGTCTTTAATAATCTATAATCTTAATTGCTTCAATCTGAACCATCTTTCCATCACCTACAAGGATGTATCTTTCACCATCACTCGGCTTCTGGCATTTTAGGAAACCCTGCATAGACACAATGATGTGAGTGGTTGTACCAGAAACTTTCCATCATGTGTCTATAAGTACCGAAGTTAAATTAACTCAGAACAAACCAAATTAAGAAGCATACCTTTCTTAGCACGCCAAGCATGATAATTAGTGCAATGCTTCTTTATCTGCCCTTCCGCTCCACAGAAGAAACAAGCATTGCCATCTGAACTTTTCAGTTTCTTTTCTTGTTTCTTTAAGATGTCATTTCTACATCTTCCTTATTCTTTTTCCTTTTCTTATCTGTATAGGTATGGGTCAGGTGAGCACTTTCTGTCTTCTCTTGCTTAAGTCTTTCCTCTTTTTGAACACAGTGCGAGATGGGCCCATTCAGAGACCAATTCTCTTTCTGGAAATTGTAGCTCACCTTGAACTAGTTAAATTGAGTAGGAAGAGTAATCAGAACCAAATGCACTAGCAAGTCCTTAGAAAGTTCAAGCTTAAGTGCTTTCAACTTAAAAACAATGTGAGACATTTCCATAACGTACTCCCTGATGTTCCCCTTACCATTATACTTCTTTGAAATTAGATTTGTCAAGAGTATACCAATTTCAGCATTTTCATTCTTGACAAATCTCTTTTCACTATCAGAAAGGAACCATTTAGCGATAGCAACTTTATCAAACATTGTGCCCCTAAATGCTTTTGGAATGGCTTTCTTCATAATCATCATGCACATGAGATTTGACCTCTCCCACCTTTCCAACTCCCTCTTTTCATCAGAGGTACTCTTATCTATAAGTGGTGGAGGAGAGTCAATCCTCATCGCCAGGTCAAGGTCCATGACCCCAAGAACTATGAGCATGCTCTCCTTCCAGGTTTAAAATTAGAGCCATTTAGAACAGGAATAGAATTGATGCTGGCAATGAAATTAGCAGGAGTTAAAGCTGAAAAGAGAATAACAACAAAATTACACAAGCTCATATAAGTAAACTGAAAAACTACAATAAATTCAAATTTAAATGCAAATCCCATCTTTCAAGATATCAGGCACTACATTAATATTTATCTTTGGACAAGAGTTAAAGCTGAAAAGAGAATAACAACAAAATTACACAAGCTCATATAAGTAAACTGAAAAACTACAATAAATTCAAATTTAAATGCAAATCCCATCTTTCAAGATATCAGGCACTACATTAATATTTATCTTTGGACAACATATTAACTTGTAATTGATATCTTGGCACAGTAATCAAACACTGATAATAAGTAACATGTCAAATAATAAACCTTCCTTTGGGGCGATTTATAATTTACATGTAAAACCGAATAATTATAACGCGTTTATCACCACAGAAGCCCATATATTTATGTCAAGCATTTAACTTCCTTTGGGCCGATCAATATTCACATAAAAATACGCACAAAACCTTTTATATTTTGAAATGAAATTAATTTCCATAAGAGTGCTCACTTTGGTGGGTTGTTGTTTCAATATACTCACTCCAAAATATATATGTAACCATGCAAATTTGAATTTCAACTGTAGCATCATTAAAACAAAAATTGTCCTTAAGAGGAAATATACGACAAGCCTTTTATTCCCTCTTTCATTAAATTTAAATTCATATTTTAGGCAAACTTTCATACAAAGTATGTCCACATCCTTTTATGTTTCGAAAATAAAAGATAATCTCTACAATAGAGCCCACTCTGGTGGGGTTTTGGTTTGATTATAATTATTTCAAAACATATAACTAAATGTGCCTAAAATTGAGTTTAAATTAAACTAAACTTTAACACATAAAAAATGGGCCTAAAGGAAATATATACGCAAAACCGTTTATTTCCGCCTTTAATTGAGTTTAAATCCAAATTTTAGGCAAAAATTTCATGCAACATATGTTCGTAGCCTTTTATATATCGAAATAACAATAAATTCTACAATAGAGTCCACTTTGGTGGGGTTTTGTTTGAATTAAAGTTAGTTCGATATATATATCCAACTATGCCTAAAACTTTTTTAAATTAAAACTGAATTTTAACATAAATAAAATATTCTTATGGATACACACACACACACACACACACACACACACACACACACACACACACACACACACACATGACGTTTATTTCCTTCTCAATTTGTGTCAAAATAATCAAAAACAGGCCTAAAAACAAGCCCAAATAGCCAAAAAAGGCCCCAAAACAAGGCTTCAGCCCAACTACTCCTTTAAAAATTCCCTTTTTAAAAATAAAAATAAGTGGGGATGCAGCTTGCATTCCTGTCGCCGGCTAAAGCCCGCGCTCTGTCTCGGGTTTCAGCCCGCTGGGCCATTTAAAAAATAAGGAAAATTTTTTATATAATAAGTAGTTGTTTGTTGGCCGACCTATGAGGGGCCGGCCTAAAAAAGGGCTTAGCAGAAATGCGTGGGGGGGTTGGGACTTAGGGTTTTTTATGTGGGGGAGACGGCGGCAATGCCGTCGCCCCCTTCCTATTTCCGCCGGCCTGGCAGTTGCGGGGGCCGGTGGCCTCTGGTTGCTGCCCCTCTGGGGGGGTCCAGCGGCCATCGGCCGCCGCCCCCTCTAAAAAGATTCTTTTAAAAAAACTGTAAAACCTTGGGGGGTTTCGGCGGCGGCTATACCCCCCCTCACAGGCATGCGAGGCTATGGGGGTCGACGGCCGCCGCCCTACAAGCTTAAAACCCGATTTTTTTGGAAAAATAATCCAAAAAACAAAGATCCAATTATTATCATGCAGAAAATGACAGAATTAATCAAAAAATTGCTGAAAAAAGAAAATCTCATGGATCTAACATGATGTGGCTCGGATACCACTTGTTGTGGCTTTTTCTAGATTAACCATATAGAAATACCATGCAAAATAATCTAGATATCTACAACATGTCATATCTACGAGAAATAAAAACTGAAACTTTAGCGGAAGCGTACCTGAATCCATAGCACCGAATGTTGGTGATCCGTGTGGATGGCCTTCCAGATCAGCACGTATCCCCGTGAGATATCCTTCGTCTTTCTCGGGCTCTAATCTATTGACGGGATACAGAAAAGACGGCTCTTCGTATGTTCGATGTAGAGACCATGACCACATATAAATAGGCAAAACCTAATTCCTATTGGGTTTCGGGTTCAGCCCATTATTAAACCAGAAAACACATTGTCTCTACACATTAAAGGCCCACGCCCTAAGCGATACATTAAAGCTCGTTTAACCAATTACCAGATTAGATCACTTTATTGGGCTTAACTTAATTTGACAGCCCGCATACATAATTATTTAACATATAATCACAACGTTGAATTAACGATCCAACTATAGGATCCTGTCAAAACAACGACGTTAGGATCGAATGAAGAGTAGAGGCTTATGTTTGCGTAAGCGGCACCGTAATCTCTGAACTTCGCCCTCGGATTCGCCACAACGGTCAGTACTTCGTCACGGAGGATCGAAGCAGCGTTTCACCGCCTAAATCTCTATTTAGAAGAGGATTTTAATGGAAGGGAGAAGAAGAACACAAGTTGCCTTATGCAAACTTATGGCATGGTAAGATTAGTGTAAATGCCTTACCCTTGGGTCCTATTTATAGGCTTTAGGGGTAGTTATTGTAGGAAATAACTAAATATAAGCTTATTAGCTTATATTAGCACATTTACTTGTCCTCTTCTTCATTCACTTATCAAGTGCCTTTATGCACTTATAAAGTGACTTTTTCCACTTATCGAGTGGTCCTTTTCACACGAGAAAAGGTTCCCTTCGTGCACGCTTTCGTGCACACGACATCTGAGGTCCGTATACCCTCATACATCCCCTCATGGGTGTATTCATATCGTCCATATCCAACATCTCCCACTCACACTTGAGGGGATTGTAAGGAAACATCTTTCCTTTAACTCTTCTGTTTATCATACCGAGAAATAGGTCGTGTGACCGTCATGCGTATAGAGTCCGCTGTTGTGCACTTGTTATAGATACACAACACTCCTCGAGGTGCAAAGTTGAGTAGATCAACGCATGCTTTACCCTAGATTATTTCTTCACATTTCTTATACTTTATATTCAACAATTGAATCCCATCTGGATTACAATTGGCTGGCCAGCTTTGAATCTCTAATGTCCAAATGTGAATATGAAATTAATCTTCCTCTTCTTGCGATCCTTTCGATCTTGACTTGACTTGCTTTTCTAACATGCCCCGCCGGACCGAATTGACCATAGTTCATAAGCAACATGCTAAGATAGCAATCACCCAGTCAAATCTAAAGGAACCAATTAGAGTCCATAAGGGTAACGTGTTAAGACCCATGTGGTCTTTGGGTCTCACATAATAGTAAACACAATTACTATTCTAACCCAATGGTCAAATGCATACGTAGTATGAATATGTATTACAACATCACTCCTTTCCCAGGGAGCGTATGTCTAAATGATGTTGTAAGGATGATGATCAGACACCACAATGTCTGATTTTGAGTCCCTTTTACTACTCAAATAATCTTCTGGACCCACATCCTGCATAATACAGATAGGATTTAAGAATCCTCTTATATCTTTTGTAAGCATCCATATGATGCAGATCTTTCATACGACCATTTTGTTTAAGTCATGACTCTAAATCATCCGTCTGATGATTTTGACTTTAAACAGGTCTCATCTTTATTTTATCAGTCTGATATAATAAAGGCGGTTGCTCATGTAAGAGAGCCAACCTCAATCTGTCCGACATACTAGAAAATATAGCTGAGATTTAAAATGTACACAAACATTTTCTAGAAACTCATATGCAATGTTGAAAAAAGAACTTATTCTTTTATTAAATTTGATCTTTTACAGACATGGGAATTTACATTGGTACAACTCAGCTCTTACGCAATCCTTGAGATGATAAGTGTTTGTAAAACACATCTCTGGGGATCGCCTTCGTAAGCGGATCCACTATCATCTCATGCGTAGATATGTACCTAATGTCTACCTTTTTGGTCTTATCATAGTCTTTTGCAAATTTGTAGCGGATATCAATGTGTTTGGTCTTACAATGGAATTTTGGATCTTTGATATAGGCTATAGATGCTTGACTGTCACTGTGTATTGGTACAGCACCTGAGTCACTTGCATCAATTAGCCTGTCTAAGAATTTCCTAAGCTAAACAGCCTCTTGGACTGCCATGCTAAATGCTACAAACTCGGCTTCCATAGTTGAAAGTGCGATGCAGGATTGTTTCTTGCTACTTGTCACGACCCGCTTCCCTAAAATGGAGGCGAGACGTGAAAAGGTCCGCACGAGAGTGGAGCTGTGAAGCCCCAAACCCAATAAGCGTCCACAATACATAAACAGGTCCCTGTAACCACAACAGAATAACAATAATAATACCAGGAGAAACTGAAATAAAATTCCACATCTCAAACATTGTCCAACAAGGAAATAAGTCCAACATCCAGAAAAGCCACCAGGCTAAAAGAAAAGAGTCTAAAGGCCCAGAACAAGGCCAACAAAAGAAACGACAACAACAACGTATAGGTGCTACGCACCGATAACAAAACAACTGTCTAATAAAAGTAAAACACAACGAGGGCACTAGGACTGGTCCCCAGTGTCCACGTCCTCCCCGTCCAACACAAGCACGGGCTCGGCGTCTGCAAACACCTCGTCCCCAACAAGTAACTCAGGCTCGGGCTCTAACATGTGTCACCCAAAAGAGAAAAGGGGCACATGTCAGCAAGTCGAACGACTTGTGCAAGGAAACGGGAATAATGGTAAACTAGCAACCTAGCAATTAAAACATGGTGCATGGCAAGTAAAGTACGGTGGTAACAAGTAAGGTAAAGGAGAGTACAATTGGCAAGTATCAAGTAGTAGGGGTGACATGTAATGTCAAGTAACAAGTAAGGTAAAGTGTAGTACAAGCGGCAAGGGGTTGTTGTGACATGTAATGTCAAGTAACAAGTACAAGTACAAGGGATCACTCAACGAGTGCCCTATTGCCCGCAAGCTGTGATGAGCTCGTCTTCTGGAACACGAGCCAGAAAGTGTATTTGATAAGTATGGCGTAGGGGTGCACCTAGCCGGAACAAGTAACACTAGTATGTAGCGATTCTACACAATCACGATGAGTATTCAAGCATGCAATGACATGAGCAGATAATTTGCATACCGTTAATTAAATTAAACGTGACAGGCAAAATGCAATGACATGAACATATTCGCGTACCGTTTATTTAAATTAAACATGGCAGTTAAAATGCAAAAGCAGTTAAGGATGCATGGATGACATGAACAGTTAATACGCGTACCGTTTAGGGAAATTAAACGTGACATACAAGCATGATGAGGGTGACGGACCAAGCTTCGTTGTCAAGCTAGGTCAATGGCGTCCAGACGGCTATCCTTTCACCGTCTAGTCTCTTTTACGCTAAAGCAAGGTAAATGGCCTAATACATGGCCTAAATCAAAAGATGCAAGTTTCACTTGCCTATCACCGGGGAGAACGGTTACGAAAGTTCGTCTCCGCGGATGCTAGCCTACGGGGAATCGCTGTTATGGGGAACAATCATCAAAACACAAGTATTTTATTAGGGTTTCATAAAAATTGCAATAGGGTAAGAAAACAACGGTAGATCGATTTCTTACCGAGAGGAGGCGGAAGGAACACTCCGGGGAACCCTATGATCAGATTCTGGAAAAGATTGGAGAAGTTTGGGGAAACTAGGGTTTTAGGGGATTTGGGGATTTGATGGGTGTTGATGGAGATTTGGGGAAGATGAGGGGTGGAATGAGTGAATGGATGGATTGGATGATGGATTTAGGGCTTGGAATGGTGAAATGGAGCTTGGAGGAAGATGGGGGCTGAAGGGGGAAGTTTTTAGGGTTTTGGGTCGTGTTGGAGAAGAAGAAGTCGAATGGGTTGGGTTTAAATAGGCTAGGCTGGCGGCTGCCCAGAAATTAGGGTTTTAACACTGGTTAGTCGGTCAAAGAGCAACCACTAACCGACTAGTTTGGCAACTAGTCGGTCGGTCGACCAACGCAGACCGACTAAGTGCAAACAGTAACTCCTGAACGAAAATAGGATTCTAGAGTTAGTCGGTCCATGAACAAGTACTGACCGACTAGTTTGGCATCTAGTCGGTCGATGAACGTTCTTAGACCGACTAAGGGTAAACAGTAACTGATACAAAAATAAGATGATGAGTTAGTCGGTTCAAGAAGCATTGCTGACCGACTAGTTTGCAACCTAGTCGGTCAACCAACGTTCTTAGACCGACTAACGATAAATAGTAACTCCTGAGAAATTTAGAAAGCTAACTAGTCGGTCCAAGAAGGATTGCCGACCGACTGGATCGTCATCTAGTCGGTCGGTGGCCCTTCTTACACCGGCTAATGAGCACAGAAAAGTACCGATACGGAGCGCGGGGCCCCGGGATCGATTCCTAAGACTCATAGGCTTGATCTAACAGTTAGATACGACCGTTATGAAGTCCATCACGAGCGACATACTTCGAAATTGACAATCCTAAGAAAGAAGCGAGAAAATACGACGAATCGATCGAAAATGAAATCTACGGAGACAAAAACCACACCAGAGGAGAAAATCCATCAAAACATATATTATATTATATTAAATCCAGATTCATGAAAAGCAGTCGTTACATCCTCCCCAACTTAAGAAAAATTCCGTCCTCGGAATTTCCAAAAACTCACGAGTCCGGAAACAAAAGTGGGAAACGCTCTCGCATCTCATCCTCATTCTCCCAAGTAGACTCTCCAGGTGAACCGTGTCGCCACATCACCCTCACAAGATTGACAATCTTGTTCCGAAGCGATTTCTGACGCCTGTCCAGAATCTGCACCGGATACTGGTCATACGTCATATCGGGGCGAACGGTAATCTCCGAAAAATCCACCGCATGAGACGGATCGCTAATGTATCGACGAAGCTGCGACACATGGAAAACATTGTGAACTCCTTCCAAAGATGGCGGCAAGGCCAAGCGGTAAGCTACCTCGCCAACCCTCTCCAAAACATCAAATGGTCCAATGTATCGCGGGCTCAACTTTCCACGCTTCCCGAAACGAATCACACCACGATTCGGGGAAATGTTCAAGAACACATGGTCGCCCGGCTGAAACTCCAAAGGACGACGTTTAGCATCCGCCCAATGCTTAAAACGGTCCTGAGCAATTCTCAAACTCTCCCGAATATTCCTGACGATATCCACGGCCTCCACGATCATCTCAGGTCCCAATAACTCCCGATCACCAACGTCATCCCAACTCAATGGCGATCGACATTTCCTCCCATAAAGAGTGACGAAAGGCGCCATGCCAATACTCGCCTGGAAGCTGTTGTTGTAGGAAAACTCTACCAGATGTAGATGGTCCTCCCACGAACCCTTGAAGTCCAACATGCACGCCCTCAGCATGTCTTCCAAAATCTGAATCGTCCTCTCGGACTGGCCATCCGTCTGCGGATGGTACGCCATGCTGAAACTCAGACGCGTACCCAAACTCTTCTGCAAACTCTGCCAGAACTGAGATGTGAACCTCGTGTCTCTGTCAAACACGATACTCACGGGGACTCCATGAAGTCGCACAACTTCCTGCACGATTCACGTTACATCACTATCTAAACTAGGAAAAAGGAAATAGAACGGAGAGTAAAAAGATTTTACCTCCATATATCTCCTTGCTAGCGCCTCAGTGGACTGTCCCACTCGGAACGGAATAAAATGCGCAGATTTGGTCAATCGATCTACGATCACCTAAATCGCGTCATTCTGCTTCGGACTCCGAGGTAGTCCAGTCACGAAATCCATAGTGATGTGTTGCCACTTCCACTCCAGAATCGGAAGCGGTTGCAGCAACCCGGCCGAAAGCTGATGCTCCGCCTTCACTTGCTGGCAGACCAAACACTTGGCTACACTCCGAGCCACGCTCCTCTTCATACCATGCCACCAATAATTCAGACGAAGATCCTGGTACATCTTGGTGCCACCAGGATGCACAGAATACGGCGAACTGTGTGCCTCCACCATCAGCTCCTCTCTGATATCCCCAGCAGGCACACACAACCTGGCTCCAAACCTCAGCGAGCCATCCTCATGAATCAAAAAGTCAGTCCGCAGACCGGCTTCCACCTGCTCCCGAATCCTTACCAACTTCGGATCCTCAACCTGGCCAGCCTTAATCCGATCCACGATCGTCGACTGTACCTGCATGTACATCAACGAAGAAGCCTCTCCAGGAAGAACAATCTCCACACCAGACTCGCAAAAATCCTGCTGCAATCTCCACTGCGAGGTCAAAATCATCACCGCCGGAAGCCTACTCAAAGCATCCGGAACCACATTCACCTTGCCAGGGTGAAACTGCAAATCAATATCATAATCCGCCATAAGCTCCAACCATCGACGCTGTCGCATGTTGAGCTCCTTCTGAGTGAAAATATACTTCAAGCTTTTGTGATCGGTGAAAATCTTCACTTTCTCACTCAGCAGGAAGTGCCTCCAAATCTTAAGAGCAAACACAACAGCAGCCAACTCCAAGTCATGCGTCGGATAATTCTTCTCATGAACCTTAAGCTGACGATACGCATACGCCACAACATGCCCATGCTGATGCAACACACAACCGAGACCCTTGCCAGAAGCATCGCAAAAGATCTCAAATCCACCGCTGCGATCAGGCACAACCAAAATAGGGGCAGTCGTCAACTTCTCCTTCAGAACACCAAAAGCACTCTCACAATCACCCGACCAATCATAAGCAACATCCTTCCGCGTCAACCTGGTCATCGGCTCAGCAATACGAGAAAAGTCCTTAATGAATCGCCGATAATAACCAGCAAGTCCAAGAAAACTCCGAATCTCAGACGCAGACGACGGAACGGGCCACTCCCTGATGGCCCGAATCTTCTCGGGATCCACTGAAATACCATCTCCAGTCACCACATGCCCGAGAAAAGCAACTCGATCCAGCCAAAACTCGCACTTCGAAAACTTAGCATACAAACGATGCTTCCTCGGAATCTCCAACACCGTCCTTAAGTGCAAGGCATGCTCTTCCTCCGACTTCGAATAGATCAGAATGTCGTCAATAAAGATAACGACAAACTTATCCAAAAAGTCGTAGAAAATCAGGTTCATCAGATTCATGAAAACTGCGGGCGCGTTAGTTACGCCGAAAGGCATAACCACGAACTCATAGTGTCCATACTTCGTCCTGAACGCTGTCTTCGGAACATCTCCCTTCTTCACCTTCAACTGATGGTAACCACTCCTCAAATCCAATTTAGAAAACACCCGCGAACCTCCAAGCTGATCAAAAATATCATCGATGCGAGGCAACGGGTATTTATTCTTAATGGTTACCGCATTCAACTCCCGATAGTCCACGCACATGCGACGCGAACCATCCTTCTTCTTAACCAACAACACCGGTGCTCCCCACGGAGACACACTAGGATTAATATAACCCTTCTGCAAAAGCTCATCCAACTGCTTTCGCAACTCCTCCAACTCAGCAGGTGCCATACGATACGGCGCCTTCGAAATCGGCTGCGCACCTGGAACAAGATCGATAGAAAATTCCAGAGCTCGATCAGGCGGCATACCAGACATCTCCTCGGGGAAGACGTCGCCAAAATCTCGCACCACAGCTGGCCACTCCAGCTCCATCTGCATAGCCACAGCCTCCACCGGCCTGGCCCGAAATCTGACAGGACCAAGCGAACTGCTACCACGACTGAACTCAAACACTGGGTGTCCGGGAATCTCGAACACCACCTTCTTCCTCCTGCAGTCGATCGTAGCATAGAAGCTCGCAAGCCAATCCATCCCAAGAACTGCATCATAGTTGATGATGTCGTGGACAATGAAATCAGCACAAAGCTCACGTCCACAAACCACCAACGGGCAAGAATTGCACCCACGATGCACCGAGACTACACCGTTCCCTATGACGATATTCCAACTCTTAGGAAGAGAGGACGTCGACAAAGAATGCTTCTCCACGAAGCTCCGGGCCAAAATGCACATCGATGCACAAGAGTCAAAGAGGACTCGTGCAGGAAACGTGCAAACCAAAACCACACCTAACAAGCAATTAACAATCAAATCCTAGTCTAGCAAACAATCATGAGCAAGCAACCAATATAATCAAAAATCAAACTAACGAAGGAAGATAAATAGCTAGAATGAGCGTTACCTGCAATAACTTCATCCACGGCCATGCTCTCCTCCTCAGTCATCAGAAAGGCCTGCCCTCTCGGCGGAACAGCCTGTCGAAATGCCTGTCTCTGTGGAACAAGGGGCGCTCCACGTCCAACGGGCACAGGAGCTCGCTGCTGCAACGGCTGTGCTGCAATAGGAGCCCGCCAAGGCTGCCTCGACTTCGGACACTCCCGGATGGTGTGGGCAGGATCTCTGCAGACAATGCACTGTCCTAGAAACCTCCTACACTGATCCCTGAGGTGTCCAGTCTTGCCACAGAAATGGCAAGTCTTCAGGATAGGCCCTCCTGGCCTCTTGAACTGCACCGGATGACTAGGCTTGAAACCAGGCCTAACCACCGCCCTGGCCTGCTCCATAGGCCTCTTCCCAGCTCCGGAAACATGTCCCTTCCTCTGATTCAAATTCAACTCCTGCCGCCTCGCAGCAATCAGAACCTTCTGATATGTCTCCAAGTCAGAAGAGGTCACAAAGCTCTGAAGCTCCAAGGCAAGTCCCTGGAGAAATCGCTGAGCTTTCTCATCGGCATCCTGCACCATCTTAGGTGCAAACCGACTGAGCCTCGTGAACTCCTGGTGGTACTGATCCACCGACAAGCTCCCCTGCTTCAGATCTATAAAGCGCTGCAGCATCACCTGCCGAGCAGCCTTCGGGAAGAACTCTCCATCGAATCTGGACTTGAAGGTAGCCCAGACGATCGGCTCCACCAGCATCTTCTCTTCAGCATCCCACCAATTCCTGGCGTTATCCTTCAGCTGCCTCTTAGCCAGATCAACCCATCCAGCCGGGTTAATCTTCGCCATTGCCAAGTTATCCTCAATGTTCCTTATCCATTCGTCGGCAGCCAGAGGACCCTCAAAACCATCAAAATATGCGGGACCCAGCTCCCGAAATTGCTTCGCTCCTGGCTCAGAGCGTGGGGCATCCGGAAGAGCCCGGGCAGCTCGAGCAGGTGGAGCATTCTGGACTTGCAAAAGCACGCCCTGCTGCACTTGCATCATCTGGATCATCATCCGCATCATCTCACCGCCGGTGGGTTCCCGCTCAGGCTCCTCATCATGAGGGAGCGCACCACTACCACCACCACGGGTGAATCGTCTTCCTGCCATCTAGTGACACAGAAAACGAATCAGATTAGACTCATAGCTTATGACTCGGACGTCGAACTTAATTTGTTGGACATTCAAATATTATTATCGCCATTCCAAGAATCGCAGTTACAGAAGGACCTGCATGGGCCACCACTAAAACCTGTCACGACCCGCTTCCCTAAAATGGAGGCGAGACGTGAAAAGGTCCGCACGAGAGTGGAGCTGTGAAGCCCCAAACCCGATAAGCGTCCACAATACATAAACAGGTCGCTGTAACCACAACAGAATAACAATAATAATACCAGGAGAAACTGAAATAAAATTCCACATCTCAAACATTGTCCAACAAGGAAATAAGTCCAACATCCAGAAAAGCCACCAGGCTAAAAGAAAAGAGTCTAAAGGCCCAGAACAAGGCCAACAAAAGAAACGACAACAACAACGTATAGGTGCTACGCACCGATAACAAAACAACTGTCTAATAAAAGTAAAACACAACGAGGGCACTAGGACTGGTCCCCAGTGTCCACGTCCTCCCCGTCCAACACAAGCACGGGCTCGGCGTCTGCAAACACCTCGTCCCCAACAAGTAACTCAGGCTCGGGCTCTAACATGTGTCACCCAAAAGAGAAAAGGGGCACATGTCAGCAAGTCGAACGACTTGTGCAAGGAAACGGGAATAATGGTAAACTAGCAACCTAGCAATTAAAACATGGTGCATGGCAAGTAAAGTACGGTGGTAACAAGTAAGGTAAAGGAGAGTACAATTGGCAAGTATCAAGTAGTAGGGGTGACATGTAATGTCAAGTAACAAGTAAGGTAAAGTGTAGTACAAGCGGCAAGGGGTTGTTGTGACATGTAATGTCAAGTAACAAGTACAAGTACAAGGGATCACTCAACGAGTGCCCTATTGCCCGCAGGCTGTGTTCAAGTATCAAGTACAAGGGATCACTCAACGAGTGCCCTATTCCCCACAGGCTGTGATGAGCTCGTCTTCTGGAACACGAGCCAGAAAGTGTATTTGATAAGTATGGCGTAGGGGTGCACCTAGCCGGAACAAGTAACACTAGTATGTAGCGATGCTATGCAATCACGATGAGTATTCAAGCATGCAATGACATGAGCAGATAATTCGCATAACGTTAATTAAATTAAACGTGACAGGCAAAATGCAATGACATGAACATATTCGCGTACCGTTTATTTAAATTAAACATGGCAGTTAAAATGCAAAAGCAGTTAAGGATGCATGGATGACATGAACAGTTAATACGCGTACCGTTTAGGGAAATTAAACGTGACATACAAGCATGATGAGGGTGACGGACCAAGCTTCGTTGTCAAGCTAGGTCAATGGCGTCCAGACGGCTATCCTTTCACCGTCTAGTCTCTTTTACGCTAAAGCAAGGTAAATGGCCTAATACATGGCCTAAATCAAAAGATGCAAGTTTCACTTGCCTATCACCGGGGAGAACGGTTACGAAAGTTCGTCTCCGCGGATGCTAGCCTACGGGGAATCGCTGTTATGGGGAACAATCATCAAAACACAAGTATTTTATTAGGGTTTCATAAAAATTGCAATAGGGTAAGAAAACAACGGTAGATCGATTTCTTACCGAGAGGAGGCGGAAGGAACACTCCGGGGAACCCTAGGATCAGATTCTGGAAAAGATTGGAGAAGTTTGGGGAAACTAGGGTTTTAGGGGATTTGGGGATTTGATGGGTGTTGATGGAGATTTGGGGAAGATGAGGGGTGGAATGAGTGAATGGATGGATTGGATGATGGATTTAGGGCTTGGAATGGTGAAATGGAGCTTGGAGGAAGATGGGGGCTGAAGGGGGAAGTTTTTAGGGTTTTGGGTCGTGTTGGAGAAGAAGAAGTCGAATGGGTTGGGTTTAAATAGGCTAGGCTGGCGGCTGCCCAGAAATTAGGGTTTTAACACTGGTTAGTCGGTCAAAGAGCAACCACTGACCGACTAGTTTGGCAACTAGTCGGTCGGTCGACCAACGCAGACCGACTAAGTGCAAACAGTAACTCCTGAACGAAAATAGGATTCTAGAGTTAGTCGGTCCATGAACAAGTACTGACCGACTAGTTTGGCATCTAGTCGGTCGATGAACGTTCTTAGACCGACTAAGGGTAAACAGTAACTGATACAAAAATAAGATGATGAGTTAGTCGGTTCAAGAAGCATTGCTGACCGACTAGTTTGCAACCTGATCGATCAACCAACGTTCTTAGACCGACTAACGATAAACAGTAACTCCTGAGAAATTTAGAAAGCTAACTAGTCGGTCCAAGAAGGATTGCCGACCGACTGGATCATCATCTAGTCGGTCGGTGGCCCTTCTTACACCGGCTAATGAGCACAGAAAAGTACCGATACGGAGCGCGGGGCCCCGGGATCGATTCCTAAGACTCCTAGGCTTGATCTAACAGTTAGATACGACCGTTATGAAGTCCGTCACGAGCGACATACTTCGAAATCGACAATCCTAAGAAAGAAGCGAGAAAATACGACGAATCGATCGAAAATGAAATCTACGGAGACAAAAACCACACCAGAGGAGAAAATCCATCAAAACATATATTATATTATATTAAATCCAGATTCATGAAAAGCAGTCGTTACACTACTCTAGGATATTGCATCAGATCCGAGTAGAAAAACATATCCTGAGGTCGATCGTCGCTCATCGAGATCACCCGCCCAATCAGCATCAGTGTAGCCTTCGAGCCTCAAGGCATCTCCTTGATAGCATAAAGCATAGTCCGCAGTTCCTTTAAGATACCATATTATCCTCTTAACCGATTTTCAGTGTACTTGACCTGGATTGGATTGGTAACGACTTACCATTCCAACGACAAAACAGATGTCTGGTCTTGTACACATCATAGCGTACATAAGACTACCAACTGCACTGGAATATGGAACTTTTTCCATAATTTCCTTTTCCTTTTGGTTCTTTGGACACGATTTCAGACATAAATTATCGCATTTGCTTATAGGAGTATCAATGGACTTGCAGTCCTGCATATTAAACCGTTCTAGAACCTACTTTATATAAGTCTCCTGTGAAAGAGAAAGAAGTTTCTTCGAACGATTCCTTGAAATCTTAACTCCAAGGATATATGCGGCCTCTCCCATGTCTTTCATCTCAAAAATTGATGAAAGCCAAGCCTTGATATCCATCACAAAGCCCTTGTCATTTCCGGCTATTAAAATGTCATCTACATATAGAGACATAATAACATACTTGCTCTTAATCCTCTTGATATATACACAGTTATCTTCATCAAGCATGGAAAACCCATTTGATAAGACAACTTCTTGAAATCGTATATACCATTGCCTCGAAGATTGTTTAAGACCATATATGGACTTACGAAGTTTACAAACCTTGTGTTCGTTTCCTTCTTTTACAAACCCTGTTGGTTGTTCCATATAGATCTCCTCGTCCAATTCTCCATTGAGAAAGGCAGTCTTTACATCCATCTGATGTAATTCGAGGTCTAAGCAAGCTACCATAGCCAGAATCAAGCGAATCGAGGTAAAACGAACAACAGGTGAGAAGCTCTCTTCGTAGTCTATCCCTTCCTGTTGCGTAAAACCTTTCGCGACAAGGCGAGGTTTATATCTGTCTATAGAGCCATCAGCCTTATGCTTGATCTTGAGAACCCATTTGTTCCCAATAGCTCTACGTCCTCTGGGTAAGTCAACCAAGTCCCAGACTTGGTTAACTTTCATGGATTCTAATTCCTCCTTCATCGCTTCCATCCATTTGTCTTTTGCAGGGCATGATACGGCCTGTTTGAAAGTAGCAGGCTCGTCATCTTCTTGTAGTAAAGTCATAAAGGTTTGCGGGAATTCATCCTTAAATCTTAGAGGAGCTAACCTTGTACGACTACTACGTCGTATTTGAGATTCTTCAAGTCCTTGTTGACTCGAATTTAGATCGATTCTAATATCACTCCCACTTGGAATGTCGTTAGAATTGCTCCCACTTGGAACATTATTCCCGTATGGAATAGGATTAGCATCATTCGTATCATCCATTGGTGAAGGTTGAAACGTATTTTCGTCTTCACCAAGAACTCTCCCACTCGAATGAGGTAATCCTTCTTGATCATTAATCTCAAATAGAGATAAGTCCAGACTTATCTCGCCCTGTCTTGGAAACTCATTTTCCAAAAAAGTGACATCCCTCGACTCAAATTCAATTAGACCTCCATTGTCTTCATGACCAATGAAAACATAACCTTTGGAGTTTTCTATGTATCGTATAAAGATACATTTCCTTCCCCATGGCCCAAGTTTGCCATACTTATGGGAGGAAATATGTGCATAGGATGCACACCCCCAAGGTTTCAAAATGTTTAAGTCAGGAGACCTTTGGTTTCACAACTCGTAAGGAGTGGAGCTAACTGAATTCGAGGGTACGCGGTTCAAGATGAAAGCGGCCGTCAATAATGCATCACCCCAAAAGGTGATTGGCAAGTTAGCTTGTGCCATCATTGAACGGACCATTTCCATTAAAGTCATATTCATCCTTTCTGCAACACCATTTTGTTGCGGAGTATAAGGCATAGTTACCTGATGAACTATGCCTTTTTCATCACAAAGTTTCTTAAAACTTGCCGATTGATATTCACCGCCTCTATCGGTTCGCAAGACCTTAATCTTGCGATCTAATTGATTTTCCACCAAACTCATATAGTTTTTAAAGCAGGTTAATGCTTCACTTTTGTGGGATATCAAATAGATATGACCGAATCGGGTGAAGTCATCAATAAAAGTGATGAAATAGGACCTCCCACGTCTTGTCTTGACATTCATCGGACCACATATGTCCGAATGGATGAGCTGTAATGGAACCTCGGCCCTTGGGCCGGTTCCAAACGGCTTGCGACAAGATTTCCCTACAAGGCAATGTTCGCAGGTCGACATTTTGACCTTTGAAACATTGGATAGAAGGCCACGTTTGGCAAGTCTATCCATTCGTGTTGGTCCAATGTGACCAAGCCTTGCATGCCAACAAAGTACATCTGATTCATAATTTGATGAATTTGCAACAAGGAAATTTTCATTATTAAATGAGGAATCATACATTGTATTTAATACAATAAATCCTTTAAATACATACACAGTACCAATTAAAGAATTATTACAAAACAAGTCCACTTTACAATCATGAAAAAATCAACTATAACCAAGACCCATCAAAACGACCACAGAAATAATATTCCTTCGAATATCCGGAGCGAAGAGAACATCATGAAGTAAGATAGTGCAGCCGTTGTCCAAGACGAGCTTGCACGTCCCAACGCCTTTCACTTCAGCACGTGTGTTGTTTCCTACGTAGATCCACTTCGTTCCTTGGGGTATCCGGTGATACTCCACGAAGGACTGTCTGTCCCTTGCTATGTGGTCGGTGGCACCTAAATCAATTATCCAAAATGGATTAGATTCCACAAGAAATATTGAACTACAAACACATATGTAACTAGTATAATTACAAGTTACCTCGTCGCCTCCACCCGTACACGAACGAGCATAGTGACCGAACTTGTTGCACTTGAAGCACTTGATCTTCTTCAAGTCTTTCTTCATATGCCATTTCTTGTGCCCACCCTTATGTTTGGGTTTCTTGGTAGACTCAGGTTGCTTGTTACGTTCATTAGTAAACTTCGAACGATTTTTTCGTTTCTTTCCTCCGTGTGAGGAACTAGCAACCATGTGCACTTCTGCACTAGGCTTGGCGGCCGCAAGCCGCTCTTCCTCTAACTCGAGGTGCTTTGAAACATCGCTGAAGTTCTTGATGCTCTCATTATGAGTGAGATGCATCTTCATCTGGTCCCACCCATTTGGTAGGGAACATATGACTGCTTGGATTTGTTGCTCATCAGTGAGCACATGACATGCATCCTTTAACTCTGAGATGAGATTCGCCATATGTCGCAGATGTTTCCCCATGGAATGATCTGGACGTTTCTTGTATGAATCAAATCTTATAGTTAAAGAACGAAGTTTGGACACCGAGGTGCCACCAAACTTCTCCTCAAGCTTGGACAATATGTCCAAGGCTAGGTCATGCTCCCGGAAGATGCGCATTATGTCATCGGCCATACTGGACAATAACGTAATGCGAGCTATCTTGTTCTTCCGAGACCAAGCATCAAAAGCTTCCTTGTCTCATCTGTGTTGGGCCGTAGTGCCCAACTCAGGTTCAATCATTTTGTTCTTCAGAGTTTCGAGCACGTCTTGCTCCTCTAGAACATATTGTATCTTTATGGACCATAGTTTGTAATTATCACCGATGAGTTTTTCACCTTGTTCAACTCAACGACAATGTTTTTAGCGGCAGAAGACATTTTAGCTTTAAAATGCTGCAAAAGACACAAAACCGAAGGTTCGATCAAAAACCATTGCATAAATTTCATATACATAGTCATTATATTGTTACATTTTCATGATTCATTAGTCTCGGCCAGCGGACCGACCAGGGAAATGGCTAGTCCATGGTTCACTACCCCCAGAATGAGTTGAGGTGTCCCACAAACTAGTCCAAAAGACCACTGGTCGAATCATGATCCATAGAGATACTGAATCAATCGAATGTGAAATTTCAGACTAGTTTAATATCACTCCCACTTGGAAAAAAAATCCCACTTGGAATGATATTAATATATTTGATAAGTTACTTTCGAAAAATATTGAAGATGTTGCTCTAGAATCGGAAAGGTCTCTACGATTCCAATCACCATCTAGAACAACTTTCAATATTTCCCCATCACTTATCAAACGATAGTACTCTTATAGTACTTTGCAGCGGAAAAGCATTTTTGAAAAAACGTATTTTGAAAACGTATTTTTCAAACGTATTTTTCAAACGTATTTTGCAAACATATTTTGCAGTATTTTGAAAACGTATTTTTCAAACGCATTTTGCAAACGTATTTTGCAGGGCCTACACCCCATTACATGGTGACATAGCCGAAATATTTCGACAATTCCCCGGCCATTACCGGGGTCGTGTCGTGGCCGTGCCAAGGCCGAATTCTTCTTCCTTCCGAAGTGAGAGTTGCCATCGCAACTTGACCAAGGCCGAACACCCTTTGAGGGGAGTTTTCTGCAAGCCACCACCGCCGGCTCCCGTATGGATCCAAGCGCTTCCCCCTACAGGAGAAGTCTGTCACAGACAACTGCCGCCGGCTCCGTAGAGACCGGCCATGCAAGCCACCCCCTTCCGATCATGCAAGCCCCCCTTTCCCCATGAAAAATAGGGCCAACCGGGGCTTGGCCCTGGCCGAGTGGCCGGCACCCCGGAACGGTGCGAACGGGGGCGCGGAAATCTAAATATTTGTAACCGCAAGCGCATGGTGTTGTAGTGTGGCTTGGGGGTCGAACACAGGGAGGCGAGGATGTGCTTGTGTCAAAGAGGACCAAAATCACTCCGTGGGCGAGCTAGCCCGGATCGAAAGATGGGTTGTCACGGTAAAGGAATGCAAGGTGTAAACAATATGAAGGAAAAACCCGGGACTTTGGTTTCCACCCCAACGAGCGACTCTCGCCGGTACGGCCTATGGGTAGGTTGGCGATCGGAATTAGGGTCTAATGGTGAGACGTTGCCTCTGAAAGTGGTATCGGCATCCCATGGGCCCGATATTCCGGTCGGTGCCCAGGATGATACGCCGGACTTCCCGGGTTCGATCAGTGGGCACTCCCATGTCCATTAACACTGATCGACTCCAGGAGCACTAGGCTCACAACGATAACTCCCAACGTCTTATCCTGCCACTCCCGCGCGCTAGGATTCGGCGTCTACGCTAAGGGCGTGAGCTATGGCTAGGGAGTCAACCGCCAAGTTTATTCCCCCTTGGCCCAACGATCAAAGGCGGTCTTTTTCCCGCCGATGACAATAAAACACCCCGCGTAACCGTTAGATTCCTAATCCCTATCGATTTCCTAACCCTATGGATGCATCGGGAAGAGCCCACGAAGGGGTTTCCGCCAAAATCCCAGATTTGGGAACTACTCACAAATATTCATTAAAAAGCGATCTAAACGAAAATGAACCGTCAAAATCATAATCAGACAATAGAAATGCAATGGTAGTAAAGAAATAAAGATAATACTAAAGTTTTACAAAGATCCAAAAACTTACAAAAACTGGAAAATTATAGCCGTCACAAAATGAAGAAAACAGTAAAAAATAACCAACTCCCGAATCTGGGAAACCTAGGGTTCTATTTATAGAAAACGACATCACCCGACCGGTTGACAAGTCAACCGGTCGGGTGAGCCGCTTCACAAAATTACAGCGTAAATCGGGGTTTCACCCGGTCAGGATGAACCGATCGGTTGGATCTTGGATGCGGTCGGTTGGATCTTGGTGCCGACTGGTTGGATCTTGGTGCCGACCGGGTGAGGAGACCGGTTGGAACTTCGAGTCTTGGCTGTTGAAATTCAGCTACATGTGAACTAATCGGGTGAAGGTCACCCGATCGGTTGGCAATCAGCTCCGAATTCTAGAGACATTGAGCTTCTGACCCGGTCGTTGAACCGACCGGGTGACTTCTCGTGAGCTCCAAGCTGCGTCTGGGTGGTGCACGCGTGCATCACCCGATCGGTTGGAGATGACCAACCGAGCGGGTGAGGGGCTGAAAGATGCAATCTTCGTCGTTTGACCCCCCCCGGATCACGCGTGACTCCTCCCGTTGCTCCGGGGACACAAGGTATCATCGTTTTATGCCCCAAATGCCAGCAAACTCCTGCAAAACACGGAAAACACGGAAAAGTGAAAGAAAACAAGAAAACACAAGAAAACACGAGAAAACGAATAAAAGACGGTGGTAAAATACGGAAAAACACGGAAGAAAACGTGTGTAAATATATGAAATATAAACGCACATCACCGAGGCCAAGGGCCGACAATGACCGTGGCCCTGGCAGAGGCCAGGGCCGGCCAGGGCGCCGGCCCTGGCCTCTGCCAGGGCCGGCCAGGCCCCTGGCCTCTGCCAGGGGGGCCAGGGCCGGCCAGGCCCTGGCCTCTGCCAGGGCCGGTAAGGCCCTGGCCTGAGGCCAGGGCATTGGCCCTGGCCCCTGCCAGGGCTGGCCAGGCCCTAGCAGAGGCCAGGGCACCGGCCCTGGCCCCTGCCAGGGCTGGCCAGGCTGACCCCTGGCCCTGGCCGAAGCCGACCAGGGCCTCCTGGCCCTGGCCGAGGCCGACCAGAGCCAGCCTGGCCATGGCCCCTTGGCCATGGCCGGCTTTGGCCCATATGGCCATGGCCGACCTCCCCCTTGCATGGGGTTGGCCACACTCCCCCCACTGGAGGGGTGGCCGTGGTAGTTATTGGCCGTAGCCAACCCCCTCTGCATGGGGAGGGGGGATGCATAGCCTCCATAGCCCATATGGCCATGGTGATCATGCGCCAAAAATTGTCATCTTCTCCGTTGAGAATAACCACCATTGTCTTCTCCGATGAAGCACCCGTTCATCGAGAAAACGGTTTTGCTTCAATGGCCGTGTGCCAAAAAATGAAGAGAACGCGTTTTCAAGGCCGCAAACTTCACGTTCTACATGAAGAGAGTTCACATTCTCAATTGAATGGAGACTCAGCATCCATGAGGAGCGCGAGTTTGGCGAGATGAACGGTAAGTTCTTCCCGTCACAGAGAGTTCTTGCCATATCCGTAATGACAGAAGACCCTAACGTGAAAAGAACAACTATTGCGTTCTCTCCGTCACAATGTGTTCCTACCATATCCATAATGGAAGGAGACTCATTCGTGAAAGAAACAACACCGTGTTCATCAGTGAGACCGGGGCGACGGTTAGACCGGGGCGAACCCGTATGGCTCTGATACCAATGTGAATCATGTCAAAACAACGACGTTAGGATCGAATGAAGAGTAGAGGCTTACATTTACGTACACGGCACCGTAATCTCTGAACTTCGCCCTCGGATTCGTCACAACGGTCAGTACTTCGTCACGGAGGATCGAAGCAGCGTTTCACCGCCTAAATCTCTATTTAGAAGAGGATTTTAATGGAAGGGAGTAGAAGAACACAAGTTGCCTTATGCAAACTTATGGCATGGTAAGATTAGTGTAAATGCCTTACCCTTGGGTCCTATTTATAGGCTTAAGGGGTAGTTATTGTAGGAAATAACTAAATATAAGCTTATTAGCCTATATTAGCACATTTACTTATCCTCTTCTTCATTCACTTATCAAGTGCCTTTATGCACTTATAAAGTGACTTTTTCCACTTATCGAGTGGTCCTTTTCACACGAGCAAAGGTTCCCTTCGTGCACGCTTTCGTGCACACGACATCTGAGGTCCGTATTCCCTCATACATCCCCTCATGGGTGTATCCATGTCGTCCATATCCAACACAACAGATAGATATTGAACCATAAGGATGTCTAATGGCAAAATAAGCTGAAATTAGGTTCGTTTACACTAAGTTTGGGGGAGAGAATTTTCAAAGATATTAGAAGAAAAGATGATATACAAAGCCATTTGCTCTCTTTCTTATTGGTATTTTATAGAACCTTAGAGTGGAAAGAACTGAGTGTGTTCTTATTCCATTTGCTACACAATGCGATGGATGTATAGGAGTGTAAAGGTGGATGTAGTGGGAGAATCATTAAATTGAAAAATAAATTGGGAGATGAAAACATGAGAAAAAGAAATTAAAAGAGTCCAAAAATAATAATGAATTTTTTTAGAGTCTGATACTATGCCAACGCATAATAAAATGTAAGCAAAATTGTTTATGGATCAAAAGTAAATATTCTTTAGTAATTAAAAGAAATGAGCCGTTTGAGTCTACTTGTGCTCATGAAAATAATTTCAGAATTTGATCAATATAGAAAATATAAAGGCAAATCTACAAAATATCTATATCTATATGATTCAATTTTTTAGATATAATAAAATCCCAGGCTAACGTCATATATTCTAATATTTAAATATAAAATCAAATGAATTACTTGGTATTGTTATGAATAGGGCCCATTGGGCCTATTGGGTATCCCCCCATTACGTTACTTTTCTATAAATATAGGGCTACAGGTTCAGTAGCTGTCACCTTCATAACACGTTATCAGCACGGTCGTCAGCTGAGCCGAACCTGCCGACGGATAAATCGCGAGGACGCGGATTGGGACTTCTTCTCCGAACTTCGCTAGATCCGATGGGTAGGATCTAAAGGTAATCACTTTTTCCCTAGATCAAATATTTCATGCGCATGATGATGGATCTGTGTCATTTTTCTTTGATCTACAAGAAATCAATTTTTCTGCTTAGATCTTTATGAAAAATCCTTTTTAAAGCATAAATCTTTATTTAAAACAGTTTTTAAATCGTTTTAAACCCGATCTAAGCCTATTTCTTTCGTAGAATACGTTTAGATCTGCCCTTTTTTGGACCAAAATTCAATGTTTAAATGGTAAAAATCAAATTTTTATAATAAAAACGTTGATTACAAAGATAGAAATTTGTAATTTTACAATGAAAACCGAAATTTCCTTTGAAATTTGTGGATCTAGAGAGAAGGGGATTTGTGGATCTAGAGGGGAAACTGCCGCCAGAAGTCAGTAAATTTCCTCCCCTCACAGTGAAATCCCCAAAGGGAAGGGGCCCCCGCCGCTCGCAGCGATGCCCACGCGACCCACATGCTGCCGTGGGGCCCCCGCCACCCGCAGCGACGTCCCTGCTCTACCCCTCTCGACATAAAACCCCCACGGAAAAGAGGCCACCGCTTCCCGCAGCGGCACCCTCGAGCCTCCCCTGCATCCATGGGACCCTCGTCGCCCGCAGCAGCGCAACCGCGACCTGACGCCGCTCAGTCGATGCTACGTGCCATCCCCGCAGCCCGCCACTACTGTGCCGCACCGCTCCCTAGCGGCCTGTCGTCGTTGTGCCATGCCGAGCCCCCACGACTTGTCGCCGTCGAGCCCCCTGGCCTGACGCCACCGAATCGGCACTGCACACCACTTCCCGCGGCCTGACGTCACGCAATCAACGCCCCCCCACTGCGTGGCTTGCCGTCGCTAAACCCTAACTAGGGTTTTTCGAGAAAAATTTTTTCTATGTCGGGCTATTACGGAAATTTATCGGGGTTTATAATAAATTCTTGATCCATTTTTTCAACTTATTTTTGGTAAATGCATGTTGCATAACTACATGCTGCATAACTACATGCCTGCGTAGAAAATTATAAGCATATCGCATATTTAATGTTCTGTGATGCACATTTTATTTAGCATACTAAAATCTCTATGATATATTTTTAATGCATGTAGCATAAATATATGTCTGCATTGAAATTGTTTATATACCCGCAGCATATAAATAACATGTGTATACATCGTATATGTTTCAATTCATGCTAACTGAGCATACATTTTTAGTTCACATGCTTGATATTGTTTGCATGAATAATTTAGTTTTTTTCTACTATTTCATTGAGCATATCTTTTTAGCTTACAACCGTTATATTATATGCATGATAAATCATTAAATGTTACTTATTGCACACTTATATGCTCATCCCATGCTTCTGCTTATTCTCATGATATGACAATGTTTTATGACAACAAACCAATCATAATTTCAAAAAGTTTAACATCATATGTACTTTGAAAAATTGAACTTGAAGTTCAAATCAAATCAAAAGTCAACACTCTTTTACTCAAATAAAATAAAAATTACCAAATACGATGAATTATGTGAAAACCATTTATGCGATCTTTTTAGAGATACACATTTTACGGTAAATAGATCTCTCAGATCTATGGTCTATATAAACCAATATTGACACCAGCAGTTGTCATAACACCATTAAACTCCTTCAGAGTAATCTCACTTTACAAGGTATGATTCTTGAATTTAGCCTTAATTTTAAGCATATGCCCGAAGTCGTGACTTAATAGATAAGTGAGAAATTATAAATATCGTAGCCACGTATGTGTTTCCCATTAAGCATGCTTCTCTATCCACATAATACTTGAATGACTCAATAAAAATGGCTTGGAGACCATACTTGAGCATTCAAATAGAGTTTCAAAAGTCTCTCAGAAATTAGAAAAGTGGAAATATAGAAACTAACTCATTTCTATTGTATACGTCTACTTAGTAAGACTAATATTCATTCTTCCTTATAAATAACAATAAGGAAGACTGAAAATAGGGAAAGCCTTGAATAAAATGAGAAAGGGAAGATATGATGTACCTCGACATGGAGTAAGCAATGGCAAACCAATACCAGACCAGAAGTTCTGATAAGACCCATAATGCTTTTGCAACATAAATGAGCATTAACGTATGCCATATAAAAATATATACATACCTAGTCTAAACGACGAAAGTCAATTGACCTTGTGTATATCTAGCTACTCCCCGATGACAAATAAACTTTGAAAACAAATTTAATCTGTTGTCATAACATAATTCTTAATGAGTATAGTTGCAAACGTATGCTTTCAAAAACATTTTAGTGTTTGTATATTGCGCTGCAACGTTTTGGTAACGACTTCTAGTCTTCTATTGCTTGCTTTAATGTTTTCTATTACGACGGTGATCTCTATTGTTTTTATTGAATTCTCTATTGCTATTTCCATGACCCATGAGTAGTTTTATCTAGGACTGATGGATTATCCCAATGTTCTTAGGATTTAGATGTAAAGTTAGAATTTTTAGGTTGTTTTGGTATAAAAGGGATGTGATTTGGTTGATCTAGTCAAGTTTGTAGGATATTCCATATAGGGTTTGTATTCCCACGAGGTGGCGCAAATTCTGACGGATATCTTATGGACTTAATTAGGTATGTTAGGAGATCCAATTAGGGTTTGTATTTCCATGAGGTGGCGCAAACTTCTAACGGGATCTACTGGCATTCCTATATTACTTAAAAGAGCCATCAAGTCACATATCGAGCTCTAATTCCCATGAGGTGGTATGAGCAAGATTGAGTATAGTTGTCGATTGTAATGCACGTATCGCGTGAGAGTCTATCCACGAGGTGGGGCTAACACGGGATACGTTATACGAGAGGCTCAATGATAGTTGGCCATGAGTTCTACATCTTTAGATGAAATAATCTCTCCCTAATAAAGCCAATTCAACGTAAGAGTTCTAGCCTAGCATCGATGTCCGACGATCCTAGTGGTGACTCCTAATGCCCTAGTCTTTTTATATTGTTGATAATCCATGATAAGAGATATTTGTGACAACCAATTTGAGTACGCCTACTGACATCATTCTGAGATCTAGAAAATACCCAAGTCTATTAGCATCACCTCCCTGTGGGATCGATATCTTTCTATATTACATAGCTCTGACACTGTGCACTTGCGGTAGTTTTCGGGTGTAAATCTGGAGCGCACCAAGCTTTTGGCGCCGTTGCCGGGGAGGTCGGTTATTACTTGGGTTTATTTCTTTATTGAAGAATATGTTAGCAACTCTTACCATCTCTCATCTTTCCCTATTTTTATTCTTTTTATTCTTTTTCTACCGACGTTTTTCTCTGAGTTTGTTGTTGTGCATGAACACTCGCTTCGGGGGTTTTGACGATCCATTACTATTTGACCCCAAGATTGAAAGAACAGCTGGCAACGGTAATATCCCTCCACATACTAGCTCTATTACTATTTGACTCAGAGCTGAAAAGATGAATCTTATTATTTCTGAACCAATGGTATAAGGCAACGGTAATATCCCTCCACATACTAGCTCTATTCGGGATCACATAAAGCCCAATTTATATAGTACATCTTCTATCCTGAGACCACAGCTGGTGGTAGGAAGCTTTAAATTGAAGACTAGCTTGATCAATTTGATGCAGTAGGACCCATTCCATGGGCACACACACGAGAACCCTAAACATCATATAGACCTCTTCCTGGCAAAGTGCGAAACCTTCCAGGTAAAGGATATGAGCGACGATGCAATAAAGCTCAGATTATTTCAATTCACCCTTCGGGACAAGGCCGCTTATTGGTTGAGGGTGCACCCTATGAATACATTTACAACATGGGAACAGCTGGCTTTGGCCTTCATTAACAAGTTCTATCCACCGTCCAAAATGGTGAGGATCAGAGGGGCGATCACCAACTTTAAGCAGCTTCTTCAGGAATCGCTATATGAGGAATGTGAGAGATTTAAGGACTTGCAACATCAATGTCCACACCATAGTGTCCCAGAGTGGGAACTTATTCAGAGTTTCTACAATGGGCTCAAGCCAGATACCAAGGTGGTCATTGACGCCTCCGCTCAAGGCGCCCTATTATCCAAGCCACCTGAGGAGGCCATATCTTTGTTGGAGAAAATGACCTCCAACAACCAACAATTGAGCGATGAATGCTCGACACTTAGAGGTACAAATTCAAAGGTGAAGATCGCTACACAGCTTGAGAGCTAGCTTGAGACTCTATGCAAGCAAGTTGCACGAATTGAGCATAGGTTGGACACAATCCCTACTACTGCTAGAGCTCTAGTTTATGCTACACATGAGGACTACGCCGAGCAAGGGTACGCCCTAATAGAAGGATCCTACGAAGGAATGGGCTTACCGGTGGAGTAAGTCAATTTTATAGTAGGAGAGGAAATTCGGGCGGCAAGAAATCATCCCGGATTTTCTTATAGCAACCACACTGGAGCATTGCAACCTCCAACCCAACAGAGGCCACCACAACCCCCTCAGCAGCAAGTGCCACCTCCACAGCAGCAACAGTATAGGTTCAGGCCATCTGGGCTTTACAGACCACCGGGTTACTATAATCGCAGCCTTATCAGTAACAGCAACAGTATCAGCAACTGACGGAGCAAAAACCAAATATGGAGGCGACCTTGTACGCTTTTATTAGTAGCCAAATGAAGACTAACGCAGAAAATTCAGCAAATTTTAGGAATCTTCAAGCCTCATTTGATTGACTGAATACCCAAGTGTCTCAACTTCTGAAGACTCAAGGGAGATTGCCCTCTCAGCCTGAGCCAAATCCTAGGGGCCAAGTCAACGCGGTGGTAGCAGTCACTACAAGAGGAGGAAAGAGTACCGACCCTGTAATGGTGACGGTTCCTAAAAATGTGAGCAAATGATCATCTACTCCTACTCAAGAGGAGGACATTACTACATCTGAACCTATTGCGGCCGGAAACGAGGAGAGAGCTACGGAGGAACCACATGTCATTGGAGAGAAGGAGGGTTCAACTTCCACATTGCCTATTACCACTATAGCATCGGCGGATGCTACTACTTCTGAGAAACCTATTCCAAAGGATGCCACCAAGGATAAGGGAAGTCGACCTCCACCTCCTTACCCTCAGAGGTTAGCCATGGCAAAGCTAGAGAAAAAGTATGCTAAGTTTATAGAGCTTCTCAATGGAATTCATCTAAATATCCCCTTCATGAATGCGCTCACGGAGATCCCCACGTATGCTAAATTCTTGAAAGATTTAATAACGGGGAAGCGCAAGCAAGAAGCGGTGAAACTAGCGGATAGTTGCACCTCCATCATAAAGAACACCCTACCAAAGAAGTTACCGGATCCTGGAAGTTTCACGGTTCCGTGCTCCATAGGTGGCACCCCTATTGATACAGCATTGATTGACTTGGGGGCAAGCATTAGTTTGATGCCGCTCACTATTTTCAAGAGGCTCAATACGGGGACGGAGCTTGAGCCTACCGGCATGAGTATTCAACTAGCGGACCAATCAATCACATACCCAGTCGGCATCGTATGCGACGTCATTCTATTGATACCAGGTGGGATATGCGTGTCGGTGGACTTTGTTATCAAGGACATGTCCGAGAAGGGGATTTATCAGATTATTCTGGGATGTCCATTCATGGCCACAGCTGGAGTCTTGATCGAAGTCCGAGAGAGGACGCTATCTATGAACGTTGGCAATATTGAGATCGAGTTTCAACCCCAAAAGCCAATGAAGGAGCGTTTCTCACGCGAGGATGCGAGCTACCTTGAGCTTATAGAAGACAAAGATACTAATGAATACACCATGGAAGAAATCTCTAAAGACGCCATGAGGACGAGCTTAGACGACAACGGTGACATCGTACACAACAAGGCGATGGCCGCCTACTTGTGAGTACTAGACGAGGAGCCGCCCGATATACCATTGCACGATCAAGAACCTGAGGCTACGAAAAGTTCGGCCGAGGAAGGCCAACGAGGAGAGGCAAGCCAACTTCCACCACAAGGCCTCATTGGGAAGCACGATGGGCATATTCCACATGCGCCCAACATCATCCCGCTTCATTGAAAATCTTGAGGGATTCGAGCTTTCAACTTTAAACAAGAGCTTATTGGGAAGCAACCTGAATTTTCTTTCTTTTAGTTTATTTATTTCTTTTCATTCTCCTTTCTATTCAAAAAAACAAAATAAAAACGTATTTTATTTCGTAGAAAATCATAAAATATAAAAATATAATAATTCTGATGTGTTCGTCCTTCTACAGGTTGAACAATGGAGAGAGCGCGCAAAACGATGGAAAAGACGAGAAAGAATCAAGAGGAGACACTTAGAAGAGCAAAATCAGCTTGGAGAGCAATGGGAGGCTACTTGATCGAGTAGATACCCTGCTCGGTCGAGCTACAGTCAGCTGAAAAGTGGAGCCAAAATAGCACTCTGGAAATTTATTGCACTCGACCCTACTCGGTCGAGCTACAGTCGGAGTCCAAACAAGCTGAAAATGGCGCTTTGGAAATTTATTGGACTCGACCGAGTAGCTATCCTACTTGGTCGAGCTACAGACGGATCAAAGAGAGCAAAAAAACACTACTCTATTTTAATTCAGCTCGACTGAGCTGAGTAAGCAGCTCGGTCGAGTAGCTAGGCGTAGTTTGTATTCAAATTTCAATTTTTTCTATCTTTTGAGCTCGATCGAGCAGTCTGCGATGCTCGACCGAGCAGCAATTATTAGAGTAGGGCCCACGCAAACTTAAACCGAATTCGATTCGTATAAAACCAAACCCCACTCGATCAGCCCTAATCCTACTCTAACTCGCAATCAACCCAGCCCAAGCTCCCCTCAAACCCCAACCCTAATCTCTACTCGACCCGCACCCATCTCGCCGGAGCTTCGCCGCTCGTCGACCGAGCACCACCACCTCGTGCACTTGGTCCGACCCTCTAGGCCACCTCTCCATCCCCTCTTCGCCCCTCTCTCTCTCTCTCCACACTCCCCTCTCTCCATTATTCCTAATTTGAACCCCTAAATTAAACTCTTTCTATTTTAGTTTCCTAAACCAAAATTAACTCCTAACCCGCCTATAATACTATCTTAATAATCTTTTGCATGTTCCTTTGGAGTGTTTCGAGGAAGCGCTTAGTTTGGGATAGCTTGGGGGAGTTTTCGCTTCGAAGCGTCGCACATATTCTCGCTTTTGCTTTTGCAGCGACTAACGAATATCGGTATACTCTTTTCATTACTACTTTATATTACCGTATCACGTGTTTTCACGTCACTTAGCACCACACCCACACGATGCCTCCTCGCCTTAGGCCTAGGATAATCTCGAGAGTTTGTGGGCCAGATCCCCTTAGTCTCCAGGATAATCTCTTCCCCTTCTCCCTTTGTTAGGCGCTGCTAATCAATCACATTGTAGAGTAAGTACGAACATTTAAGCATCTTGATTGTGTTGGTCTAAGCTGTTGGCATTAATAAAGAGCTTAACGGTCAATCATTGAATGATGGCATTATAAGCTGATGCTTTGAATGTGGAAGCCTAACTGTTAGCTCGGTTGATCTTCAGTGGGGAATCAGATAGCCTCTGGAGATGCTGGGCCAAGGCTGTGGACTTTTCTGGGCTTGTTTGTTGTGTGAGCCTGGGGTCGGCCTATGACATATCAATGGCCCCCATCTCTTGAGCTCAACCATTGTGCTGGTTGAGGTAGATGTGGTACGAGCTGATTAGACGCTCACGGTAATCGAGATGGCCTTTTTAATGTTGGTTGTCAGAGCAGTATGCCCTAGGATTTGTGCACCAAAAGAGCAGGGAACTTGGAGCATCATTGCCCCCGAGATGTAGACATGTGTCTGAGATCGAATGGCTAAGCTTGTATGTAGTTTTGCTTAAATAGAGAATGAGGGTTGGAGAGAATCACTTCTCTGCTTCTCTGAAAAGTTTGTTCTCGCTTTTGCCTTCTTGTTCTGCCGCCATCGGAGTAGAGCAGTCATGTTTATGTGCCCATAATCCTTTGTTTCCTCAGACTTTAGAGTATATTCATTGTGGGTTGAGATGGAATGTACTTATCAAGGTACTGAGATTTTCTGCCATCGTGAGCAAGCATTAGTCTCAACATCGTAGTGATGGAAATTGCATGGAAGTTTCCCAACTCAGGCGTCATCTTCGAGCGGCTCGTGATGGCTGCATAGCTTTAGCACAAGACGTCAGGCACGTTGTCACAGAGGAGACCATAGCCATTGTGCTATTGATCATCGAAGTAGTGCCTCCAGATGCCCCAACTCTCGATGACATCGGCCTCATGATTATATTTCTTCTTTGTGTATGGGCTCTACCTATATTTACATGTATGGGATTTCCCGCTCCTTCATCAATAAAATTTATTTTATTAGAAAATGAGTCTTAGCTCACATCAAATTGTAAGTGATGGAGCTCGGCCATGGTCGCTTAGTTAGGTCAACCTGCGTGGTCGGTTAATAGTGATCCCCGATCGTATAGCTAGATCGACCCGCAAGGGAGTGACCCCAGATCGTATAGCCAGATCAACCTACTGGCCTTAAGAGTAATCAGAGCTAGGTCAGCTGGTAATGGGAGTTGCCCTTTGACCTACAACCAAAGAATGGCTAGGTTGGCCGGCGAGGGGAGTGGTCCCCCAACTTACAACCGACATAGAGCTGGATCGACCTGCGAATGGAGTGGCCCCTCAACCTACAACCGAGGAATAGCTAGGTCGGCCTACAAGGGGAGTGGCCCCTCGACTTACAACCAATAAATAGTTAGGTCAACCCACGAGGGGAGTGGCCCCCTGACTTACAGTCGATGTAAAGCTATGTCGGCCTGTGAGGGGAGCGGCCCTCTGACCTACAACCAAAGAATAATTAGGTCGGCTTACGAGTGGAGTGGCACCTCGCCTTACAGTCAACGTAGAGCTGAATTGGCATGCGAGGGGAATGACCCCTGACGTACAGCCAATATATAGCTCGATCTGCACGTGAGGGGAGTTGTTCCCTAACTTACAACTAACATGGAGTTGGATCGGCTTGCAAGGTGAGTAGCCCCCTGACCTACAGTCGATGTACAGCTGGATCGGCCCATGAGGTGCGTGGCCCTCGACCTACAGCCAACACAAAGCTGGATCGACCTGTAAGGAGAGTGGCCCCCTGACCTACAGCCGATGTATAGCTTGGTCGGCCTGTGAGTGGAGTGGCACCTCGACATATAGTCGATGCAGAGCTGAATTGGCCTATGAATGGTGTGGTCCCTCGACCTATAGCTGATGTATAGCTACATCGGCCCGCAATGGGAGTGGCCCCTTGACTTACAGCCAACATACCCACAGGGTCTTCACAAAGTAATCCTCGGTCGTATAGCTAGGTCAACTTGTGAGGGCGTCCACCGATCGTATATTCAACCAGCCATAAGGTCTTCTGACATACCCTACACACTCCGAAGAAAGTGAAATGAGAGAAGCGATTTATGGTCTTCTCGTTAGTGCTCTCTTAGAGTTTATTAGATCAACATGATATAATATTTCTTTGAAATAAAAAAAAGATGAACCAAAATGAAAACCAACATAAGTGTTTGGTTAGTGTACTTGTTTTGTGCTGATAATAGCCCTACGGAGGCCATGTCTTCCAAGTATGGACAAGAATATCCCTGGAAGTTCTTCTTGCCAGAGTACCCTAAAAGCTCTAATCATGATAGCTCTTATAGGTCGTCATGTATGACTAGAGTTGTAGGATCCTGTCAAAACAGTGTTAGGATCGATAAATAAAGTTGAGACTTACGCTTGCGTATGCGGCACGATAGTCTCGGAACTTTGCCTTCGGATTCGCCACGACGGATCGAGTCTTCTCACGAACGGAGTAAGGCTACTAAATCCACAATCTAAATCTCTACTTTTAGATTAAGAACTTGGATAAAGAGAGAGGAAGGATTTCGGCAGAGCTTCGCTAGAATGAAATGCATGCAAGAATGCCATGCAAAAGTGTAAGGAAATGGCTTACCCTTGGGTCTTATTTATAGCCCCCAAGGTAGTTATTTTAGGAGTAATTGTTCCTTTGGAACAATTTAACTAAGGTGTACCATGATACATGGCACATTATAAGCTTAAGTTGTACCATATGCATGGTACAACATAAGCTTAAGATATTACCCCTTTATTAGCCATATGTCGCATGCACTTATGCATATATAATGCGACTTTCCCATCAATCTAGAGATCCTCTCCGCAAGGGAACAGATTCCCTTTGCACACGACTTTGTGTGTGCGACGTTCGAGGTCCGTGTTCCCTAGTACATCCCCTACAAGGGTGTACAAACGTCATCCATATCCAACATCTCCCACTCACACTTGAGGAGATTGTAAGAGAACGTCTTTCTCTTAGTTCTTTCATCTATCATACCGAGAAATAGACCGTGCGACCGTCATGCGCGTAGAGTCTGTTGTTGTGCACTTGTTAGAGATACACAACGACCTCGAAGGTGCAAAGTTGAGTAGTTCAACGCATGCTTTACCCTAGATTATTTCTTCACATTTCTTATACTTTATATTCAACAATTGAATCCCATCTGGATCACAATTGGCTGGCCAGCTTTGAATCATTAAAGTCCAAATGTGAATATGAAATCAATCTTCCTCTTCTTGCGAACCTTCTGATCTTGACTTGATTCGCTTTTCTAACGTGCCCCGCCGAGCCGAATTATCATAGCCCATTAGTAACACGCTAAGATAGCGATCATCTCGTCAAATCTAAAGGAACCAATTGGAGTCCTTGAGGGTAAGAGTTAAGACCCGTATGGCCTTTGAGTCTCACATAATAGCAAACACTATTGCTACAAACTCAGTGGTCGAAATGCATACGTGGTATGAACACGTATTACAACATCACTCCTTTCCCAGGGAGAGTATGTCTTAATGATGTTGTACGGATGAAAGATCAGACACCACAGTGTCTATGTAACGACCACTTTTCGTCGTACGTTGTTCGTGCACGTGCTTTTGGCCGTGCACATGTTTGTTTTAGACTTTATTTGTTTGTGAACACTTTCGTGTGATATGCCGTTGTGAACGTCTCGGAGAGTATTAAATAGTGGCACTAATTTGGAACGACGTTCCTCGAGTCGTTTTACCACAATTTAAACTTATTCGATGAGACGTGGCGATTTTCACTTTTGACGGGAGACGTTTCTATTTTTAGTTTCGTCGTCCGACGTCAAAACTGAGATCCGTCTTCTTAGTTAGCTCACATTCGTCATCACGATCACCCCGATATTTATTTTATAATTTTTGGAGTTTATTTGACCACTTTTATAATTTTTACAAGTTTTATAATATTTTTAATAATTTATTTTTAAATTAATTTCGGCAAAATAAAATTTATTTGAGTTTTAAACGTTTTAAAGAATTTTTAAGCCAATTTCCAGCTCATTTGGACCAGGTCAAATTCTAGGATGGGTTGGAGAAGTTTAAATTCAAATTTTAAATCTTTTTGAACTTCTAATCCTATTAGATTTAGCCCTAGACCAAGTCAACCCATCTATACTATATAAGCAACCCCTAGCAAGACCTATTTTCCAAAGAAATTAGCCCTAGCCTCTTCCAAACACGAAATTGGACGTTGCGACGAATCGTCGCAACGTTGCGACGTTCAGCCACCGCACGACCGAAGGAAATCGCTCCGTTCCCCCGCTCAGACCGAAGCCCCCGCCCGCATCCATCGCCGTCCGCACGCTGCAGCAGCCGCCCACGCCAGTCCCCCGCTCCGACCGAGAGAGGCTCTCGGTCAGACCGAGGCCCCGCTCCGCACCGACCCCCCGCTTGTCGCCCGCTCGTCGCCCCGCTCCGCAGCGTGTCTGACCGATCGCCCCGCCCGCTGTGACCGAGCGCCCAAGCTTGCAACGTTGCAGCCCTGCCCCAAGCGCACGACCGACCCGTTCCTAGTGTCTGACCGAAGAAAGCTCTCGCACCACAGCCGCCCGCAGCCGCTGCACGCCCCAAGCGCCGTTCCTAGTGTCTGACCGAGCCAAGTCCCCGCACCGAGGCTGTACGACCGAGAGCCACTCGTCGCAACCCCGCACCCGTCGCACCGCTTGCCACCGTGGGCCCCCCAAGTTCTCCAGAGTTATTGTGGGTCCCCCAAAGGCCCCTAGGAGTACTGTGGGCCCCACCTAGGTGCTTGCTCTTTGAGGATTCGTCGCGTACGACGTCGTCGCACGTCGTAGCCCGTCGTCGCACGTGTGAGCTTTGGAATCTGGAATCGTCGCCCCGGTCAATTGCTCTGAAATTTCCAGCGAGGAATCTAATTGGAATCTGGACTTGGAGCGCGATCTTTTATTCCAACCCCCGGCGTCGCTACCCGACGCCGGTGTAGCTTTCGCGTCGTGTTGAGGTAACGTTTTGCACCCCTAGGACCCCCAACCCAATTGCATGCTAATCAAGACTAAAAATCAGTATTTTAAAGTATTTTAAATGTTTTAGCAATCACTAATCAAGATTAATAAAACGGATGTAGGCCGGTGGACTTGTGCACGTAGGAATCGTGACTTTGGACTCGTTGGACGGTGTTTCCTTGACGTGATAGTTGCAGGCAAGTGAAACTTGCTGAATCTTGCTTAGGGCCATGTTTTTAGGCCACTTAATTGTTTTTAGCGTAAAAGAGACTAGTCAGTGAAATGATAGCTGGCTAGGCGCCTACTTGATCTAGTTTGACAACGAAACTAGATCCGTCACCTAAATGATCTAGTTTGACAACGAAGCTAGATCCAACCCCTTAAAATTGTTGTTCATGCATGCTAAAATGTCACGTTTACTTTCCTTACCTGTACGCTTTACTTTAACTGCCATGTCATGTCATCCATGCATTGAATGTTGCATCCGTAGCACACGCTACATACTTGTACTTGCTTGTCCCGGGCTAGGTGCACCCCTATGCCATACTTGTTAAAGACACTTCCTGGCTCGTGATCCAGAAGCGAGCATTACTGTTCGGGGGTAAGGCCCTGGCTCGACACACGTGGAGGGGTAGGGTTGAGCGACCACTCAGCGTAAAAGTGTGCCCGTACAGCCTCTTTAGCTGTAAGGCGTGAACTCTGTGCACGAGGTGCTTACTTTTCTTGTCTTGTACTTGTCTTGTGAATGTCATGCCATGCTCGTACTTTGCTTTACCTTACTTTACCTGTTGCACTCATACTTTAACTGCCATGTCATTTGCATCATGCTAGAACTGCTAGGTTGCTTTACTTTCAGTTTCACTTGCACAAGTCTCTTGTAGACTTGCTGACATGTGCCACTTGCTCTTTTGGGTGTCACATGTTAGACCCTGAGCCAGAGACAGTCGTTGCTGAGTACGTGATGTGTTGCTGACGCTGAGTCTGAGTCCATGATTGCCCAGGAGGATTTTGGTGGACACCGGTGACCATTCTTTGAGTCTTTGTTGAGCTTTATTTTGTTTTAGGCCTTTTGTTAGTTTTTGGTGCGTAGCACCGTCGTTTGTACTTTGTACTTTTGTTGGCCATGTTTGGGCCTTTAGTCTCTTTTTCTTTTAGCCTGGTGGCTTTTCTGCGATGTTGGAAACTTATTTTATGGATATTCTGAGATATTTCTTTTGTCTCATTTCATTATTATTATCTTTGTTTCGTTAGCGTTGCAAGGACCTGCAGTTTTAAATTTGATCGACGCTTATCGGACTTGCAGCTTTGCAGCTTCAAGTCTGAGCGGACCTTCTCACGCTTCGCCTCCATATTTTTGGGAAGCGGGGCGTGACAGGTTTTGTTGGTGGCCCATGCAGGTCTAGTCTTGCAATTGCGAATTAACGGAACAACGATAATAACGGAATGTCCATTAAATAAATTGCAACATCCGAGTTATAAAGCCCCGAGTCTAGTCGCTTTCTTAGGACACTAGGTGATAAGAAGGCTTAGTTAGACGTCTGTGCTTGCTAGTTAGAGGCCCTGACTGTAGTAGACTCCCTTTTAGCAATTGATCTAATCGTCGTAGGAGTTACCTTAGTGGTTATTGCCTAACCCTGACCATGTTAGACCTCTAAAATTTTCCTTCGGGCGTTCGCTTTCGGGTTCATCGATTTCGGACCAAGCTGAACGCATTTCTTTACCGTATAACCTTTAGAAGTCTTAGCGCTTAGTTTTTAATCTTTAGATGGTCGACCGTATGAGTTTCCCGTAGACTCTTCTGATCCATATCCTAGGTATATGTACGCTTTGATCATCCGACCAATTTCCTTGCCTCGATTCACGAGATCGCCTCATGACGATCGTCGTCCATTTTCGAACCTCTCCAATATGAACTTTGAAACTCTTGAAAGTATTTTTCGACTTCCTCCTTTCCGAAGTCTAATTTTGAACCAAATCTCAATGCATGTATACTTATACTTCATCCCCCTTCGTTGATTTAAATTTTTAAAAAAAACGTTGTCGGAATTTCTGAATGCTAGTTTATAGCATTTTCCCAGCCTATGTTTTCGTACTCATGTCGTCTTTTCATATATTAATTTTATTCTGAACCGTACTTTTATTTTGCTCGGTTCGATTTATAATTTTCCCTCTTATTTATGCCATTTGGATAATACTTCGTGTTTACTTTTAATATACTTTTCAAGTCACATGGAATTTCAGATTTCCGCAAGTTGGTTTTTGCTCGTCGTTCTCACTATTTCAGATTTTTGCAAAATTACTATTTTCATAACCTCTTCCTGCTCTAGACCCTCCCTGATTTGATTTTAAAGATTTGCTATTCGATCCTGATAATTCTTATGCTAAGCTACTACCATTTTCTTTCCGCTCACCATACACGCTTTTAGAAAAATTCTAAACCAAATTGAATTTCAACTATTTTTATAACCGTGTCAGACTTGTTGTGCTCGTATATTAAGAACCTTGTGTAAATCAGTTTTTCATTTTCGGTAAACCTTGGTTTTCTAAAAGTAGTTTCAAATTGATTATCTTCAATTTTCCATAGCCCAAAGTTTTGAAAGCATTTCACATGAGTTTAAACCTTTCCGTTACTTGATTTCATTCTTGACTTTCCAAAACTTTTTGGACAACATTTTATTAAATTACTGACTGATAGAATTTTCTAAACCATGTCCTAAATATTCGCGTAAATGATTTTACTTCCTTTCAAAATGATTTTTAAAACCAATAGGCCATTTTCTATTATTTTGAATATTCGACTCAGATTTATTTTTGAACAACTCGTTTTATCGATCCCCAAACATTTCTTCTCAGACGAGGATTTTAAAGTACAACCGTTTTCAATTTTGCGTATTTTAGCTTATGCTACTTATCCTAGTTGCTTTTCTGTACCCTATTCAAGCATCACTACACCTCCTTTTCCCTCAACCTAAACATCACCATTAAGCCAATGTTCGTCCAACCAAGCTGTCTTCTTGTATTCGCCCTATCTGAACTCGTGCTTAACGATCCCTCCCTCGTCACGCCCTCGATCCCTCTTTATTGCTTAAGCCTTAGGGTCCGTCAATGTCTGTGTCAATTCTTAGTTGTTAGTAGACCCTTGGACCCTTGAGAGGTTGTCGTGGTGCACGTACCTAAGTTGTGTATGTGGGCTTAAATGAGAATTCCCATAATATATTGATGCTTGTTTATTGGGTGGTATACATATATATAAATTCGGGGTTATTCGTGATAGTAGGAAGTTGTTTATGTGTTAGTATTTATAGATTTGGGTGTGGTTAGCTATACTATACTATGGATGCCTGTGTATATAAAAGTTAGCGTTGAAATATCTAAGTTGTGTATGTAGCAAGAGATACTTGTGATGGTTGAAATAAAATGATTGGTAAGCTATATATATGATAGGTGTGACGATAATAGGTGTACATATAGATAAGTAAGTAGGCCTATTGAGTGACCCATATATTATTACGTATGAGTATGTGCTCGTAGGTAGATGTATATATAGTGTTTAGACGTAAGTAGTTATGTTTTGTTACCTGAGTATATATGTGTTATACATATAGTGGTAGGATTATAATTTTGATTGGTATTGCTTGCTTTTGCGGGATGTTGCATGCGTGCATACCGTGAGGTATACACGACTATTGTACATCTTAATTATGTATGTACATAGGTGTTGGTGTACTAATTATAGGTAGTAGGCTAGGGTGTGAATATATGTTACATATGTATGACTATACGATGAATGTTTGTGCTAGGGTGGGTATTATAAATATATATGTGCTGATGTCTGTATTACTATTATTATGGTGTATAAAATGATTGAACTATGTAAGTATTACCGGACTAATATTAAGTGTGATTGACTATGGTATGTATATGGTTGTAGTGGTAGGCATATATATAAATATTGGAGTGATATTGGTATAGGTATGAATGCCATGTTACGTATATAGAATATCCTGATATGTGTATTGAGTCTCACTCAAGCTTGAGTGGGTAAACTCTAAGTATATTGAATGTATGTTTGTAGTTTGAATATAGCGATGTTTGATGTATGTATAGTGATAGGAGTGTTTGTGCCTGGTTGTGCTACGCACATGATTGTGGGTCGCTACGCCAGTATATAGTTATAGGTGCTGGTCTTGTGGTATAGTTATTTACTAAGGACTTGTTATGTGAACGTATGTGTACTAGCTAAATTAGGTGTGTTTGTGTGCTAGTTATACAATGGCATGATCGGTGTATGTAAATGAAATGTTAGCGTGTATGGGTGTGCACCATGCACGGGTAAGTATGTGCTTAGTTATAGGTATTGATGACTATGGTATATGTGGCGTGTCATAAATATAGTTATAGGACCGTACGTGATGTGAATATATGGTGAACTATTTGCATGTATTGAATGACTATATATTGTGAAATTATAGTAGTGGTGAACGTATATTAGATATAGTGAACTTGATTTAATAATGGTATGGTGTGACTATATGTGTTGAGATGCTTGGTATTGGATGAATATTAGAGGGTAGTATACCCTTGATGTTTGTGCATAGGTAGCTACATATAGGTAGAGCGATGATTGTATTGGCTAAAGCGTGAAACTATCATTATATAAGTATCTGAAATATTGTTTTGTGATTAGGTAGGTAGTAGCTATATAAGGGATGCATGCTTATATATATGATTGAAATACGTGTATGAGTCTGACTGACCATAATAGGTATAAGTGTATACGTACGTGAATGTATATATATATATATATACGTATTGGTAGTAATAATGTTTGACTACCTAGTGCATATATGAGCACCTGTAATGACTATACTTGGTTTGAAATATAATGTGACTTGATTTGGGGTAGTTACTAGAGCGACTAGCTATATTAGAAAGTCCGAGGACGGACTTTATTCTAAGGTGGGGAGGATGTAACGACCACTTTTCGTCGTACGTTGTTCGTGCATGTGCTTTTGGCCGTGCACATGTTTGTTTTAGACTTTATTTGTTTGTGAACACTTTCGTGTGATATGCCGTTGTGAACGTCTCGGAGAGTATTAAATAGTGGCACTAATTTGGAACGACGTTCCTCGAGTCGTTTTACCACAATTTAAACTTATTCGATGAGACGTGGCGATTTTCACTTTTGACGGGAGACGTTTCTATTTTTAGTTTCGTCGTCCGACGTCGAAACTGAGATCCGTCTTCTTAGTTAGCTCACATTTGTCATCACGATCACCCCGATATTTATTTTATAATTTTTGGAGTTTATTTGACCACTTTTATAATTTTTACAAGTTTTATAATATTTTTAATAATTTATTTTTAAATTAATTTCGGCAAAATAAAATTTATTTGAGTTTTAAACGTTTTAAAGAATTTTTAAGCCAATTTCCAGCTCATTTGGACCAGGTCAAATTCTAGGATGGGTTGGAGAAGTTTAAATTCAAATTTTAAATCTTTTTGAACTTCTAATCCTATTAGATTTAGCCCTAGACCAAGTCAACCCATCTATACTATATAAGCAACCCCTAGCAAGACCTATTTTCCAAAGAAATTAGCCCTAGCCTCTTCCAAACACGAAATTGGACGTTGCGACGAATCGTCGCAACGTTGCGACGTTCAGCCACCGCACGACCGAAGGAAATCGCTCCGTTCCCCCGCTCAGACCGAAGCCCCCGCCCGCATCCATCGCCGTCTGCACGCTGCAGCAGCCGCCCATGCCTGTCCCCCGCTCCGACCGAGAGAGGCTCTCGGTCAGACCGAGGCCCCGCTCCGCACCGACCCCCCGCTTGTCGCCCGCTCGTCGCCCCGCTCCGCAGCGTGTCTGACCGATCGCCCCGCCCGCTGTGACCGAGCGCCCAAGCTTGCAACGTTGCAGCCCCGCCCCAAGCGCACGACCGACCCGTTCCTAGTGTCTGACCGAAGAAAGCTCTCGCACCACAGCCGCCCGCAGCCGCTGCACGCCCCAAGCGCCGTTCCTAGTGTCTGACCGAGCCAAGTCCCCGCACCGAGGCTGTACGACCGAGAGCCACTCGTCGCAACCCCGCACCCGTCGCACCGCTTGCCACCGTGGGCCCCCCAAGTTCTCCAGAGTTATTGTGGGTCCCCCAAAGGCCCCTAGGAGTACTGTGGGCCCCACCTAGGTGCTTGCTCTTTGAGGATTCGTCGCGTACGACGTCGTCGCACGTCGTAGCCCGTCGTCGCACGTGTGAGCTTTGGAATCTGGAATCGTCACCCCGGTCAATTGCTCTGAAATTTCCAGCGAGGAATCTAATTGGAATCTGGACTTGGAGCGCGATCTTTTATTCCAACCCCCGGCGTCGCTACCCGACGCCGGTGTAGCTTTCGCGTCGTGTTGAGGTAACGTTTTGCACCCCTAGGACCCCCAACCCAATTGCATGCTAATCAAGACTAAAAATCAGTATTTTAAAGTATTTTAAATGTTTTAGCAATCACTAATCAAGATTAATAAAACGGATGTAGGCCGGTGGACTTGTGCACGTAGGAATCGTGACTTTGGACTCGTTGGACGGTGTTTCCTTGACGTGATAGTTGCAGGCAAGTGAAACTTGCTGAATCTTGCTTAGGGCCATGTTTTTAGGCCACTTAATTGTTTTTAGCGTAAAAGAGACTAGTCAGTGAAATGATAGCTGGCTAGGCGCCTACTTGATCTAGTTTGACAACGAAACTAGATCCGTCACCTAAATGATCTAGTTTGACAACGAAGCTAGATCCAACCCCTTAAAATTGTTGTTCATGCATGCTAAAATGTCACGTTTACTTTTCTTACCTGTACGCTTTACTTTAACTGCCATGTCATGTCATCCATGCATTGAATGTTGCATCCGTAGCACACGCTACATACTTGTACTTGCTTGTCCCGGGCTAGGTGCACCCCTATGCCATACTTGTTAAAGACACTTCCTGGCTCGTGATCCAGAAGCGAGCATTATCGTTCGGGGGTAAGGCCCTGGCTCGACACACGTGGAGGGGTAGGGTTGAGCGACCACTCAGCGTAAAAGTGTGCCCGTACAGCCTCTTTAGCTGTAAGGCGTGAACTCTGTGCACGAGGTGCTTACTTTTCTTGTCTTGTACTTGTCTTGTGAATGTCATGCCATGCTCGTACTTTGCTTTACCTTACTTTACCTGTTGCACTCATACTTTAACTGCCATGTCATTTGCATCATGCTAGAACTGCTAGGTTGCTTTACTTTCAGTTTCACTTGCACAAGTCTCTTGTAGACTTGCTGACATGTGCCCCTTGCTCTTTTGGGTGTCACATGTTAGACCCTGAGCCAGAGACAGTCGTTGCTGAGTACGTGATGTGTTGCTGATGCTGAGTCTGAGTCCATGATTGCCCAGGAGGATTTTGGTGGACACCGGTGACCATTCTTTGAGTCTTTGTTGAGCTTTATTTTGTTTTAGGCCTTTTGTTAGTTTTTGGTGCGTAGCACCGTCGTTTGTACTTTGTACTTTTGTTGGCCATGTTTGGGCCTTTAGTCTCTTTTTCTTTTAGCCTGGTGTCTTTTCTGCGATGTTGGAAACTTATTTTATGGATATTCTGAGATATTTCTTTTGTCTCATTTCATTATTATTATCTTTGTTTCGTTAGCGTTGCAAGGACCTGCAGTTTTAAATTTGATCGACGCTTATCGGACTTGCAGCTTTGCAGCTTCAAGTCTGAGCGGACCTTCTCACGCTTCGCCTCCATATTTTTGGGAAGCGGGGCGTGACAGTCTATCTTTTGAGTCCCCTTACTACTCATGAAATATTCCCGGACTCTCATCCTGCATAAGACAGATAGGATTTAAAAAATCCTATGAGATCTCTTTCAAATATCCTTGTGATACAGATCTCAGATCTTTTGTAAGCATCCATATGATGCAGATCTTTCATTCGACTATCTTGTTTAAGTCACGACTCTAAATCATTTGTCTAATGATTTTGACTTTAAACTAGTCTCATCTCTATCTTATCCATCTGATAAGATAAGGCGGTTGCTCATGTGAGAGAGTCAACCTTAATCTGTCCGACATACACACAATAAAATAGCTGAGACTTAAACACAAATGTATATAGAATCATTTGTAAGAAACTTGTATGCAAATTAAACTTTGATCTTCTATAGACATGGGAAATATTACATGATACAGCTCAGCACCTACGCATTCCCATAGATGATAAGTGTTTGAAAAACACATCTCTGGGGATCGCCTTAGTAAGGGGATCCGCTATCATCTCATGCGTGGATATGTATCCTATGTCTACTTCCTTCCGTTTGTCATAGTCCTTCGCAAACTTGAATCGAATATCAATGTGTTTGGTCTTACAATGAAATTTAGGATCTTTGAGATAGGCAATCGAAGCTTGACTATCACTGTATATAGGAACAGTGCTCGAGTCAGTGGCATCCGTTAGACTGTCTAAGAATTTCCTAAGCCAAACAGCTTCTTGGACCGCCATGCTGAATGCTACAAATTCGGCTTCCATGGTTGATAGGGCGATGCAGGTTTGCTTCTTGCTGCTCCAGGATATTGCACCATTCCTGAGCAAGTAAACAAAGCCTGAGGTAGATCTTCGCTCGTCGAGATCACCCGCCCAATCAGCATCGGTATAGCCTTCGAGTCTCAAGGTATTGCCTTGATAGCATAACACATAGTCCGCAGTCCCTTTGAGGTATCTTAATATCCTCTTCACCGCTTTCCAGTGTGCCTGTCCTGGGTTGGATTGGTAACGGCTTACCATGCCAACAGCATAGCAAATGTCCGGTCTGGTACACATCATGGCATACATCAGACTCCCGACAGCACTGGAGTATGGAACCTTTTCCATAGCTTTCTTTTCTTTTGGATCTTTGGGACACATTTCCAAACATAGACCCTCGCCTTTGCTTATTGGAGTATCAATTGGCTTGCAGTCCTGCATATTAAACCGTTCTAAAACTTTCTTTATATATGTCTCTTGAGAGAGAGAAAGAAGTTTCTTGGAACGATTCCTTGAGATCTTAACCCCAAGGATATATGCAGCTTCACCCATGTCTTTCATCTCAAAGACGGATGAAAACCAAGCTTTGATATCCATGATAAGAGGCTTATCATTTCCGGCTATAAGTATGTCATCTACATAAAGAGACATAATTACATACTTGTTTTTAATCCTCTTAATATATATACGCAGTTGTCTTCGTCGAGCATGGAGAAACCATACGACAAAACGACTTCTTGAAAGCGCATATACCACTGCCTTGAGGATTGTTTAAGACCATATATGGATTTACGAAGTTTACAAACCTTATGTTTGTTTTCTTCTTGTACGAACCCGTTTGGTTGTTCCATGTAGATCTCCTCATCTAGTTCTCCGTTAAGAAAAACAGTCTTTACATCCATCTGATGTAACTCGAGGTCCAAACAAGCCACCATTGCCAGAATTAAGCGAATGGAGGTAAAACGCACGACAGGAGAGAAAGTCTCTTCGTAGTCTATTCCTTCCTGTTGCGTGAAACCTTTCGCAACAAGGCGAGCTTTATATTTCTCGATGAAGCCATCAGCCTTATGCTTGATTTTGAGAACCCACTTGTTCCCAATGGCTCTACGTCCCTTGGGTAAATCAACCAAGTCCCAGACTTGGTTTGTTTTCATGGATTGAAGTTCTTCTTCCAATTGCCGCTATCCATTTATCTTTAGCAGGGCATGTGACGGCCTGTTTGAAATTTGCAGGTTCGTCATCATCTTGTAGTAATGTCATGAATGTTTGAGGAAATTCATCCTCAAATCTCAGAGGTGTTAGCCTCGTTCGATTACTACGTCTTGCTTGAGTTTGATCACTCCCACTTGGAATGACATCACTCCCACTTGGAATAATATCACTCCCACTCGGAATAGGATTGGTATCGTTCGTATCATCCGTTGGTGAAGTTTGAAACGTATTTTCTTCTTCACCAAGAATTCTCCCACTCGAACGTTCTGATCCTTCTTGATCCCAAGTCTCAAACAAGGATAAGTCTTGACTTATCTCACCCTGTCTTGGAAACTCGTTTTCCAAGAAGACAACATCCCTCGATTCGAATTCTATTAAACCCCCATTGTCCTCTTGACCGACGAAAACATATCCTTTGGAGTTTTCAGCGTATCGGATGAAGATACACTTTCTCCCACGTGGCCCAAGTTTGCCATATTTGTGAGAGGATAAATGTGCGTAAGAGGCACAACCCCAAGGTTTTAGAATGCTTAAGTCTGGAGTTCTATTGTTCCACAACTCATAAGGAGTAGAATTTACCGACTTCGAGGGTACACGGTTTAAGATGAATGCTGCCGTCAATAATGCATCACCCCAAAAGGTGATGGGCAAATTTTCCTGAGACATCATTGATCGGACCATTTCCATCAATGTCCTATTTCTTCTTTCCGCAACACCGTTTTGTTGCGGAGTATAAGGCATAGTTATTTGATGAACTATGCCTTTTTCATCACAGAGTTCCTTAAAACTCGTTGATTGATATTCTCCACCCCGATCGGTTCGCAAGACCTTTATCTTGCGATCTAGTTGATTTTCCACTAAACTCATATAGTTTTTGAAGCAAGATAAAGCTTCATGTTTGTGGGAAATCAAATAAATGTGACCAAAACGGGTGAAGTCATCAATGAAGATGATGAAATAGGACTTCCCGCGTCTTGTCTTAACATTCATTGGACCGCAAATGTCCGAATGGATAAGCTGTAATGGAACTTCGGCCCTTGTGCCAGTTCCAAACGGCTTGCGACAAGTTTTCCCTACAAGACAATGTTCGCAAGTTGACATTTCAACTTTTGAAACATTAGATAGCAAGCCACTTTTGGCGAGTCTATCCATTCTAGTTGGTCCAATATGACCAAGTCTTGCATGCCAACAAATGATCTCAGATTCAGAGTTAGAAGCATTTGTCAAATGGAAACTTTCATTAATAGAAGAAGAATCATCATACATTGTGTTTAAAACAATTAATCCATTACAAACATTACCCGACCCAATTAAAGAACTATTACAAACAAGGTCAACCTTTTGTTTATAGAACCTCCATTCATAATCTAAAGACATTAACATGACCACGGATACGATATTCCTTCTAATATCTGGAGCAAAGAGGACGTCGTGCAATAATAGAGTCCGGCCGTTGTCGAGAACTAGCTTGCATGTTTCGACGCCTTTGACTTCAACACGAGTGTTGTTGCCGACGTATATCCACTTTGTTCCTTGAGTTATCTTTCGATACTCTACGAAGAACCTTCTGTCCTTCGCTACGTGGTCTGTGGCCCCTGAATCAATCAACCAAAAATAGTTAGATTCAGCAAGAAACACGGAACTAGAAACACATATGTAACTAGCCCTACAAGTTACCTTATCACTTCCATCCGTACACGTACGGGCGAAGTGACCGTACTTGTTGCACTTAAAGCACTTGATCTTCTTCAAGTTTTTCTTCTTTGAGTGCATATTCTTTTGCCACTTTTTGTTCTTAGTCTTCTTTGAGGTTTCCGGTTCTTGCTTTCGTTCGTTCCCAAACCTTAAGCGTTTATTCTTCCGCTTATTTCCTCCATGTGAGGAACTAGCGGCCATGTGCACTTCTGTACTTGGTTTTGCGGCTTGAATCCGCTCTTCCTCGAGTTCGAGGTGTTTTGATACATCGCTTAAAGTTTTAATGCACTCATTATGAGTGAGGTGCATTTTCATGTTATCCCAGCTATCTGGGAGTGAACGAATGACTGCTTGGATCTGCTATTCGTCAGACAGCGTAACACCCGCATCCTTTAATTCAGATATGAGATTCGTCATGTGGCGGAGATGCTTTTTCATAGAGTGATCTCGCCGCATCTTGTACGAATCAAATTGAATATTTAAGGAGCGGAGTTTGGTAACCGAAGTTCCACCAAACTTTATTTCTAGCTCAGACCATATGTCTTTGGCTAGGTCGAATTCCCGAAATAGACGCATTATGTCATTGTCCATTGCGGACAGTAACGTAATACGTGCTATTTTGTTCTTTCGAGTCCAAGTCTCATAAGCTTCCCGGTCCCTCTTGTGTTGGGCCGTATTGCCCAACTCAGGTTCTTCCATTATGTTTTGGAGTGTTTCAAGCACATCTTGCTCCTCCAAAACATATTGGATTTTTATTGACCAAAGTTTATAATTGTCGCCGTTGAGCTTTTCACCTTTGTTAAGCTCTGCGACAATGTTCTTAGAAGCGGTAGACATATTCGAATCAAAAAAACTGCAAAGAAAATGAAAAAACACGATCAAAATTCTATGCATAAAGTTTCGATTCTTTAAACACTTGATAAGTTCATTGGATGCGTTGAAATGTTACTCTAGAATCGAGAAGTTCACTACGTTCCCAACTACCATCTAGAAGTAACTTTCAAAGTATCCCTCTTACTTATCTCAAGTAAAAAGAAATCAGAAATGATACCCGTATGGTACCAGCAGCGGAAAAATATTTTTGAAAAACATATCTTTCAAAATGGAATAGGTGAGAGTTTACGCAAAGAATTTTAGCGCAACAATTGCCAAGCCACGAGACCTGTTCTACACGCCCATGGGTTAGATGACCATGGCCGGATCGTGGTAGGACTTGGAATTCTAAATTGCGCTATCCCGATTTAAGGACGGGACATAACCTATTTGAAAACATCTTTGTCAAAAATTTGAAATACATTGGCTAATCTCCGTAGAGTAGAGCACAATGTCATAAGTACATTGGCTAATCTCCGTAGAGTAGAGCACAATGACATGGCTAATCTCGCATGAAGTAGATCACTTTGGCTAATCTTCAAGGAGTAGAGCCAAAAAAATTTTTATAAAACAAGAGTAGGCGACTGTCGTTAGCCCCGTATGGGCTAATCAGCACATTCGAGTTTGACCAAGGCCTTTTGTCACCCCGCATGGGTCATTCGGCAAGTTCGCGATCGACCAAGACCTTCTGTCAGATTGGTCGACCAAAACGACCAAATTGGTCGACCAATTATTTTGGTCTGCAACTTCTCCCGGCCAGGGCCTCTGCCCTGGCCGAGGCTTGGCCAAGGGCCGGCCAGGGCCTCTGCCCTGGCCGGCCAGGGGCCCTGGCCCCCTCGGCCAGGGCCTCTGCCCTGGGCCGAGGCCGGCCAGGGTCGGCCAGGCCGGCCCTGGCCTTTGACAGGGCCGGCCAGGCCCTGGCCTCTGCCAGGGCCGGCCAGGCCCTGGCCTCTACCAGGGCGCTGGCCCTGGCCACTGCCAGGGCCGGCCAGGCCGGCCCCTGGCCTTGGCCGGGGCCGGCCACTGTCGGCCTGGCCTTGGCCGGCCACTGCCGGCCTGGCCATGGCCGGCCATGGCTTGGCCATGACCGGTCATGGCCAAGGCCATTTTTTTTCCTTGGCCGGCCATGGCCCTTTGGCCATGGCCGGCCTCCCCTTGTGTGGGGTGGCCGCACACCCCCGCCGGTGGGGGTTGCCGCGGTGGTTATTAGCCGTAGCCAACCCCCTCCGCATGGGGAGGGGGGTGCATGGCCTTCATAGCCCATTTGGCCATGGTGCACATGCACTAAAATTCATCTTCCCCGATGGGAATAACCACCACCTTCTTCCTCGATGAAGCACCCGTTTATCGATGAAGCACCCGTTCGTCGAGAAAGTGGTTATTTTCTAATGGTCGTGTGCCAAAAATGAAAAATAACATACTATGTGAACGGTCGGTTCTTCCCGTCACGGAGAGTTCCTACCATATTCGTAATGATAGGAGACCCTAACGTGAAAAGAACAACCGCTGCGTTCTCTCCGTCACGAAGCGTTCCTACCATATCCGTAATGGTAGGATACCCATTCATGAAAAATACAACGACTCGTTCATAGTTTCGATGGGGCGGCGGTTTGACCGGGGCGAACCCGTATGGCTCTGATACCAATGTAGGATCCTGTCAAAACAGTGTTAGGATCGATAAATAAAGTTGAGACTTACGCTTGCGTATGCGGCACGATAGTCTCGGAACTTTGCCTTCGGATTCGCCACGACGGATCGAGTCTTCTCACGAACGGAGTAAGGCTACTAAATCCACAATCTAAATCTCTACTTTTAGATTAAGAACTTGGATAAAGAGAGAGGAAGGATTTTGGCAGAGCTTCGCTAGAATGAAATGCATGCAAGAATGCCATGCAAAAGTGTAAGGAAATGGCTTACCCTTGGGTCTTATTTATAGCCCCCAAGGTAGTTATTTTAGGAGTAATTGTTCCTTTGGAACAATTTAACTAAGGTGTACCATGATACATGGCACATTATAAGCTTAAGTTGTACCATATGCATGGTACAACATAAGCTTAAGATATTACCCCTTTATTAGCCATATGTCGCATGCACTTATGCATATATAATGCGACTTTCCCATCAATCTAGAGATCCTCTCCGCAAGGGAACAGATTCCCTTTGCACACGACTTTGTGTGTGCGACGTTCGAGGTCCGTGTTCCCTAGTACATCCCCTACAAGGGTGTACAAACGTCATCCATATCCAACAAGAGTATCTCTGGGAGCTCATCCAGAAAGCGCATCCTCGGCCATCATATGTCGCTCCACTCTGGTAAGGAGCTGGGCTATGCTGCTGGGTGGTTTGTGTTGCAGATATTTCTTCATGTCTTCACACGGGATCCCCTTCTTGAATGCAGTCATGGTCACCTCGTTATTGCAATTCTCGATGTTCAGCCTCTCTAAGTTGAAGCATTTTAGGAGGCTTCTCAACATCTCCCCATTTCTATGTAATGGGGTGAAGAGGTGGTCTGAGCTTCGCTTCCTCCTTCCCCCTACCATGAACTGCTTGCAAAAGGCTCGGGCCAAGCTCTTGAAAGAACCGATAAACGGAATGGGAGGCCAAGCTCTTGAAAGAACCGATAGACCGATTGGGAAGCCTATTGTTCCACTCCTTCATGGCCTTCCGTATAGCTGTTTGGAAATCTCGACAAAGGAGGGAGTCATCGACCCATTGTATCTCCATCATTCCCTTGTAGTTTTGGACATGCTTATGCCAATTGCCCGAGCCATCATACTTGGCTAGGTCAAACAAATTGAATTTGGGCAGCAGCAGAGCTAAGGTGATATTCTTCTTCAAGGAGGTCTGCTCATTATCCGAGTTGTTAGGAAATTTCGAACATTGGAGGCTGTATTTCGAAGCTTTCTACTTGAGGCCTGCGTGACATCTATGCCAAGGTGAATGACCTCATCCATGATAGTTCTTTTCAAGCCAATCATTAGCCAGAATAGGGCGACAGTCATTAGCTCAGCTGAGAGAAGGCCACGGGCACCTGAGACAAGCGATTGATGAGATACCCAGTCGTGCCATCATGAGCCTCTTTAGGACGATGGGAAATGGGTGGTTTGATGATGTTGTTGGGAGGGATTTGGAATAATTGGTGAGCTCATGATTAGCTGAGGCTGCGAGCCAGCCAACTACTTTATTATGGTAGTCAATACCTGAATGTGGACACTCACCTCCTGTGAGAATGCATGGAACTGCTCCAAAGTCACTAGTTGTTGCTCGGGCAGTCCATGAGTGGAGGAGTTAAGATCTAAGGGGTGCGACATAACATCTGTTGCCCCTACCTTAATGGGCCTTTCATGCCACTGATTGGTGGGATGAGTCATTGTCAGTGTGGCTGATGACGTAGATGTCGACTCATATCCCACAGACGGCATCAATTGTTGACAGGCTTTTTGGTCACCACGTCAAGTACAATAAACTTACAATGTAGTTTACAGTAGATGGTTGATGGTTAACTGAGTGTTGGGTGAGCTATACCTAGGTTGATCGGGCTCAGTCTTAGCTACTGTCCAATGAATAGGCACTGAGCGATCTAACCTGGGTTGAGTAGGTCACTGTTAGGACTTATGGCTACACAATACACTAAACGAGGGCGTAAATAGTGTAAAGGAAAGCAAATATGCGCAATTAAAAGGTTACTAATAATTCAATGCACAACACAGCGGAAATAAAAACAATACACTCAACAACAACAACAACCACAACGGAAAGTTTGCCAATGCAAATGAAAACACAAGACGTATCCTGGTTCGGATCCCTACCTAGCGATCCTACTCCAGCCCCACCCTCGTAAACCCGAGCAGTGGCTTTCTACTAGTGATCCCTAAACTGAGACACACAAGAATGCTCTAACCGAGTACTATCCCTAACCGGGGCAATCCCTAAACCATGATATGGAGTAACCCTCCAAGTGGAGTAACCACCCACAATGTACTCACAACCCGAGTACTAGGTTTCAACAAAAATGAAACGAAATACAATCTTACCTATGCCTTAAATAGATCTTACCAATGTGTGTGTGAAGGCATGGAAGATTGAAAACACCAAGTGCTTGATGAAGATGAGCTTGTGTAACGGTTGCTTTTCGACTGTGCATAGTTTGTACGTATGTTTGCTCTATATGTGTATTTTTCGTACTTTATTTTTTATTATTGTTATCAATAGGCCTAGCACGTGACCGGACCTTGTATTCGTAACTCTCGCAACGTCACGATCGTCCCGGTATTTTTTATTGTATTATTCGGACGTCGTTTGTCAAACCCGCTACCCCCCATTATTTTTTCTTAATACTGAAACTCCTCCTAAGATTTAAAATTCAAAACTTAAAATACGTATAATAAAATCCTAATCTAATAATATCCTAACTTAAATCATACCCTATCCCACGATTGCCTCACTCACTCTCCCACGTGTTATCCCCTCTCTCCCCACGTTCTGTTTTCTCCCCCTCTTTATATAGAAACTAGGGTTTCTTTATATTTTTTTAACAGCCGCCACTTAAATAACAAAACCATACTCTAACTAAACTTTTCCCCCTCCTTTCGGCATCCCGACGGCAAACCCTTGCAAGCCACCGGCCTTTCCCTTCCAGCCCAGCGAGCCGCGCCGTTCACCCACCGCACGCGCCTGCCTTCCACCGGCTGCAACCGCCCCGAACCATCGCCGAAGACCCCTCAACCGCTCCGACCATCCGTGCCCATGTCCCCTCTCGACAGCCACCGGCCTGCCCCTGTCCCCGCGACAGCCCCGAACACCGATGAACCCCCCTCAGACGTCGTCAGACCGCCAGTGGATTCTGGATATTAAACGATGCCGACGTGCTCCCCTGCCCAGTGGCGTAACCAGGAATTTTTTTTGCCCAGGGTGAAAATAAAGATGTTTTAAAGAACATTTTTTTAAAATGTCAAAATAAAAAAGTTTAAACGTTAACCTGCTTTAATTATCCACTAGATACAAAATAGTATTGTACATATATTCACTAGCTCAGTTGTGTTAAACCGATGCCATAACCATTGCGACATAAAGAGCCCTTGGGACATAAAGAGCCCGTAAAGATTTGTGTTAGAGAGAGAGAGAAGAGATATAGAAGTAAGATGTAATGTGATAGAGAGAGAAAGGGAAAGGAGAAAGAGAAGATGATGATTATACATAATAAAAAATTTATTGTTTTCTTGCCCTGAGTTGTCCAAGACAAGTTGTACATAGTTCCGCCATTACTTGTTGTAACATGAATCAAAATCAAAATAAAAGATAAGGAAAAAAAGTAACAATATTAGGAGTCGAAATACAAAACCCACTTTAAAATAGAAATTATAATAATTAACAAATAAAAAACATACAAAAAATGATACACAATAGGTAAATAATAATAATAAGTAACAAATAACAAATGACTCTAAAAAGTAACAATATTAGGAGTTGTACATAGTTCCGCCATTACATGTTGTAACATGAATCAAAATCAAAATAAAAGATAAGGAAAAAAAGTAATAATATTAGGAGTCGAAATACAAAACCCACTTTACAATAGAAATTATAATGATTAACAAATAAAAAACATACAAAGAATGATACACAATAGGTAAATAATAATAAGTAACAAATAACAAATGACTCTACAGGGGTTTGAACCCAGGAACTCAGCTGCGTTAGACAAATGCCTACCATTGGGCCATGAAGAGCCCATACAGACTTGTGTTTGATTTTTTTTAATAAACCAAAAGAAGTTAGATAGGAAAAAATTAAAAAAAATCGCAAAATTTAACAACTTTCAAGGGAATCGAACTCGGGTCTTTTCTTTGAAAGAGAACAAGATTTATCCACTGCGCCACTCAGATCTATATGATACAAGGGATAATACGATTGTATTTAATTTCTTGCCCTGGGCAGCTGCCCAGGGCAGCCTCAATGTAGTTACGCCCCTGCCCCTGCCTTGCAAAAACAGGGCCGGCGACCATCTCCCATGTTTCTTCTCAAACACCGCCGCATCTCCTACTCCGGCAGCCCTCGCTGCATTTATCCCGCCGGCCTCCACCGACCTCCCTTTGAGCTCGCCTCCAAGCCTCCACTCTCCATATCCCGGCGCCATCGCTGTATGGCGACAAATCCCGACAACAACACCGACAGCCCGGACCCCTCTCCTCAGCCTTCAACCAGCGCCCTCCTCGCCTACTTCTCTCGTCGAAAACCCCAATCACCGAACACCCCGCAACACCCTTCATCCTCATCCAAGCCTTCGCCCCTACCTCCAGGCCGAGCTACCTTGCTGAAGTCACTCCTCCCGCTGCTTCTGCTACAGGCACACAATAGCCTATACACGTGAGTCGTTTTTTATGCATGCTTTATTTCTCTATGTATCAGGTTAATACAGTAATGATGATGCCAGTGTATAGATTAGTTAACACTTATATTAATAGTATGAAGCGTATTACGTCCATGAGGTAGAAGTAATTCATATACTATAATTTTATAGTTTAAGTTATATGAAGTCAGTGTAAATCAGTATACAAGTTTGAACCAGCTTATTATTTTTACTTAACACCTAAATGAAAATTGATATCACAGCTAAATAAATGTTAGTACCTCCTTCTTTCATCATTAGATTGATAAGCATATATACTGTTAGCAACTTAAGATAGTATATATTATTAGTCCTAACATAGTAGCATTTTTATTAGTTATTAACATCACCTGTTAGTTATATTAAGGACAGTAATGCCGCTTTTATAAATTCAAAATTAGATTAGGATAATAATTGTGTTTATAATGTTATTAGATATGTTAGCATTCAAATGTACTTTAAGTAAACATAAGTTATGACATTAATACCTCGGGTTAAACACTTTTCAGCTTGACTGTAAATCTACATGACGTAGAACCCGTCACGCCTTCCATGCGATCTCAGCGACACCCAAAACCGTCTCAAACAGGCAAGTGAGTGAATCTACATAAATTGTTGGAGTATTAATGTTTAAGTGCAATTTCTATGAGTGTGTGTGTGGACCCTTAATAAGTGAATTGATAATGCATGGGTGTGTGTGTGTGTGTGGACACTCATTAATGGAAAATTGACGATGACATGAAAACTCTTGAACTACTTTGAACACATTTGATTGTATTACACAGCCTGCGGGCAATAGGGCACTCTTCAAGATAGAGAGAGTGATCCCTTGTACGGATACACAGCCTGCGAGCAATATGGCCCTCACCTAGCAGAGTGAGTGATCCCGTGTACGGATACACAGCCTGCGGGCAATAGGGCACTCACCTAGCAGAGTGAGCGTTCCCTTGTACGTATAGCATGTGTGCAATAGGACACTCACCTAGCAGAGTGAGTGATCCCTTGTACATACTTGTCTTGTGCACTTGGGCTGTTGTAGGGTTGAGCGTGCACACGGTTTAGAGGGTTTGATCCCCCTCTAACTGTAAGGCGTGAACCCTTCATGACACACACGGTCTTATCTTGACTTGTCTTGTCTTGTAGCCGATAGCACATGCTACAGCCATTGTCATGTCATGTTTACTTTCTTGCACTGTTTTTACTTTCCTGCCATGTCCATATAAATTGACATGCTCATTACTTTACTTTTGCTTTAGAACTGCTATGCTAGAAGTAATTTTCTATGCCTTACATTAAATTGCAATGTTTAATGCTGTTGACACCTCGAATAAAATCATTAATGCTTCATAAACTATTATTATTTGCATACCTTGCCTTGGGCCATCTTACTTTTACTTGCAGGCCCTTGTTAACATACATTCATGTTTTTGGAATGTATGTCAGATCATGAGACAAGTTGCTAGGAGGACTTGTTTGAGATGCCTGACCTAGAGAGTCAGGCGTTCGTAGCAGATGCTGATTTACTCCCAGTGGATGACTAGAGAGTAGAGTGTTGTTGTTTTACTTTTTGCTTTAGTACCATGTAGTAGGGATAGTACCATTGTTGTAGTTTCCTTTGGCCATGCTGAGGCCCTGTTGTTATTTCTTGTACGAACTATGGATGTGGCTATAAATCATAATGAAATGTTTCTATTGTTTTGATAGCATGCAAGAACCTGTACATTAATAGTGTATCATTATAGACGCTTATTGGGCTCGAGTTCACAGCTCCAGTTTCTGCGGACCTTCGTCTCATCCTCGCTTCTGTCGTTTTGGGAAGCGGGGCGTGACAGCTTGGATGCACTTGGAAACATCTCTTGGGTTAAGCACCACTAGTTCAAAGCATTGAATGATGGAAAAGAAAGAGGGAAAGAAAAAACTCTTCAATGAAGCCCCTCAAATTGGCACTCACAAAATGATCTTAATGTAGCTAGAGTGGTGCCAAAAAATACCTCATAATCGAGCTTAAGTAAGCTCTCAAATCCGCATGAATATCGATAAAAACACGCCTAAAAATCACAACCAACGACTATAAACAGGCAGATTGCTGAGTCATCAGACGTCTGCTGAAATGCACCCAAACGACTGATCCACTACATAGACGTCTGGTGTAAAGCATCAGGCGCCTGGCAAAATGAGATGGACAAATGAAAGAAAATGAAGTCCAATCTCCAAGCATCAGACGTCTGATGAACACTTACCAGACAACTGAACGACTGTGCAGTCGTCTGGTATGCCTTCTACAGAGGGTTGCTAATATTGGGTCCAATAAGACAGAGAGCACAAGAAAGTTGGCTCACACTGTAAGTCGACTGGAGTTCACCTCCCTGACATCTGTACCACTGTGTAGATGCATGGTCATTAAACTATAGACGGCTGATCTATAGCCATGTCAATCTATCCAAAAAGCTGACACGCCAAACATCTGATGACCCTTCACCAGGCATCTATCCTGCTCCAAAATACATTGTAAAGAGTGTATTGAGCATTGGACCAAATGTGATGGGTTCTACATGATTTCAAGGGAACCCTTTGATGCAAATGATGCATATATGAGTGTGTATGCATATATTCAAGGCTACAAATATTCTATATAACAAAAACAAAATTACTTGAAGATAAAATGTAGAATTACATTGAAGCTCAATATTCTTCATACAAGCATTGCTCCAAAGCCTTGAATCCATCAACCCATCACCAAAATGCTTGTCTCCATCAAGATAAAATATGAAGTTAATCTGAGATTAAAACATATGAGATGATTAACACACAATATAATGTTGATCATCATCAAAATAATTGGTCTTGAACTCAAGAACCAACATTCTCCCCCTTTTTGATGATGACAAAACATTATGAAAACATATAACGTAAACTTTGAAAATACAATGTGTGCTATCAAACTCCACATATCACTATGCATAAGTGCACAAAATAAGCAATCATAGCACAAAGCATATTGATGGGTGTTTTGTAAAACAACACCACAAAGAGTATGCATAAAAGTATATGGTATATATTTTTACATAACCACACTTTCTCCCCCCTTTGGCATATCAAAAAGATGTGCCAAATGATAGAATCCAAAGGTTAGAGAAATAACCTACTCATATGCACAAACATAATGTAAATGACATATAACATGGCATATGCATGGAAATTAACATGCTAGCAAGCAAACATTCCAGACTCCACCAAAATCAAATGAAACATGCAAACATAGGAGCTAATGACAATCTCACACAAAAAGTGAGTACAAAAATAAGCATACATAGCATGGTACCCAAGCAATGAATAAAATGTGTGAGTGGTAGCAAGAGGGAAACCAAATAAAGGGAGACTTTGGTTTCCGCATATTGTCGCATGAAAATATAACATTCTTAACTTACAAATCTATATATGAGTTCATATCATGCCGATAAACATTCTTAGGAATCCACAAAGAAAGATATTTGGGTTTCCTAAGGATTGGTCGTGTAGGGGCATGAATAGGAGGTGGGGGTACATGCTTGTGAGGTGAAACATACACATTAGCGTGCCCCTTGTGTGAAACATGCGAGTGAGCATTTAAATCATTCACACAAGAAAATTTTCTACCACGCATAGGAGCATGTGATTCATGCAAAGAATGAACGGATTCAATTCTAGCATGCAAATAATGTAAATTATTCCTATGGGTAGAAGGATCATGCATAATAATAAAAGAAGCGTTCACATGCATAAGATTTTGAATGGGATTCTTATGCAATGAAGTGTACATATATGCATGATTCATCTTTGGCTTTAGATTCAAATTTGAGATTTGGCCAAAAGAAGACTTGGATGTGACAAACCCCTTAGAAGGCTCGCCCAAAAAATCATTTTGGGTTCTTCTAGAAGAAAGGCTTAGTTTGGACAAATTCAAAGACGAAAATCCAAAACCCTTGTTCTTACTCAAAAGTTGAGTAGATAATAGCTCACACTTCTTCAAAAGTGAAGAAATGTCGTCCTCCCTATCGGATAGCCGTGAGCTAAGTTTAATACATTGAGATTTGAGAGCTAATGTCTCATTTCTCAAAACGTCAATTTGAGAATCCCTCTCAAGAATGACGAAGTCACAATTCGAAACGTGAACATCGTCCAACCGATGATTGAGAGAAGAATTTTTCTCTCGCAACTCACGAATTTGAGAATGAAATCTTTCTTTCACGGAATGCAAAGATTTAATCAAAGTAATATGAGAAGCGTGCAAAGTAGTGCAATCATGTGTTTCATCATGATGTGAATGTGCACTACACATATGAGCATCTAATAAATTTTTAGAACTAACAATATCATGCTGATAAAAGGATTGAGTTTGAAAGACCTCATTATCGCTTGACTTATCCTCAAAAACTTTGTCATCGATGTACTTGGCTTAAGGTAGCTCCAAAACTCATGTACCGTCTCCAATTATGAAATCTAATTGAACTTATAATCGAAGGTGGAGATGCACAAAATCCTTTTGGCTTGAGCAACCAACACGATATTTGAAGTATCCATAGACACCGCTTCCCAAAGATTGTTGATCTTGAGGTGATCAAACATGTTATTCTTCCATTGAGCATAGTTATCCCCATTGAAGTAAGGGGGAGGTTATTGAGATGTAGACGTCATGCTTGCAAAAGCCACCAAACCAAGGCTCTGATACCACTTGTTGGGACCTGCGGTTACACAATACACTAAAAGAGGGCGTAAATAGTGTAAAAGATAAGAAAATATGCGCAATTAAAAAGTTACTAATAATTCAATGTACGATGCAGTGGAAATAAAAACAATACGCTCAACTACTACTACTACAAAGGAAAGAACGCCAATGCAAACGCAAACACAAGATGTATCCTGATTTGGATCCCCACCCAGCGATCCTACTCCAGACCCACCCTCGTAAACCTAGGTGGTGGCTTTCCATTAGTACTCCCCTAAACCAGGACAACAAGAACACTCTAACCAAGTACAATCCCTAACTGGGACAATCCCTAAATCGGGATATGGAGTGACCCTCCAAGTGGAGTAACCCCCCACAATGTACTCACAACACAAGTGATAGGTTTCAACAAAAATGAAACGACATACAATCTTACATATGCCTTCAATAGATCTTACCAATGTGTGTGTGAAATCAAGGAATATTGAAAACACCAAGTGCTTGGAAACTTGGAAACTTCTCCTTAAGCCAGGGTTAACCACCACTAGTTCAAAGCATTGAATGCTTGAGAAGATAGAGAGAAAGAAAAACACTCTTCAATGAAAACCCTCAAATTGGCACCCACAAAATGATCTTAAAGTAGCTGGAGTGGTGCCAAAAATTTCTTCATAATCAAACTAAAATAAGATCTCAAATCTGCACAAAAATCGAGAAAAAATTCCTTAAAATCACAGCCAACTGCTATAAATGGAGAGATTGCTGAGTCATTAGACGTCTGGTGAAATGCTCCCAGACGGCTGATCCACTGCACAGACTTCTGGGAGCAAAGCATCAGGTGCCTAGCAGAATGAGATGGACAGATGAAAGAAAATGAAGTCTAATATCCAAGCGTCAGACGTCAGATGAACACTTACCAGAAGAATGAACGACTGTGCAGTCGTCTGGTAAGCCTTTTAGAGACGGTTGCTAATAATGAGTCCAACAAGATAGATAGGACAAGAAAGGTGGCTCACACTGTAAGTCGACTAGAGTTCACTTCCCAGACGTCTGTACCACTATGTAAATGCATGGTCATTGAACTACATACGACTGACACATGGTTATGTTAAACTATCCAAAAAAGTTGACACGCCAGACAGCTGGTGACCCTTCACGAGGCGTCTGTTGACGCACCCGAAACCTACACCTAGATTCCACGTGGCGGTGTCACGGTCTCCAAGCGTTATATGGTCCCGAGGCTTCAATTCCGGGCTCAATCTGCAAGCGGACGGTGTCGAGTTATAGTATAAATGATATTGAATCCTACAGGGACGGTTATAGTGTATATGGATTCTCAGTTTACTTCTAAATCTCGAAGTGAGATAGCTATCGGGTTGAAGGAGTTGTTTGGGGTGTTGTTGTTGTTTTACTAATAAAAAGGGCTAGGGCATTAGGGATCACCACTAAGATCGTCGGGGGTCAACGTTAGTATAGAATCCTCATGTTGCATTAGGGTTAGGGGATAAATCTCATAATTCGTACCACTCTCGTGGGTTAGAATTGTGAGGTATTTCGATGGCTCTAGTTGACGCAATGGCGGTAGCCGTCAACGTAGCGGTATAGTTCGTCAATGGATCCCCTCAAGGCACGAGCCGGGCATGGTCACGAGCCTTGGTTGGATCCACCGATTTCCCTATTCAGATCCCATAGATACCCCTTAAGCACATCAATTTCACAGACCGTGGGCATGATCTCAGTACCGGTTATCTAGGGATTCAGTGGGATTGACAGAAATACTTCCCTAAATCCCATATTCAATGTGGAGATTCAGATCTACATTTTCCCCCTACGATCTTAGGGCTAACCCATCAACCCAAGATCTACTCACACATGGCAATGTTCATGAATAAAAACACTATTTTTATAGACGAAGACATCATAGCAATCAAAAGAATAAAAGTAGAAGACTTACAGCGGGAGATCGATAAGATTTGCAATTTATAGATCTAGGAAAAATTCCAGATTCCCAAGCACAAGAGCAATCGAGAACATAAGTAATAATCTCCAAGTTTCGATCCCAAAATTCCTTAACAAAAATTAATCTAAAATTAACTCTCCAAAATCGCCTAAGCTCCTGCTAAAAAACTATTCCGAAAATCTCCAAATGATTCGCCCCCCTGTTGTCGCACAGCTCCCTCAGCCTTCAGTGCAAAGATCGCGCAATCGACGGCTTTAGAAAAACTTTCCAAAAATGGCCCTGGCATTGCCGACCGAGTAGGTGACTCGGTCGAGCAATGCGTTGCTCGTTCGGTCGCTCGGGCAGAATAGATGAGCTGCTCGACCGAGCACTACAGGGAATTGATAATCTTCAAAATCGTTGCTCTGCCTGCACGGCCCAAGTCAGCTCAGCTCGGTCCGAGCAGAGGCTGACTCGGTCACTGAAGAGCTGCTCGGGCCATGTCGCTTCTTTGGGAAGAAATGTTGCTCGACCGAGCAGATGAACTTCTCGGTCTGAGCCATCCGCGTATCTGCCCCTTTCTTTCATTTGAAGCCGCTCGGTCCGAGCATCTGAACTACTCGACCGAGCAGTCTGGAAAAATTTCTCCAGGAGCTGCTGAAGCTCTCTCCTCTCCTCCTGCTCTCTCTCTTCTCCTCCAATGGCTCCAAAGGTATGGTGAACTCCTCCAGAGCCTCGCCAATGAGCTCACGAACGTGTCGGATGTGTCCATACCCAAGTCGGGTCCCGAATCGCTCCAAAATCCCTGAAACTCATAAAACATTGTGAAACTCGAATATATCGTCAGAAACGCAATATCATAGTAAAATGAGGGATTTGGATGCAAAAATGATATGGAATGCCATGAAATGATGATATGAAAATAGTGAAAAATATGGACACTTCTAAATCCCCCAAGCTTACCTCTTACTCGTCCTCGAGGAAGACGAATAATCGGTACGCTGGGAGGAAAAACAAAAAGGAAATAAGAAACAAAAATAAAAAGAGAAGAGAATAGAAGTGAGTGGATGATGCTAAGGATGTTCGGTCAGATCTCTGGCCTAAATAGTAAATCACGATGCTCTAAATAATAAACATACATGCTACTGGCAATTTCTAGTTTTACAAATCATATGTCTGGCATGCAATGCAGGCAAAGGATAGGGATCTACTGAAATAACGCCATAAACTCATATCAATCGCATGCAATCCCTAGAGTCTAGTATAAAGAAGTTGGCAATGCCCTTTTCAATCACAGATCACAAGGAGCATAAATAAATCACACAACATGTCATAGAGAATAGAAAAAGTCATTAAATTTAGTTATTCATTTCGATTCATGAAAAGTCTCTAAAACTAAAGCATTTCGTAAAGTTTAGGCATTATTAAATCTCCCCATTATGCACCATCTCGGCTCTACTTTCATGCTCACTCATGTGATCAGTTGGTTTACCCCCCAAGCTTAGCTTGAGGCGTCGCATCTCGGAACATGATATGAAATTTTTCTTTTTCTTCTTAGTATAAGTGATAGATTCTAATGAAAAGATACAAAATAGTGTTTATTCATTTTATTTCTTTTTCTTTTCTTTTTCACATATGTATATATACACATTTCTTTTTCTTTTCTCTTTTTTTCTCTGTTTTTTAGAAGCTATACATTTTCTTTTTGGGTTTGGGAAGTGAGATGCGGTAAAGATAGCTGTGGGGGTGTAACCAACTGATATGTAGAGATATATATAGATATGTGGAGAGGGAAAATAGTATAACTCTCGGTTCACTCATAAAAGGGTGCACAACGGTTTGATAAAATAATACCCTAACTAAACTCATAGATAGCATGGATATTTTCATTCCTCTAAATGAATACTGAAAAGGCATGCAGTAATAAGCACCATAGCAGCAAGCATGCAATCAGGAGTGAATAAGATAAAAACAGGTGCTCTGGGTGTTCTAGTGATGCGTGAACCTAGGTGCATTACCCAACATAGTGCATACTAGATACTAATTCATGCATTTGATTTTCAATTCATTTTAGGCATTAAATCAGATAGATCAGCAATAGAGATGCACGCATATAGATAGATATGAATATGTGTTTCTCTCTCTGGGAATCCTAGAGTGAGAAGCTCTGCTGAGGCGATTCTGAGATCCGCCGAAGGCGGCCACCCCGCCTGCCTCGTCGGCGGCGGGGGAGTGTGCCCTTTCGTTTGGGGGGGGAGGCGGACTGTGGATCCTTCCTCTCTGATCGAAGCGTCGCTCTAAGTCTTGATCTATCTACGGTTTCGAGCGATTGAAGCGGTTCGATCCGGTGGCTGCCTCGATCCATCTACGGATCTGAGATCGGATCTTGATTCGTGTGGATCGACGACACCTTCTGATCTCCGGTGATTTCTCCGATCGTAGGACGGATCGTGATCTCTTCGGAGGTCGCGATCCGGGGGGTAAGGCTACCAGATCTGCCTTCTTGGCTTTTATTCTGAGTTTTGCTATTGCTAATCCCTTCTGTGTTGGTTTATTGCTCTGGTGATTGGTGTTGCTGTTTTGAGTATCGTCCAAGCTGAGGCGACTAAGGGATCCACAGATCTGTGTTGCAAACTTGTAGGATCAAGATCTTCTGCGATCTTGATCCTAGGTGAGGCTATTTTACTGATCTTGTGGATCTTACTGATCTTGTTCCTTTTCTGATCTCTTCTCGATCTCTCGTTGTCTGGTTTTGATGGAGAACGGCACCACCTCCAATGGATGGCGGGAAGTCAAGAAGTACGGGAGATCTCAGGACTACAGGAAGGGATCGGGGACGAATGCGGAGGAAAAGTGGGTGAGGAAACTTGATGCCCGTAAGGTGTTCGAGAGAAGAGCTATGCGGCCTAAGATCCCTTTGAAGATCAGTGCAACTGCTGAGAAGCGATCGTGGTCGGACGTGTGCTCCAACAACAAGAAGTCAATGAACTCATTGAGTATGTCGTATATCCCCCCTGAAGTTGATAATGAAGGAATGGCGATCGCTGTTCTCTCGGAGGAAATGCTTGCTGAAGGTGTCGAACGTTGGGAGAACACCATTGTGGGCTACGTTGTGGGTGACATCCCCTACTACGGCCAAATCAAGGCGTGGGCGACGCGTACTTGGAGAACGAAGGGGGAAATCAGTATATTCTCGAGGGAGAACGGGTTCTTCTTCTTCCGGTTTGAGTCGAGAGAAGACAGAGACGGCGTGCTGCAAGGAGGTCCGTGGCTGTTCGATGGTAGGTTAGTCGTGCTGCAGCGGTGGAGTGAAGAGGCGGGATATGAGCGAGATCTGCTCACGGCGGTCCCTGTATGGGTCCAATTCCCCAACCTTCCGGCTAACCTTTGGACGCTGCGCATTTTGAACGCCATTGCCAGTGTCATCGGTGAGCCTATTTGTTTGGATCGGGCGACGGCGAGACTCGAGAGACTGTCGTACGCAAGATGCCTGATAGAAGTTAAAGCGGAAGCTGCTATGCCCCGAGCCATCTCTGTTCAACTAGGAGACAAAGCACTGATTGAAGTGGGAGTCAGGTATGAATCCGAACCCCCTCGCTGTCCTACTTGTGTCTGCTTCGGCCACAACAGTGGGCAATGCCCCGTGAAGGTGGCGGAGAGAGTGGTTGTGGAGGGGCCTGAGGGGGATGTGGAATTGACTGTTACCCAGAGTTGTATGATTCTGGAGGATAAAGCTGGATCTGTCAAAGGGAAAATTGTTACTCAGGCGGATGTTAGCCTGGAGGGTAATGGCAAATGTAATATTGGTTCGCAAGATGTTCAACAGCCTGATAGTGTGGAGGACAGCGTGCGGAAGGAAACTGGTATGGGGTCAGGTTGCACAAATGCTGATGGCGATGAGGCCAATGTAAGCGTAGGAGGGAATGTTGCTGTGATAGATGCTATTGTTGGCAAGCTGGTTCTTCCCAGCAATGATAGAGTTTGTAAAGGGGGGTATTCTCCTGGCTCTGTTTTGGAAACTAGGCAGCGTGAAAATGAGGGAGAATGCAGCAGCAGAACGATCCGAAACAAGCTTGAAGATACGAAGGAGGGGGAGGCTACTTCTGTAAATAAACTTGAAGCTGATGGGCATTTCTCAGGGGGAAATAGAGGCCGTAGCGGAGAAAGCGGGGGCGAATGGGCTTCAGTAGTTAAAGCCTCCGAGCCTGAGCCTGGCTTTTTGAATTTCTTAGGGGATTGTAATATTTTGAGGCCCGTTGTGTCAAGGGCAGGGGATAGGGGCGAAGGCCCATGTAACACTATCAATGAAAAAGGGGGGGATGGGTCAGGGGTGCAAAAAGGGCGCACGGCTCCTGCCTCGCCCAAGGCTCTCGTCACCACGCTAAACAATCCTAACGATGGCAAACCACGATCCGACGTTAACTCCTTTAGCGCTCTTAGGGGCTGCAGTCGCGGAGGCTCCCTAATTGATGATTCTTGTGAGTCAATTGATTCTGAGCCTGATGATATGACCATCACTAATGAAATATGGCATGAGGAACAAGAAGAGCTAAAGCAAAAAAGTAGGGAGAGGAAAATTTCCAAACAATCTAAGAAGGGTGTGGCCTCTGTCAAAGGCACCCGGAAAAGCTCCCGAATAAATAAGGATGTTGAACATCCTTTGAACCCTTCTACATGACCATTCTCATTTGGAACACGCGGGGTCTAAATAGTATTGCTCGGCGTAGGGAGCTTAAGGACCGTATGCGTGCTCTTGCCCCCTCTTTAGTTGGGCTTCTTGAGACTAAAGTTGTTGAAGCTAATGCCTCCAGGATTTCCAAGTGCTTTCCGCCGAATTGGGGATCTTTTAATAATCGAAACATGCATCGCAATGGGCGTATCATTGTTGCCTACAATCCTGATGTGTGGACTTGCACTATTGATGACATGTCCCCCCAGCACATCTCCATGAGATGCATCAATGCTGCGGGTTTCAGCTCGATAGTGACTGTCATCTATGCGTATAATTCCTATATTGAGCGCAGATCTCTTTGGGGCATCATAAAGGCTGCAGCTAGCAAGTACAAAGGCTCCCCCTGGATCATTGGGGGTGATTTTAATTGTGTTAGATACGCTATTGACAAGGTGGGTGGTAGATTGATTGATGGCCATATGGTTGATGAATTCAACGACTGCATCAACTCTAGTGCTCTCTTGGAACTTAAAACTGTCGGCAATACATTAAGCTGGACGAATCGTAGTGTTGGTCAGAGACGTATTTCTGCTACTCTTGACCGCTCGTTTTGTAATAACTCTTGGATGGATAGTCTTACATCCTCCTATTGTGAATATGTGGCGGGGGGCACAAGTGATCACTCTATCCTTATTATCCACACCCATTGTGTTGGGGGATCAGACCCTAAACCTTTTAAGTTCTTTAATGCCTGGCTTCGCAGTCCGGAGTACGTAAATGTGCTCAAAGAGAATTGGAGTATTAGAACTACTGGCTGCCCCATGATCCGGTTAATTACCAAACTCCAGAACCTTAAAAGGGGTCTCAAGTTATTTAGTTCGGGATTTCGGGAAACCAACAATGTGAACAAAATTCGCGCTGAGCTCGCTGCCATACAAAATAACCCTAAACTCAGTTCTTGCGTTGAGTTGCAAATGAGAGAACACACTCTTGTCAACAATCTGGCTGATGCCATGGATATTGAAGAGTCCACCTTCAGGCAAAAAAGCAGACAGGATTGGTTGCACCTTGGAGACCGTAACTCCCGTTTTTTCTACACGGCCATGAAGGCTAGGCAGAGTCATAACAACCTTGGGCACCTCATATCTGCCAACGGTTCCCGTAACTGCCCTATTGATATTCTTAAAACTGAGGCCCCTGAGTTCTATGCTTGTCTCTATAACCAAGATGATTACTGGAGGGTTTTTCCTCGCCTTATTACTAAAAGAGTCCTCACTGATGTGGCTGCTAATTGGGTTGAGAGACCGGTACATGTTAATGAGGTCAAAAAAGCTGTATTTCAAATTGGGGATGATAAAGCCCCTGGCCCGGATGGTTACAATAGCGCTTTTTTCAAAAATTCGTGGGATACTATTGGTTGGGATGTCACCTCTGCTGTCCTTAATTTCTTCAAAACTGGGAAGATTCTTCGCCAGATTAATCATACTTTTCTCACCCTTGTTCCCAAGAATGCCAATGCATCGTCCCTGGGGGAATATAGGCCGATATCTTGTTGTAATGTTATATACAAGATCATAAGCAAAATTCTATGCAATAGACTGAGTAAAGCGGTTGTTGAACTCATTTCACCAAACCAAGCCGCCTTCCTCCAGGATCGCCTCCTTGCTGATTGTGCGCTTCTGGCTCATGAGCATATAAGGGGTTTCAATAACCCTATGGGGGCCAGGGCCTGCCTTAAATTGGATCTTCGCAAAGCTTTTGATAGTGTTAACAGGGAATTTGTCTATTACATGCTTCATCAGATGGGGTTCAAGCACAAGTTTATTAGCTGGATATGTGAATGCATCTCTACCCCTTCTTTCTCTGTCATGATAAATGGTTCTCCCTATGGTATGTTCCAATCTAATAGGGGGTTGAGGCAGGGTGACCCCCTCTCACCTTACCTGTTTGTGATTGTCATGGAAGCATTCTCCTTACTCATGGCCAAAGCTAATGCCTCTCGTACCATTATGCCTATGAACCGTATGGGAGCAATTACACATCTTCTCTTCGCCGATGACTTGTTGGTTTTCTGTAGAGGCAATACTAAATCCTTTGAGGGTCTCAGAGATCTTCTTACTACATTCAAATCTTTCACTGGTCTTGATGTGAATTGGAATAAAAGTGCTGGTATCTTCAGCAAAGGTGCTAAAGACCCTGGTAGACTTGCGGAAATCCTGGGTATCCGTCGTGTGCAGTCTCTTTCCACGTATTTGGGGTTGCCTCTTTCTTCCAAGTACCCCAATGCTGCCATGTATGGCCGTCTTATTGATAGATGCAAGAACAGACTTCAGGGTTGGTCCTCCTCGTTACTATCCATTGCGGGCCGCATTGAGCTAGTAAAATCTGTTATTTATGGTATGGTGGGATTTTGGATGCAAGCATTCCGGCTTCCTAATTCTGTTATTCGATCCCTTACTACTATGTGTAGGAAGTTTATCTGGGGGAATAATCATCTTTGGGCTTGGGATGATATGTGTGTTCCTAAGCAAGAAGGAGGTGTGGGTATTAGAAGCTTCAAAGAGCTTAATAACGCCCATGGTATCAAATTAACTTGGCGCCTGCTCACACATGGTGGTATCTGGGCATCTTTTATGAGGAACCATTATATGCGTAATACTGGGTTATTTCTGGAGCAGATTCACCCTATGCAATCTGGTACTTGGAAGTTCATTCTTCATTGTCGTGAATTCACTAAAAAGCTGACTAAACGCAACGTCAGAGATGGTTCCTCTACACTTTTTTGGTATGACAACTGGCTTCCCTGCGGTATTCTTGCTGATTCATATGAGGTTCCCGAAGGGGAGGAGAGATATAAGGTCAGCGATTATTGGGCCAATGGAAACTGGATTGATTGTAATTCTCTCGCTGACGTTAGGCATGAAATCACTCCGGTCACTCTATCTTCTGGCAATGACTCGTGGTCTTGGCTCTCAAAATCACCATCTCTTCGCAATGCTTGGGATAGTTCTCGGGTTATTAAACCCCTCTTTCCCTACTACAAGGTGGTGTGGTTTCAGGGGTATATCCCCAAGATGGCAATCACTTTGCTACGGGCTTTTCACGGGAAACTACTCACCCGTGATAAGCTCGTAAAATGGGGAGTGCCTACTTCACCCTTTTGTGTCTTGTGTTCTGATAATTTTCATGAAGATATGGATCATCTATTTTTCGAGTGCAATTATACTAAATACATCCTTTGCAGGAGCTTTCTGAAACTTGGGATCGCCTCTGCTCTTCCTTCTGATCTGATGGGTATAGGTGACTTGATCCTCACTCATTTTCATAAGAAGAACAACGTTGGTAGGCTAGCCAGAACGGTCCTGGCTGTGATGATTTGGCATATATGGAGAGAGAGAAACAGAAGAATCTTTGATGGCACTAGTTTGATGCAAACCAGCCTATTTGACAATATTGCTGATGATGTTAGGATTGCCCTACGGCACGTTGGATGGGATCAGGTGGAGGATGGCCCCACCCCTCAAAATTGGGGGTTTCTTGATTAGATTCATTGTATTTTGGTTTATTTTTGACCTACGGATAGCGAAAGGTGCTTGTTTTTGTAGGATGTAGGCGTATGTGCCTCTACTTACATTGCTTGCATCCTTTTTCCATCCGGGAGTGTCTTGTATTCTTTCTGTTAGATAAATAAAGACGCAAAGCATATTCTCCAAAAAAAAATAGATAGTTAATTTGAAATTTACCCTAATAGCATGTCATCGAAAGTGAGCATCATAAAAGACTAATAAGGCTATGAGAGGTATCATCATGCAGAACATCCTTAGCAAATAAAGAGAAGAAAGGCGAAGAAGATAGGAAAATAAAGGAGAAAAGATGCATGCATGGTGGAAATAGAAAATATGATGCAAAAAGAGAAAAAAGAAAACGACGTGAAAAAGTGGTGAAAAAGTAAAATAAAAACTGACATAAGGGAGAAAAATGTAAAAGAAAAATCTAAATTAAAGCGGTAGCACTCATCCCCCAAGCTAAACCTAGCAGTGTCCTCACTGCTAAGAAAACGCTCGTATGCGGGAGATGATGCTAAATGGGTCAGGTGGGTGGGGGAATAAAATTAAAACTGTGCAAAAAAGAAATAAAATAAAAACATGACATGATTTAATGCGGAATGAAATATGATGCATGGGCGGCTCCTCCCCTAAGCTATGTAAGTGTAAGGCCCCGAAAAGACAGATGGGCACAAAAATAAGTGAGGGAGGCAAGAAATGGTATGGAATAAGTCAAGCAGAGGCACCACCCTCTGGGGGTGGTGGTGGGTCCATCTGCTGTAGACCAGGAGCGATGGGTGGAAGATCTGGCTGGAACTCGTGAGGTGGGTCGATGCGCCAGTGACGAACGAGGCTATGAAGAAAAGGTAGGTCACGCTCGACCGACTGTTGAGTCATGGTACCACCATGGCCTAATAGTATGAGCATGGCGGTGAACTGGTCGCCTTGGTCAACGTCACGAAATGTAACCTCGCATTCTGTGTCATCGATATAAAGAGGTTCAGGGGGAAGTGGGGCGGTGGGTGGCACAAGGGGATTGGTGGATGATTCGCTAACAGTGTTGGTGTGAGCAGGCGAGCGTGTACGACGCGTACGCCGAGTAGGCCTAGGATTCGATGTGCCGGTATTGGCGGGTCTGGCACGACGAGGAGGAATTGTGGAAGTGGTAAAAAGTAGTGCGGCAATATGTAAATCAAATAGGAGAACGAATTTACTGACTAGGAGGAGATGGCGGTGCGTTTAGTGTCGTGATCACCGGTGATCCGGAGTATCCCCCAAGCTATTTATAGAAGTGTCTTCTGACGTTGGAAAATCGTACCTGAAATAGGGATAGGGAGAACGTCAGTATATTTAAACATAAATAAGTGTATATTAGGCGTTGGGTGCTCGGTTGAAGATTTATGGTCGCTGAGAGGGAGATGGGGGGAAGTCTTGGTTGAAAATTTGGCGAGAGGTGGGCGGCTGTGTGGAGAAAAGAAGGGGTCTGTGGAGATGTGGCGACGGCAGTGGGGGAGGAAAGGGTCGGGTCGAGCGAAGGGACGTGGGTGATTAGGATACGGCATTGAAAATCAACGGCAGGCACGGTTAAGATGCGCAGCACGAAATAATGTGGCCCGATAAGCAACAATAGATGACTCGGACCGAGCAATATGATTGCTCGGTCGAGTAAGTTGGAGATAAGATGACTCGGACCGAGCAATATGATTGCTCGGTCGAGTAAGTTACGGGAAGAATGAGATAAAATTATAGGAACACTCCCTTCAACCTGCTCGGTCGAGCAGGATGTTACTCGGTCGGGCTGAAAACTGCTCGGACCGAGCCAAAAATGCTCGGGCCAGGTTGACAGAGTGATGATTTTTCGACATTTCCAAAAGCCTGTAGTACTCGACCGAGTAATAGGCTGCTCGGTCGAGTCGCCTACTACTCGGGCCGAGCCGATACCAATCGGGTCGTGTTGGCAGAGTGCTGTTTTCTTCTCAACTTCAAAAGCCTGTAGTACTCGACCGAATAATACGTTACTCGGACCGCGTCGATTTCTACTCGGACCGAGCAGTAGGCTGCTTGGGCCGTGTAGGAAAAGAAATATTTTCTCCTCCTCTTTCGTGTCTGCTCTGCTCGACCGAGCAGTGAAGCTGCTCGGTCGAGTCTCCTGTGTCTCCTGTTTCCTTTTATTTTTCCTTTTCCTTGGTCTTCACTCCAAATCTTTGAATCTGATGCTCTCCTCTGGCTTTCTCCCGTTTATAATGTCGATACGCATACCCCCACTTGTCCATCCTATACAAAAGACGAACTCATCAAATTTTAGTGATTTTATAGTTTTATCTCAAAAAACATGAAATAAAAAATAAGAAACTGAAAAAGAAAATCCAAAGTCTGAGAAATTGGGTTGCCTCCCAATAAGCGCTCGTTTTTAGTCGTGAGCTCGACTCCCTTTGATTTATCGGTTGTCGTCGGGGAATCCCTCGAGGAAGTACGTATCCTCTTGTCCTATAGGTTCTCCAGTGCTGTAAGGTTTAATCCTCTGACCATTTAACTTGAAGTTTCTGTTCTTTCCTTCGAGCTCAACGGCACCTCCCAGGGATAAGCTTACTATCTTGTAGGGGCCGGACCACCTTGACTTTAACTTCCTGGGGAAGAGGCGTAATCTTGAATTATATAGGAGTACCTGGTCGCCGACATCATGGCAAACAACCGTGATGTTTCTATCATGATAGGCTTTGGTTCTCTCTTTATATATCTTTGCATTTTCATAGGCATGATGCCGAATTTCGTCTAACTCATTGATGTGTAAGGCTCGTCTTGTGGCGGCGCTTTGGTAGTCAAAATTCATTTTCTTTATTTCCCAATATGCTCTGTGCTCCAATTCTACCGGAAGGTGGCAAGATTTTCCATACACTAGCCTGTAGGGGGTTGTGTCGATGGGAGTTTTGAAGGCGGTGCGATATGCCCAAATGGCATCGCCCAGCTTGTGTGACTAATCCTTCCTTGAGGCGCTAACGGTCTTTTCCAGAATGCTTTTGATTTCCTTGTTGGACACCTCTACTTGGCCGCTAGTCTGAGGGTGATATGCAAGGGCAACCTTGTGATGAACTCCATATTTCTTCAGCATTGTCTCGAACTTTCTCTCGATGAAATGACTTCCTCCGTCACTTATGATCGTTCGGGGAACTCCGAAGCGAGGAAAGATAATATTCTTGAAAAACTTGGCTACTATCCTTGCGTCATTTGTCGGGGTGGCTATGGCTTCCACCCACTTTGAGACATAATCAACAGCGACCAAGATGTATTTATTGTCGTTACTCAATGGGAAAGGTCCCATGAAGTCAACGCCCCAACAGTCGAATAGTTCTATCTCCAAGATGCTGTGAAGGGGCATTTCATTCTTCTTCGTGACATTCTCGGTCCTCTGGCATCTGTCGCAATTCCTTATGTATTCATTCGCATCCCTGAATATAGTGGACCAGTAGAAACCACTTTGGAGAATTTTCGCAGTGGTTTTGGTGACAGCTGCGTGTCCACCGCATGGTTGATCGTGGCAATGCGATATGATGGAGGTTGCCTCTTCCTTTGGGATACATCGTCTGATGATCCCATCGACACATGTCCTGAACAGATACGGGTCGTCCCAGAAGTAACTCTTGGCATCGTGTAGGAACTTCCTCCTCGAATAGGTTGCCAACCCGTGCGAAACTAGGCCACTCACCAAGTAATTCACTATATCGGCGTACCAGGGGGCTTCAGAGGAATTTACCGTAAATAATTGTTCACCGGTGAACGAATCGTCAACGGCAAGCTGTTATCCCTGTGCCTTTGAATTAACCGCGACAAGTGGTCTGCTACCACATTTTCTGCTCCCTTCTTGTCTTTAATTTCGATGTCAAATTCTTGGAGCAGGAGGATCCACCGTATTAGACGTGCTTTAGCATCCTTCTTGCTTAGTAGATATTTCAACGCCGCGTGGTCCGTGTGGATGGTCACCTTGGACCCCAAAAGGTAGGATCTGAACTTCTCAATAGAATAGACTACGGCTAGCAGCTCTTTCTCCGTAGTGGTGTAGTTCTTTTGGGAGTTGTCCAAGGTCTTGCTAGCGTAGTATATAGCATGAAGCTCTCCCTCCTTCCTTTGACCAAGAACAACTCCTACTGCCTGGTCACTAGCATCACACATAAGCTCAAACGGCAGATTCCAGTCTGGCGGCTGTATAATCACGGCCGAGAGAGAGCTTCCTTTAACCTAATAAAAGCTAGCAAACAGGCGTCAGTAAAAAAAAGGAGCGTCCTTGGCTAGGAGCTCTGTGAGCGGGCGAGCAATATTAGAAAAATCCTTTATAAAACGTCGGTATAAACCGACGTGCCCTAGAAAACCATGGATAACCTTGAGGTTAGTGGGTGGCGGTAAACTTTTAATAACTTCTACCTTGGCCTTATCGACCTCAATGCCTTTAGAAGTGATGACATGACCAAGAACAACCCCTTCTGTCACCATGAAATGACATTTTTCCCAATTCAAGGTAAGATAATTGTCTTGGCACCGTTCTAAAACCTTGGATAGATTAGCTAAGCAATCATCAAACTCGGTGCCATATAGGGAAAAATCGTCCATGAAGACCTCCATGATATTCTCGATGAAATCTGAGAAAATAGACGTCATGCACCTTTGAAATGTGTCCGGTGCGTTACATAGCCAAAACGGCATTCTTCGATAAGCGAAGGTGCCGTAAGGACATGTGAACGTCGTCTTCTCTTGGTCTTCCCGATGCAACGGGATTTGGAAAAATCCAGAGTATCCGTCTAAGTAGCAAAAGTATTTATGCTTAGATAAGCGCTCAAGCATTTGGTCAATGAAGGGTAGAGGATAATGGTCCTTTCTGGTGGCCTTATTCAGTTTCCTATAATCGATACACATACGTCACCCGGTGACAGTCCTAGTGGAGATTAGTTTGTTTTTTTCGTTTTTAACGACTGTCATGCCCCCTTTTTAGGGACAACCTGCACGGGACTAACCCATTTACTATCAGAAATGGGATAAATGATGTCGGCCTTTAAAAGCTTCAGGACCTCCTTTTTCACCACCTCCTTCATGTTGGGATTCAATCGCCTTTGAGGCTCAATGGAGGTGGCGTCCTTGTCCTCTAGATGGATCCTATGGGTATATATGGCCTCGCTGATACCCTTCAGGTCACCGATGTTGTACCCTATTACTTTTCTGTGGGATCTAAGGATTTTTAGGAGACTTTCTAGCTGGGGCTTGGTGAGGGCCACATTCATAATAACGGGATAAGTGGAATTTTCCCCCAAGAAAGCATATTTCAAATTAGCAGGGAGGGGTTTTAGTTCTACCTGAGGGGGCACTGTACCCCTATCATCTCTCACCTGTGAGAAAGATGCATCCTCAATCTCTGGTTTCGAAGGTGGAAACTCTTCGTTGGCAGAATCATAGGAAGAGCATGGAGATGATGATACGTCATGGCCGACGTCTACAGATTCCGTTTCCGTAGCGCACCTGTTAACAGAGGCAGGGTGTTCAGGTATGTATCCACTATCAAACATAGAATCTGAAATACTTCCCTGGTCAAGGTAGTTCCACGATGGTGAGAGATCTGTGTACTCCTCGTAGGCACATTCCTCACATGCTGAAATCTGTGGGAGGCTATCGTTGTAGAAGCGTAGCGTGTCTCCCTCGTACAGTACATAGATTCCATCAGCGACAGGGACACCATCCAGGGCGTCTGCATTATGGAAAGCATTTGCAAAGAAAAATGAGAACTCTTGTGTAACCGGGTCATCTGTAGGGAATTCCACTAGGCCATGGGCACATACATCAGCCACCACGCTCTCTATTATCTCAAGCATCTGGGAATCGTTCAATGACTTCAATTGATGGGCCTCTCCCCAGTATGCATCAACAGGTGGAGCCTCAATGGTCTGGAGGAGCATCGCGTCCTCTTCGAAGCTTATGCGAATATCACCTTCGATGGTACCTGCATCAGAAACCTTATTCATTATATGATCCATGAATAATTACTGATTTGCATTACCTGCAACATAGGTTCCTGAGCCGATAAATCGAACTGCATCAATCAGTTCTCTTGTTGTGCATTCGATCATGGATTCGTCCATGCGCGAATCTTGGAGGCCATGTAAATGATAAGGAGAGAAACTGAACTCCTCTAAGTCACTGTCAGACTCACAAGTCCACTGCACTTGCATCACCATCTCCATTATGTCTCATTGGTCAAGAAATAATTGCTAGCTGGAGGAAGATGTTAGTAGCAATGCAGAGTAAAAAGGGTGGAAAGGTGAGAGATGATTAGAGTGCTAGCAAACTTCAAAGAATAAAAATAAGCTGAGATAAACACTATTGCCGTTCCCGGCAACGGTGCCAAAAACTTGATCGACCCGGAATCAACTCAGAAATGATGTCGTTTACCGCAAGCGCACGGTATAGTGGCAAGCGGGTATCGAACACGGTGAAGCGGTAATATACTACTTATCTACTCCTAGGTTGAGTTAGAATTGCGGGGTTATTGGTGGATGTGGAGTATGGAGGGTCATAATGGTGATGGATGTGAAGGTTGTGTCACTCAACGTCGCAAATAGGTGGACTAGGACATTAGGGATCACCGCTAAGACCGTCGGGGATCAACGTTGAAATAGAATCCTTACGTTGCATTAGGGTTAGGGGATTAATCTCCCAATTCGTACCACTCTCATGGGTTAGAATTGTGAGGTACTTCGGTAGCTCTTGTTGATGCAATGGCGGTAGCCGTCAATGTAGCGATATAGTTCGTCGATGGATCCCCCAAAGGCACGAACCGGGAATGGTCACGAGCCTTGGTTGGATCCACCGATTTCCCTATTCGAATCCCAAGGATACCCCTTAAGTACATCAATTCCACAGACCATCGGCATGATCTCAGCACGGGTTATCTAGCGGTTCGGTAGGATCGACCGAAATACTCCCCTAAATCTCTAATTCAACGTAGGGATCCAGATCTACGTCTTCCCCCTAGGATCTTAGGGCTAACCCATCAACCCTAGAAAGGATCTACTCACTCATGACGATATTAATGGACAAAAGTACAACTTTTAGGGATGAAGACATCATTGATGGAGTAAAATTAGAGAACTTACAACGAGCGAGAGATAGATAAAAATTGTGATTAATCGATCCAACGAAGAACAGAAATTCCAAGAGCGCCAGAAGAACGAAACAAAATTCCAATCTAAAAATGATCAAACAATATTCAAAAGTTTAATCTAAAAAACTAACAATTCACATTGCTCTAATTTTCGCCCCCCCCCCCCCCCCCCCCCAAAGTATCCCCCAGACTCTGAAAATGAATCGCCCTTCAAAACGTCGCCAGCTCCCCCCCCCCCCCAAAATGCGCAACAGATGGGTCCAAAAATACTTCCAAAATGGCCTCAGCATCGCCGACTGAGTGGGTGACTCGGTCGAGCACTTCGTTGCTCGGTCGGTCGCTCGGTCCGAGCAGATGTACTGTTCGGTCGGATTGCATAGGGAATCGAGCTTCTCCGAAATATGTCGCTCTGCCTACATGGGCCGAGTCGACACTGCTCAGGCGAGTAGGAGGTTGCCCGGACCGAGTAAGTGGTTGCTCGGTCGAGTCGTGGTCGAATGACAGTATTTTCAGCTTGCAGCAGCGTTTTCAGTTGACTGCTCGGTCGAGCAGTCAACTGCTCGACCGAGCAGTGAACTGTTCAGCCCAAAAACATATTTCAGCATGATTTTTCACCCTTCTTGATCGAGTAGAGTGCTCTGCTCGGTCGAGTATGTGTCACACAGATTTCAGTAGAATTTCAGCACTGTAGCATCATCTTGCAGAAATTTCTCAGAGCTCATCCGACCTCCGATTGGCACGTTCTTGGTGGTGTTGGAACCCTCTTGAAGTCTACTATCTGGAAAAAATATCATAAAAATAGTGAAAAATCTCAGGTGATAGTAAATTTTGAAATAGTGCACGGCTGTTCTGTTTTCAGCACTTCGGGTCGCTCGATTCCTTCGCCGCATCATATCTCGATCGAGCGACCTTCTCTCTTGCCCCTTCCTTGCTCCAGTATTCTTATTTGGTATCTCAACCATGTCATCATGAGTCTCATTGGTGCTCTCACGTCGCCGATCGTCTTATTAACTCCAAATTGCTCCAATATCGCCCCAAATCCCTGAAATGGATATAAACGCTCCGAAAGTCATATTATTCCAAATAATAGCGTAAAAGTGTAAGAAATATGTAAATGAGCAATAATTTTGATGTGTAATCAATTAGATAAAATGTGAAATATAATGACACATCAAAATCCTCCAAGCTTACCTCTTACTCGTCCTCGAGGAAGACTAGTAAGAAGCGAACACGGAAGATGGATACAATGGAGATGCGAGGCGGTGGCGTGTAGTGGAGACAAGGGGTTCAATCTTAAATTCAAAAAATACAAGAACCCAAGATATGCAAGATCTCGTGAACACACGTCAATTTGAAATTAGAACAAACATACACAACAAATACTTAAGTCTCGCTCAAATTAAAATAACGTGGATTTCAATTAATAAAATGAACTTGATAAGCAATAAAAAGGAGATTAGAATTATATCATATCATAGTTTATCATGCGATATACTAAGTTCACAGAAATGAAACCATTGTTCACATCTCATTCTCTAAGCAGTATAATACGTCATGATCAAGCTTTTTCAAGCATGCGTGGTATTTTGTTATACTTCATGCAATGAATTTAGCAAATCCAATCAAGGTAAGACATCACCACACTACGACCATTTCATGACTCCTAGAACCCATCAACTTTGCCATGTCTTAGTTCTATATAGAAATGGAGATAAGGATATGGGATTTTTGTAGTTTTATATTGTTTTTGGCTATATGAATATTTCATATGCATATTTTTTCTTTATATACACGAGATAACTCAATATATACAAAAAGCAGCCTATGCATCCCAGACCAGATGGTCTTAGGGCATTAGGTTATGAAGAACCCCTAGTGCCTTTTATTCATGAGTTTTGTTTGATTTTTGCATTTTTGGAATTTTTGCAAACTCACGTAAACACGATGGAATGCAAAATATGATCAAAGATCATTTATTGGCTATTTACAAAAGAAAAAGAAAAAGCATAGAATTTAGACATGGCTCGGTTTCAGGAATCCTAATCATCACTACTTTGGTTGTCGTTGGGTTATCCTATCTCTTTTGAATCACTGAACATCCAAGAAGCGCTAGAATTATCAATCAAATCACACAGGAGTCAACTAATATTTAGATTTTGATTCATTCATTTTTAGCTTAACTGTTTCGAGAATGTGGTTGTGAAACTATGGATTCCACTATGAAGAAAAATCATATTAGCAAAGATTTTTTACACTAACCAAGGAATCGGACTCTAACCCAACAGATATCAAAGTTCATAAAAAATCCACGATATTTCATAGAAAATAAAGCATATGAGACATAAATATATAAGTGGACATGGTTCAAATGGAAATTTCGAAATGTGTTTCACGATGAAGTAAAGTGCGTGCACTATGCACTCTCCCAAGCTTAAACATCACATTGTCCTCAATGTGTGTATGATATAAACAGAGGACAACGACAATATAAAGGGGCCACACAACAAAATAGTCTCTCTCCCCCAAGCTTAAACATCACATAAAAATTGGGGAGAGATGCAAAATAATCGCCAAAATATAAGGGTGAGCATGGATAATAGATAGTGGGTTGGGTGCAAAAGATAATTGAGCCATCAAATGGGATAGATTTACTAAACAAAAAACATAAAAAATCATATACGGTCCTCTCGCTGTCGAGAGGATTCGTGATTATTTAAAGCATAAAATACTACACTACTAGATTGGTACCACCTGTAGCAAAAGGCGGGTCCAACATCTTTGCCAGTGCAGGCAGCTGCTCTATCTGCACTTTTGTGGATCTGCCAGGTGCATATAGCGACTAACGCCAACGAACTCCAGCGATGCATCCCGTAGCATTCTTCGTAGGCGTCCACCTGTATCCTGTAAAGAATGGAATGCATCAGTCTGTTGTGAAAGATTGTTCCCCTGAACAAATGTTTCCCAAAGAGGGTCATCAACATAAATATTTAAAATTAAGGCTGGTTGACAACACTTCCCTGGAAATAAATCTCTACTATCAAGTACCACGTCCTCTCTCTCCTCGGTGTCCTCTCCTAGATTCTCAGGTCTATCCTGATCAAATGCATATATCACCTCATCAGGTGACTCCTCGTCATGCTCGTCAGGTTCTTCAAGCAAGGACACGTTCAAGCATACCTCTGGTCCATAATTGTAAGTGTCCTGCAACAGGCACGGCATGTCAAAAAGATCTGAATCAGAATAAATTTCAGATGGGATGCATGATTCAGAAATGGAGTGTGTAAAAATATCTCCCTGAGTGGGAGCAATAAGCTCTGGAGGATGGTCCTCGGCGTCAGTGGAAGGATGAGGTGGCTCTATGTGCTCAGGCATCTCCTCCACATGCTCAAAAGATGAAAGATGCTCGTTGATTTCTTCCTTATCCTTCTGCCATTGATCATGTGACTCATTCAGCATAGAGCTAACAGCCGTGCTCTCCTCTATCGATGCCATGAATGCATTGAGTGTTAAATTGAGAGGATGGTCATGACTCAAGAGACAGACACAGCTTTCGTCGGGCATGTGTCCCTCCATGTCACAAGACTCGCAGTAGGCATAGAACTCTGGGTAGTGGTCATATCCTTCCATCTGATAGTACAGGTCCTGTGGATGATATTCGTAGTCTTCCATAGGAATCTCAAATTGCTCTGAAAAACCATCGCCTGAATTATCCCAAGATTGCTCCATTATACCTGAATAGTCAACAACAACGACCTGGAAAAGACATCAGTCGTACAAGAGAAAGAGATAATAATAAAGCATGTGGCAGGGAAAATATATCTCTCTTTTTTTGTTTTTTTTGTTTTTGTTTTTTTGTTTTGTTTTGTATATTTTTTTCGAAGTCTAATCAACCTAATTGTGGTAAATAGATAATATGGCGGAACGCCTCCCCGGCAACGGCGCCATAAACTTGACGCACCCGAAACCTACACCTAGATTCCACCTGGCGGTGCCACGGTCGCCAGGCGTGGTACGGTCCCTAGGCTTCAATTCCGGGCTCAATTCGCAAGCGGACGGTGTCGAGTTATAGTATAAATGATATCGAATCCCACATGGACGGTGATAGTGTATATGGATTCTCAATTTACTTCTAAATCTCGAAGTGAGATAGCTATCGGGTTGAAGGAGTTGTTTGGGGTGTAGTTGTTGTTTTACTAATAAAAAGGGCTAGGGCATTAGGGATCACCACTAAGATCGTCAGGGGTCAACGTTAGAATAGAATCCTCACGTTGCATTAGGGTTAGGGGATAAATCTCACAATTTGTACCACTCTCTGGGTTAGAATTGTGAGGTATTTCGATGGCTCTAGTTGACGCAATGGTAGTATCCGTCAACGTAGCGGTATAATTCGTCAATGGATCCCCTCAAGGCACGAGCCGAGCATTGTCACGAGCCTTGGTTGGATCCATCGATTTCCCTATTCAGATCCCATAGATACCCCTTAAGCACATCAATTCCACAGACCGTGGACATAATCTCAGTACGGGTTATCTAGGGATTCGGTAGGATTGACTGAAATACTTCCCTAAATCGCTAATTCAATGTGGAGATTCAGATCTACATTTTCCCCCTACGATCTTAGGGCTAACCCATCAACCCTAGAAAGATCAACTAACACATGGCAATGTTCATGAATAAAAACACTATTTTTATAGACGAAGACATCATAGCAATCAAAAGAATAAAAGTAGAATACTTATAGCGGGAGATAGATAAGATTTGCAATTTATAGATCTAGGAAAAATTCCAGATTCCCAAGCACAAGAGCAATCGAGAACATAAGTAATAATCTCCAAGTTTCGATCCCAAAATTCCTTAACAAAAATTAATCTAAAATTAACTCTACAAAATTACCTAAGCTCCTGCTCAAAAACTATTCCGAAAATCTCCAAATGAGTCCCCCCCCCCCCCGGTTGGCGCACAGCTCCCTCAGCCTTCAGTACAAAGATCGCGCAACCGACGGCTTCAGAAAAACTTTCCAAAAATGGCCCTGGCATTACCGACCAAGTAGGTGACTCGGTCAAGAAATGCGTTGCTCGTTCGGTCGCTCGAACCGAGCAGATGAGCTGCTCGAGCGAGCACTACAGGGAATCGATAATCTTCAAAATCGTCGCTCTGCCTGCACGGGTCGAGTCAGCTCAGCTCGGTCCGAGCAGAGGCTGACTCGGTCACTGAAGAGCTGCTCAGGCCGTGTCGCTTCTTTGGGAAGAAATGTTGCTCGACCGAGCAGATGAACTGCCCGGTCCGAGCCATCTGTGTATCTGCCCCTTTCTTTCATTTGAAGCCGCTCGGTCTGAGCATCTGAACTGCTCGACCGAGCAGTCTGGAAAACTTTCTCCAGGAGCTGCTGAAGGTCTCTCCTCTCCTCCTGCTCTCTCTTCTCCTCCTCCAATGGCTCCAAAGGTATGGTGAACTTCTCCAGAGCCTCGCCAATGAGCTCACGAACATGTCGGATGTGTCCATACCCAAGTCGGGTTCCGAATGGCTCCAAAATCCCTGAAAACTCATAAAACATTGCGAAACTCGAATTTATCATCAGAAACGCAATATCGTAGTAAAATATGGGATTTGGATGCGAAAATGATATGGAATGCCATGAAATGATGATATGAAATAAGTGGAAATTATGGACACATCTAAATCCCACAAGTTTACCTCTTACTCGTCCTCGAGGAAGACGAACAATCGGTACGCCGGGAGGAAAAACAAAAAGGAAATAAGAAAGAAAAATAAAAAGAGAAGAGAATAGAAGTGAGTGGATGATGCTAGGGATGTTCGGTCAGATCTTTGGCCTAAATAGTAAATCACGATGCTCTGAATAATAAACATACATGCTACTGGCAATTTCTAGTTTTACAAATCATATGTCTGTCATGCAATGCAGGCAAAGGATGGGGATCTACTGAAATAACGCCATAAACTCATATCAATCGCATGCAATCCCTAGAGTCTAGTATAAAGAAGTTAGCGATGCCCTTTTCAATCACAGATACACAAGGAGCATAAATAAATCACACAACATGCAATAGAGAATAGAAAAATTCATGCCATTCAGTTATTCATTTCGATTCATGAAAAGTATCTAAAACTAAAGCATTTCGTAAAGTTTAGGCATTATTAAATCTCCCCGTTATGCACCGTCTCCGCTCTACTGTCATGCTCACTCATGTGATCAGTTGGTTTACCCTCCCAAGCTTAGCTTGAGGCGTCGCAGCTCGGAACATGATATGAAATTTTTCTTTTTCTTCCCAGTATAAGTGATAGCTTCTAATGAAAAGATACAAAACAGTGTTTATTCATTTTCTTTTTTTTCTGTTCTTTTTCACATATGAATATATACACATTTCTTTTTCTTTTCTCTCTTTTTTTTTCTCTTTTTTAGAAGATATACATTTTCTTTTTGGGTTTGTGAAGTGAGATGCGGTAAAGATGGTTGTGGGGGTGTAACCAACTGATATGTAGAGATATATATAGATATGTGGAGAGGGAAAAATAGTATAACTCTCGGTTCACTCATAAAAGGGTGCACAGCGGTTTGATAACATAATGCCCTAACTAAACTCATAGATAACATGGATATTTTCATTCCTCTAAACGAATACTGAAAAGGCATGCAGTTGTTGAGTATTGGTGTTTCGTACCAATCTTATTTTGATGATGATCACAACATTATGTTGTTGCTAATGACTCTCATGTTTTAGTCTCACAGTTTCATTTCAAGAATATCTTTCTTGGAGACTAATCACTTGGTGCAAGGATGGACATCAAGTGGAGAAGGGCCAAAGCTTGGACTCAAGGGGTGCCAAAGCTTGGAGATGATGGAGAGCTTCAAGGCATCAAGATTGAAGACTTAGACTCTAAGGAAAGCAATGTAATCCATGTAATATTTACTTTATTGTTTTCTCTCTCATTTGAGTCTAGGTTAATGTAATGCCTTGATAGATGGTCTACTCATTCATGCATATGCATTTAGCCATCTTAGTAAGCCTTAGGATTATCTTAGAATCCAACCCAATAGGCTCATCTTGTCCAAAGACTCATTTGGAGTCTCTGGCTTTCCATCAGTCGCCTGCTGAAGGATACACAGTCGACTGGGTGATTTCCAGTCGCCTGTAGTTCCTTCTACTGTCGACTGATATGCACTGCTCAAGTCAACAATTCAATTGACTCAAACTTGAGCTTTACGCACAGTCGAATGCTGCTCAGTTTACAGTCGCCTGTAGATTTACAGTCGCCTGGGAATTGGCCAACAGTCGTCTGAGTAGCGTAAGTGCAATCTCTGCATCTTTCTGTCTTTTCTCCATCTTATACAGCAGACGACTGATGAAGGAATTACAGTCGCCTGACTATATGACAGTCAACTGTATTATTGACATTAGTCGCATGTATGCTTATCTGGAGAAAGAGTGCAGCTCTCTGTTTTATTCCATCCCCTGCAGCAGTCGCCTGCAGAAGGATTAACAGGCGCCTGTCCTGTTTACAGTCGACGGTATCGACTCATCATTCGACTGTCCTGGCTCAGATTATAGTCGTTGGATATTTTCTAGCCGTTGATCAGTCGACTGTCTTATGATCATCAGTCGACTGTTGATGTCTTTTTCGCCCAGTTTCTAGCCGTTGCAGAATTGATCCTTTGGCTGTTTTCTTGGGTTTTGGGGTTTGATATAGGGTTCATATATATATGGGTGTGCTGCCATCTCTAGAACTTCTTGATGCTATTGAATATCAAAAGAGATCTATAAGCCACTCTCAAACTCCCTCATTTCCCTCTTTGAGCTCTCATTCCTCTTCATGCATTGAAGTCCAGCTCAAGGGAAACCATCCAAGTGCTTTCAAGCATATCTCAACACTTGGTGATCCTCTTCCATGCCTTGCATTCATCTATGAGTAAGTATCTCAAGGCATAGGTAAGAGTACTTATTTTACTTGGTGAATTTGTATCTCTAATTCTCTTTGTGGGAATTAGTCTTTCTCTCTTTGTGGGAGTTTATCTCTTTGTGTGATTAGGATATTCTCTTTGTGCGAATAACTCTCTTTGTGGGAGTTTAGTGTCCTAGTGTAGGGCTAACCCTAATTCTATGAGTGGGAGTTAGTGATTCTCTTGGTGTGAGTCTTGATCCTCGTGTAGGGCTGGTTGGGTCCTTGTGTAGGGCATAAATCCTCTTGGTGGTGTATCTCCTTGTGAGATTTGTATTCACTTCTCTTTGTAGGAATATAGTGAATATTGGTGTGGCTGGATGTATCCAAGTTTGGGGAATCAGGGTAAAATATTGTGTTTGCGTTTGAATTAATTGTGTCAATTATTTCTTCTTGCATTTATAATTCCGCATTTGCAAGTTTAATTGTAATTGGACAATTTTATTGCCATTACACTATCCACCCCCCCTCTAGTGTGTGTTGTTAGTATTGCAAGGGTAAGGCGATCCTTACAATTGGTATCAGAGCGAGGTTATAGCATACTGCAACGATGGCATTCAACGCCTCATCCGCGTCTCATGAAGAAGGTCATTCAACCGTTCGACCCCCACTCTTCAACGGAACCAACTACCCAAGTTGGAAGATCAGGATGATGGTCTACTTGAAGGGTCACGACCTTTGGGATATCACGGAGTCGCCATTCAAGGAGCCTACTTCACCCGTGGCCTCGAGAACTAAAGCGGAGAAGGACTAGATCAGAGTTAATGATAGGGTTATGTGTATACTCCATTGCGCCCTCACTCCTGATGAGCTCGACCGTATCTCCATGTGCAAATCGGCCAACGGAATTTGGCATACATTGGAGATTTCTCATGAAGTGTTACTTCAACATAAGGAACAGGTTCAATCAATCAAGCCCGAGAAGAAAAAGGGGGTTGCACTCCATGTCGAGAAGGAGTCATTCAAGTGGAGAAAGAACTTCCAACGAGAAGCTCCGAGTGAAGAAGATGTGGAAGGAGGTGACAGCGACGATGACTACATCGATCTTGCCAAGCAATTCAAGAATTTCGAGGCATTCCTTAAGGACAAACAAGGTATATCTTCGTCAAAGTTTGCCTCCCAGTCTAACAAGTTTATCTATTTCAATTGTGGAGGAAAAGGTCATCTTGCTACTGAATGTCCTTCCAACCCCACCAAAGATATGTATAAGGGGAAAGGAAAGAAGTATTGGAAAATCAAGTCCGAGCTCAAGAACCAAAAGAAGGGACTTATCGGTACTTTTGATGATTCTGATGTGGACACATCAAGTGATGAAGAAAAGGATGACAAGAAGCACGATCATAGGTGTTTCGCAGCTTTTGATGATTCTTCATCAATCTCCTCTAGCTCATGCGATGAAGAGATGGAGGCCAACTCCAAAGAAGAAATATGCGTCATGGCTAATGAGGAAGAGTCTTCGTCAAGCTCAAGCGAGGAGGAAAGTGATGATTAAGTTGAGGAGGAAAATCTATCCTACGAGGAGCTCGAATACCGCCTCAATGTGGCCTCTAACTTGGCAAGTAAGTGCATCAACTCATATGGTAAAATGAAAGCTAATCTTAAGAATGCTATGAGTAGGGTGCATGCTTTAGAATCCACTACTGTAAATAATCATGATGTATTGCATGATTGTGACACTAGTGAGAGAGACACACTTCTCTCTCAAGTTAAGGAATTGAGCTTAACTAATGAAAATCGTGTTGCTCAAAACCTTAGCTTAGAAACTCGTATTTAACAACTTACGTTGAAATGTGAAGAGGAATCCCATAAGCTCAAAAGCTTTGTGTATTCTAGGGATTCACTCCACGATTTGTTGGAAAAACAACATCCGGTAAATCATAGAGGAGGTTTGGGTTATATTCAAAATGTGGTACCCAAACCCACCTCTAATTCCTCTTATGGTGCAAATACAAGAAATATTGCTAAAGCACCTAAGAAGAATCATCATGCTTTCTTGTACAATAATAACATCAACAAGAAGCATGTAGATCACAAGGTGATGAGGAAGAATGAAAATCTTTCATTTTTTGCTAAGAAGCAAAATCCTCATTCTACGCATGCCAAGAAATTAGTTTCTACACCTAAGCATGCCACATCCACCCCTCTTGCAAAGGCAAAACCCTTGCGTAGGAAATCCTTGAGTTTATGGATTCCCACTAAGGTTAGTGTGCAAGAGAGGGATAGTTACATCAACTCCCTAGTTAGGGATGTGATCACCTCATGTGATTACATTAGGAAATCAAACTCCTCTTGGGTTTGGTTGCCTAATGTTTAGGTTCCTCACACATATGCATATTACATGGGTATTGTGCTTGAATGTTTATTTTTAGCATACCCATTGTTTGTGTGTGTTTCATGATTTTGAAAATATTTTTCAAATTTATTCTTTTCATGAAAATGGAACCTTGGGGAATACATTGACATGCATGCATTTATTGATCTATATGTATGTCAATGGGGGAGTTTATATGTGTATGTTTAAAATATTTTAAAACATATTTTGACTCCCATTTAGGGGTATGTTTGAGATCATTATGTACAATTGATGATTTGTTGTCTCAACCCAAACCCCTTAGATATTGCCAAGTTGTTTCATGTTATAATTCTTTTGGATTATCATTGTGTATCATTGAAGCTTGATTTTTCCATATCTATTGCTTTGATACACTTAAGGCCCATAGCTCCAATATTTGTATAATCAATTGATAAAGGGGATTATTTTCCAAGATTCTTTGTCTACAATTGGTATTACCTCAATTGTTAGAGATTGTTTATCTTCTACCTCTCAATTGGTATTAGATCCTAGAAGTCAAGATTTGACCATTTCTATGATCGAGGGGGAGCATGGGATAGTGAATTGATACACACTAAATTTTTCAATTTGGTATCATACATCTCCTTATTCCTTATTTCTTGCATATTGTCACATCTTTGATGAAGATGACAAAGGGGGATATTGTTGATGTCCACCTTTTTGACGATGTCAAGGGGGAGAGATATATGCATTATGTAAATATATAGGGGGAGTTATATACATATGCATATGGGTAGAGATATATCATATGGGGAGAGATATATCTATGGGGAGAGATATATGGGATTGTATAAACCATTCTTGTTTGCTTAATATTGTCTATTGCAATTGGTTTATGTAATCCGTACCTATTATATGTCACCATGATATTATTTGGTAAAATGAGTTTTTACATTTTGTGTATCTCATTGTATAATTGGTGCATATAAGTCGGGGGAGCTCATTAGCATTGTGCTTTAATTCTTTGTGTTTTACATAATGTGTGTCATCATCAAAAAGGGAGAGATTGTCGGGTATTGGTGTTTCATACCAATCTTATTTTGATGATGATCACAACATTATGTTGTTGCTAATGACTCTCATGTTTTAGTCTCACAGTTTCATTTCAAGAATATCTGTCTTGGAGACTAATCACTTGGTGCAAGGATGGACATCAAGTGGAGAAGGGCCAAAGCTTGGACTCAAGGGGTGCCAAAGCTTGGAGATGATGGAGAGCTTCAAGGCATAAATATTGAAGGCTTAGACTCGAAGGAAAGCAATGTAATCCATGTAATATTTACTTTATTGCTTTCTCTCTCATTTGAGTCTAGGTTAATGTAATGCCTTGATAGATGGTCTACTCATTCATGCATATGCATTTAGCCATCTTAGTGAGCCTTAGGATTATCTTAGAATCCAACCCAATAGGCTCATCTTGTCCAAAGACTCATTTGGTTTCTCTGGCTTTCCATCAGTCGCCTGCTGAAGGATACACAGTCGACTGGGTGATTTCCAGTCGCCTGTAGTTCCTTCTACAATCGACTGATATGCACTGCTCAAGTCAACAATTCAATTGACTCAAACTTGAGCTTTACGCACAGTCGACTGCTGCTCAGTTTACAGTCGCCTGTAGATTTACAGTCGCCTGGGAATTGGCCAATAGTTGTCTGAGTAGCGTAAGTGCAATCTCTGCATCTCTTTGTCTTTTCTCCATCTTATACAGCAGACGACTAATGAAAGAATTACAGTCGCCTGACTATATGACAGTCGACTGTATTATTGACATCAGTCGCCTGTATGCTTATCTGGAGAAAGAGTGCAGCTCTCTGTTTTATTCCATCCCTTGCAGCAGTCGCCTACTGAAGGATTAACAGGAGCCTGTCCTGTTTACAGTCGACTGTATTGACTTCATCAGTCGACTGTCCTAGCTCAGATTATAACCGTTGGATATTTTATAGCCGTTGATCAGTCTACTGTCTTATGATCATCAGTCGACTGTTGATGTCGTTTTCGCCCAGTTTCTAGCCGTTGCAGAATTGATCCTTTGGGCTGTTTTCTTGGTTTTTGGGGTTTGATATAGGGTTCCTATATATATGGGTGTGATGCCATCTCTAGAACTTCTTGATGCTATTGAATATCACAAGAGATCTATAAGCCACTCTCAAACTCCCTCATTTCCCTCTTTGAGCTCTCATTCCTCTTCATGCATAGAAGTCCAGCTCAAGGGAAATCATCCAAGTGCTTTCAAGCATATCTCAACACTTGGAGGTCCTCTTCCATGTCTTGCATTCATCTATGAGTAAGCATCTCAAGGCATAGGTAAGAGTATTTATTTTACTTGGTGAATTTGTATCTCTAATTCTCTTTGTGGGAATTAGTCTTTCTCTCTTTGTGGGAGTTTATCTCTTTGTGGGATTAGGATATTCTCTTTGTGCGAATAACTCTCTTTGTGGGAGTTTAGTGTCCTCGTGTAGGGCTAACCCTAATTCTCTGAGTGGGAGTTAGTGATTCTCTTGGTGGGAGTCTTGATCCTCGTGTAGGGTTGGTTGGGTCCTTGTGTAGGGCATAAATCCTCTTGGTGGGGTATCTCCTTGTGAGATTTGTATTCACTTCTCTTTGTGGGAATATAGTGAATATTGGTGTGGCTGGATGTACCCAAGTTTGGGGAACCAGGGTAAAATCTTGTGTTTGCGTTTGAATTAATTGTGTCAATTATTTCCTCTTGCATTTATAATTCCGCATTTGCAAGTTTAATTTTAATTGGACAATTTTATTGCCATTACACTATCCCCCCCCCCAATGTGTGCTGTTAGTATTGCAAGGGTAAGGCGATCCTTACAGCAGTAATAAGCACCATAGCAGCAGGCATGCAATCAGGAGTGAATAAGATAAAAAACAGATGTTCCAGGTGTTCTAGTGATGCGTGAACCTAAGTGCATTTCCCAACTTAGTGCATACTAGATACTAATTCATGCATTCGATTTTCAATTCATTGTAAGCATTAAATCAGATAGATCAGCAATAGATATGCACGCATATAGATAGTAAAACTGAAATTTACCCTAATAGCATGTCAACGAAAGTGAGCATCATAAAAGACTAATAAGGCTATGAGAGGTATCATCATGCGGTACATCCTTAGCAAATAAAGAGAAGAAATGCGGAGAAGATAGGAAAATAAAGGAGAAAAGATGCATGCATGGTGGAAATAGAAAATATGATGTAAAAGAGAAAAAAGAAAACGACCTCCACCGACCGCATCTCCTACTCCGGCAGCCCTCGTTGCCTTTATCCCGCCGGCCTCCACCGACCTTCCTTTGAGCTCGCCTCCAAGCCTCCACTTTCCATGTCCCGGCGCCATCGTTGTATGGCGACAAATCCTGACAACAACACCGACAGCCCAGACCCCTCTCCTCAGCCTTCAACCAGCGCCCTCCTCGCCTACTTCTCTCGCCGAAAACCCCAATCACTGAACACCCCGCAACACCCTTCATCCTCATCCAAGCCTTCACCCCTACCTCCGGGCCGAGCTACCTTACCGAAGTCGCTCCTCCCGCTGCTTCTGCTACAGGCACACAATAGCCTATACACGTGAGTCGTTTTTTATGCATGCTTTATTTCTCTATGTATCAGGTTAATATAGTAATGATGATGACAGTGTATAGATTAGTTAACACTTATATTAATAGTATGAAGCATATTATGTCCATGAGGTATAAGTAATTCATATACTATAATTTTATAGTTTAAGTTATATGAAGTCAGTGTAAATCAGTATACAAGTTTGAACCAGCTTATTATTTTTACTTAACACCTAAATGAAAATTGATATCACAGCTAAATAAATGTTAGTACCTCCTTCTTTCATCATTATATTGATAAGCATATATACTGTTAGCAACTTAAGATAGTATATATTATTAGTCCTAACATAGTAGCATTTTTTATTAGTTATTAATATCACATGTTAGTTATATTAAGGACAGTAATGCCCCTTTTATAAATTCTAAATTAGATTAGGATAATAATTGTGTTGATAATGTTATTAGATATGTTAGCATTCATATGTACTTTAAGTAACCATAAGTTTAAGACTTTAATACCTCGGGTTAAACACTTTTCAGCTTGACTGTAAATCTACATGACGCAGAACCCGTCACGCCTTCCATGCAATCTCGGCGACACCCAAAATCCTCTCAAACAGGCAAGTGTGCGAATCTTCATAAATTATTGGAGTATTAATGTTTAAGTGCATTTTCTGTGAGTGCGTGTGTGGACCCTTAATAAGTGAATTGATAATGCATGGGTGCGTGTGTGTGGACACTCATTAATGGAAAATTGACGATGACATGAAAACTCTTGAACTACTTTGACCACATTTGATTGTATTACACAGCCTGCGGGCAATAGGGCACTCTCCAAGATAGAGAGAGTGATTCCTTGTACGGATACACAGCCTGCGGACAATATGGCACTCACCTAGCAGAGTGAGTGATCCCTTGTACGGATATCCTGCGGGTAATAGGGCACTCACCTAGCAGAGTGAGTGATCCCTTGTACGGATAGCAAGTGTGCAATAGGACACTCACCTAGCAGAGTGAGTGATTCCTTGTATGGACTTGTCTTGTGCACTTGGGCTGTGGTAGGGTTGAGCGTGTGCACGGTTTAGAGGGTTTGATCCCCCTCTAACCGTAAGGCATGAACCCTTCATGACACACACGGTCTTGTCTTGACTTGTCTTCTCTTGTAGCCGATAGCACACGCTACGGCCATTGTCATGTCATGTTTACTTTCTTGCACTGTTTTTCCTCTCATGCCATGTCCATATAAATTGCCATGCTCATTACTTTACTTTTGCTTTAGAACTGCTATGCTAGAAGTAATTCTCTCTGCCTTACATTAAATTGCAATGTTTAATGCTGCTGACACCTCGAATAAAATCATTAATGCTTCATAAACTAGTATTATTCGCATACCTTGCCTTGGGCCATCTTACTTTTACTTGTAGGCCCTTGTTGACATACATTCATGTTTTTGGAATGTATGTCAGATCACGAGACAGGTTGCTAGGAGGACTTGTTTGAGATACCTGACCTAGAGAGCCAGGCGTTCGTAGCAGATGCTGATTTCCTCCCATTGGAGGACTAGAGAGTAGAGTGTTGTTGTTTTAGTTTTTGCTTTAGTACCTTGTAGTAGGGATAGTACCATTGTTGTAGTTTCCTTTGGTCATGCGGAGGCCCTGTTGTTATTTCCTGTACGAACTATGGATGTGGCTGTAAATCATAATGAAATGTTTCTATTGTTTTGATAGCATGCAAGAACCAGTACATTAAATGGTGTATCACTACAGACGCTTATTGGGCTCGAGTTCACAGCTCCAGTTCATGCGGACCTTCGTCACGTCCTCGCTTCCATCATTTTGGGAAGCGGGGCGTGACAGCTTGGATGCACTTGGAAACATCTCTTGGGATATCCACCACTAGTTCAAAGCATTGAATGATGGAAAAGAAAGAGGGAAAGAAAAAAATCTTCAATGTAGCCCCTCAAATTGGCACTCACAAAATGATCTTAATGTAGCTAGAGTGGTGCCAAAAAATACCTCATAATCGAGCTTAAGTAAGCTCTCAAATCCACATGAATATCGATAAAAACACTCCTAAAAATCACAACCAACGGCTATAAACAGGCAGATTGCTGAGTCATCAGACGTCTGGTGAAATGCTCCCAAACGACTGATCCACTACATAGACGTTTGGTGTAAAGCATCAGGCGCCTGGCAGAATGAGATGGACAAATGAAAGAAAATGAAGTCCAATCTCCAAGCGTCAGACGTCTGATGAACACTTACCAGACAACTGAAAGACTGTGCAGTCGTCTGGTAAGCCTTCTACATACGGTTGCTAATATTGGGTCCAATAAGACAGAGAGCACAAGAAAGTTGGCTCACACTGTAAGTCGACTGGAGTTCACTTCCCAGACATCTGTACCACTGTGCAGATGCCTGGTCATTAAACTACAGACGGCTGATCTATGGCCATATCAAGCTATCCAAAAAGCTGACACGCTAACCATCTGGTGACCCTTCACCAGGCATCTATCCTGCTCCAAAATACATTGTAAAGGTGTATTGAGCATTGGACCAAATGTGATGGGTTCTACATGATTTCTAAGGAACCCTATGATGCAAATGATGCATATATAAGTGTGTATGCATCTATTCAAGGCTACAAATATTCTATATAACAAAAACAAAATTACTTGAAGATAAAATGTAGAATTACATTGAAGCTCAATATTCTTCATACAAGCATTGCTCCAAAGCCTTGAATCCATCAACCCATCACCAAAATGCTTTATCTCCATCAAGATAAAATATGAAGTTAATCTGAGATTAAAACATATGAGATGATTAACACACAATATAATGTTAATCATCATCAAAATAATTGATCTTGAACTCAAGAACCAACATTCTCCCCCTTTTTGATGATGACAAAACATTATGTAAAAATATAACATAAACTTTGAAAATATAATGTGTGATATCAAACTCCACATATCACTATACATAAGTGCACAAAATAAGCAATCAAAGCACAAAGCATATTGATGGGTGTTTTGTATATCAACACCACAAAGAGTATGCATAAAAGCATATGGTATATATTTTTACATAACCACGCTTTCTCCCCCCTTTGGCATGTAAAAAGATGTGCGAAATGATAGAATCCAAAGGTTAGAGAAATAACCTACTCATATGCACAAACATAATGTACATGACATATAACATGGAATATGCATGGAAATTAACATGCTAGCAAGCAAACATTCCATACTCCACCAAAATCATATGAAATATGCAAATATAGGATCTAAGGACAATCTCACACAAAAAGTGAGTACAAAAATAAGCAGACATAGAATGGTACCCAAGCAATGAATAAAATGTGTGAGTGGTAGTAAGAGGGAAACCAAATAAAGGGGGACTTTGGTTTCCGTATATTGTCGCATGAAAATATAACAATCCTAACTTACAAATCTATAAATGAGTTCATATCATGCCGATAAACATTCTTAGGAATCCACAAAGAAAGATATTTGGGTTTCCTAAGGAGTGGTCGTGTAGGGGCATGAATGGGAGGTCGGGGTACACGCTTGTGAGGTGAAACATACACATTAGCGTGCCCCTTGTGTGAAACATGCGAGTGAGCATTTAAATCATTCACACAAGAAAATTTTCTACCACGCATAGGAACATGTGATTCATGCAAAGAATGAACGGATTCAATTCTAGCATGCAAATAATGTAAATTATTCTTATGGGTAGAAGGATCATGCATAATAATAAAAGAAGCGTTCACATGCATATGATTTTGAATGGGATTCTTATGCAATGAAGTGTACATATATGCATGATTCCTCTTTGGCTTTAGATTCAAATTTGAGATTTGGCCAAAAGAAAGACTTGGATGTGACAAACCCCTTAGAAGGCTCACCCACAAAATTATTTTGGGTTCGTCTAGAAGAAAGGCTTAGTTTGGACAAATTCAAAGATGAAAATTCCAAAACCCTTGTTCTTACTCAAAAGTTGAGTAGATAATAGCTCTCACTTCTTCAAAAGTAAAGAAAGGTCATCCTCCCTATCGGATAGCCGTGAGCTAAGTTTAAGACATTGAGATTTGAGAGCTAGTGTCTCATTTCTCAAAACGTAAATTTGAGAATCCCTCTCAAGAATGACGGAGTCACAGCTCGAAACATGAACATCGCCCAACCGATGATTGAGAGAAGAATTTTTCTCTCGCAACTCACGAATTTGAGAATGAAATCTTTCTTTCTCGAAATGCAAAGATTTAATCAAAGTAATATGAGAAGCGTGCAAAGTAGTGCAATCATGTGTTTCATCATGATGTGAATGTGCACTACACATATGAGCATCTAATAAATTTTTAGAACTAACAATATCATGCTGATAAAAGGATTGAGTTTGAAAGACCTCATTATCGCTTGACTTATCCTCAAAAACTTTGTCATCGATGTACTTGGCTTCAAGGTAGCTCCAAATCTCATGTACCGTCTCCAATTATGAAATCTAATCGAACTTATAATCAAAGGTGGAGATGCACAAAATCCTTTTGGCTTGAGCAACCAACACGATATTTGAAGTAGCCATAGACACCGCTTCTCAAAGATTATTGATCTTGAGGTGATCAAACATGTTATTCTTTTATTAAGCATAGTTATCCCCATTGAAGTAAGGTGGAGGTAGTTGAGACGTAGACGTCATGCTTGCAAAAGCCACCAAACCAAGGCTCTGATACCACTTGTTGGGACCTGCGGTTACACAATACACTAAAAGAGGGCGTAAATAGTGTAAAAGATAAGAAAATATGCGCAATTAAAAAGTTACTAATAATTCAACATACAATGCAGTGGAAATAAAAACAATATGCTCAACAACTACTACTACAAAGGAAAGAATGCCAATGCAAACGCAAACACAAGATGTATCCTGATTTTGATCCCCACCCAGCAATCCTACTCCAGTCCCACCCTCGTAAACCTAGGTGGCGGCTTTCCAATAGTTCTCCCCTAAACCAGGACAACAAGAACACTCTAACCAAGTACAATCCCTAACTGGGACAATCCCTAAATCGGGATATGGAGTGACCCTCCAAGTGGAGTAACCCCCCACAATGTACTCACAACACAAGTGCTAGGTTTCAACAAAAATGAAATGAAATACAATCTTACATATGCCTTCAATAGATCTTACCGATGTGTATGTGAAATCAAGGAATATTGAAAACACCAAGTGCTTGGAAACTTGGAAACTTCTCCTTAAGCCAGGGTTAACCACCACTAGTTCAAAGCATTGAATGCTTAAGAAGATAGAAAGAAAAACACTCTTCAATGAAAACCCTCAAATTGGCACCCACAAAATGATCTTAAAGTAGCTGGAGTGGTGCCAAAAATTGCTTCATAATCAAACTAAAATAAGCACTCAAATCTGCACAAAAATCGAGAAAAAATTCCTTAAAATCACAGCCAACTGATATAAATGGAGAGATTGCTGAGTCATCAGACGTCTGGTGAAATGCTCCCAGACGGCTGATCCACTGCACAGACTTCTGGGAGCAAAGCATCAGGCACCTAGCAGAATTATATGGACAGATGAAAGAAAATGAAGTCTAATATCCAAGCGTCAGACGTCAGATGAACACTTACCTGATGAATGAACGACTGTGCAGTCGTCTAGTAAGCCTTTTACAGACGGTTGCTAATAATGAGTCCAACAAGATAGATAGGACAAGAAAGGTGGCTCACACTGTAAGTCGACTAGAGTTCACTTCCCAAATGTCTGTACTACTATGTAAATGCCTGGTCATTGAACTACATACGACTGACACATGGTTATGTTAAGCTATCCAAAAAAGTTGACACGCCAGACGGCTAGTGACCCTTCACCAGGCGTCTGTTGACACACCCGAAACCTACACCTAGATTCCACCTGGCGGTGTCACGGTCGCCAGGCGTGGTATGGTCCCTAGGCTTCAATTCTGGGATCAATCCGCAAGCGGACGGTGTCGAGTTATAGTATAAATGATATTGAATCTCACAGGGACGGCGATAGTGTATATGGATTCTCAGTTTACTTCTAAATCTCGAAGTGAGATAGCTATCGGGTTGAAGGAGTTGTTTGGGGTGTTGTTGTTGTTTTACTAATAAAAAGGGCTAGGGCATTAGGTATCGCCACTAAGATCATCGGGGGTCAACGTTAGAATAGAATCCTCATGTTGCATTAGGGTTAGGGGATAAATCTCACATTTTGTACCACTCTCGTGGGTTAGAATTGTGAGGTCTTTCGATGGCTCTAGTTGACGCAATGGCGGTAGCCGTCAAAGTAGCGGTATAGTTCATTAATGGATCCCCTCAAGGCACGAGCCGGTCATGGTCACGAGCCTTGGTTGGATCCACCGATTTCCCTATTCGAATCCCATAGATACCCCTTAAGCACATCAATTCCACAGACCGTGGGCATGATCTCAGTACAGGTTATATAGGGATTCGGTAGGATTGACCGAAATACTTCCCTAAATCGCTAATTCAATGTGGAGATTCAGATCTACATTTTTCCCCTACGATCTTAGGGCTAACCCATCAACCCTAGAAAGATCTACTCACACATAGCAATGTTCATGAATAAAAACAATATTTTTATAGACGAAGACATCATAGCAATCAAAAGAATAAAAGTAGAAGACTTACAGCGGGAGATAGATAAGATTTGCAATTTATAGATCTAGGAAAAATTCCAGATTCCCAAGCACAAGAGCAATCGAGAACAAAAGTAATAATCTCCAAGTTTCGATCCGAAAATTCCTTAACAAAAATTAATCTAAAATTAACTCTCCAAAATCGCCTAAGCTCCTGCTCAAAAACTATTCCGAAAATCTCCAAATGAGTCGTCCCCCTGGTTTTCGCATAGCTCCCTCAGCCTTCAGTGCAAAGATCGTGCAATCGACGGCTTCAGAAAAACTTTCCTAAAATGGCACTGGCATTGCCGACTGAGTAGGTGACTCGGTCGAGCAATGTGTTGCTCGTTCGGTCGCTCGGACCGAGCAGATGAGCTGCTCGACCAAGCACTACAAGGAATCGATAATCTTCAAAATCGTCGCTCTGCCTGCACGGGCCGAGTCAGCTCAGCTCGGTCCGAGCAGAGGCTGACTCGGTCACTAAAGAGCTGCTTGGGCCGTGTCGCTTCTTTGGGAAGAAATGTTGCTCGATCGAGCAGTTGAACTGCTCGGTCTGAGCCATCTGCGTATCTGCCCCTTTCTTTCATTTGAAGCCGCTCGGTCCGAGCATCTGAACTGCTCGATCGAGCAGTCTGGAAAACTTTCTCCAGGAGCTGCTGAAGCTCTCTCCTCTCCTCCTGCTCTCTCTCTTCTCCTCCAATGGCTCCAAAGATATGGTGAACTCCTCCAGAGCCTCGCCAATGAGCTCACAAACGTGTCGGATGTGTCCATAAGATGGATTCTACATGATTTCTAAGGAACTCTATGATGGAAATGATGCATATATGAGTGTGTATGCATCTATTCAAGGCTATAAATATTCTATGTAACAAAAGCAAAATTACATGAAGATAAAATGTAAAATGACATTGAAGCTCAATATTCTTCATGCAAGATTGCTCCAAATCCTTGATTCCATCAACCCATCACCAAAATGTTGTCTCCATCAAGATAAAACATGAAGTTAATCTGAGACTAAAACATATAAGATGATTTGCGTACACCATAATGTTGATCATCATCAAAACACCATTGGTCTTGAACTCAAGAACTAAACAGTTACGATCTGAGGTGTTGGAGCTGAGTCCAGGCTATTTCTAGTCTACCCCCTTTTCTTGGCTCGAATGGTACTTGGCTGATCCGAGCTATTCTCACTAAGCCCGGGCTGTCTCTGGTAAGCCCAAGTGATCTCTAAGCTATTTCCTGGATTCCTTTGGGATTCCTTCAATACGAAAGGCTTGCAATATGAGGAGCTCGTCAAGGGGATCGAATATGGGGTCTCCGACCCAAATCTCCTCCGATGCTTAAGTCAGTTAGTGACTCAAGGAGGGCTTGTGGTAACTATGTCTGACTTATTGAGAAGTCGTTTGTAAGTTATCTTACCATGCTATGGAGGAAATTTAAGAGTTTTGGATGGAGCAGATACCAGAAGATCGTCTCGAGCGTTTATGGAACAGATCCCCTTAGTCTCCAGGAGAACTCTCCCCCTTCTCCCTTCGTTTGGAAGATTATATATATGCATAGCTAAACAAGGACATTGTAAAGTAACATCCGAGCATTTAAGCCTCTTGATTGCGTTGGTCTGAGCTGTTAGCATTAATGATGAGCTCAACGATCGATCATTGAATGCTGGCATTATAAGTTGATGCTTTGAGTGAGGGAGCCTAACTGTTTACTTGGCTGTTATTTTTTGTGGGGAAGCGGTCGGCCTTCGAAGCTACTAGGTAGAGGTTGTGGACTTTTTTGGATCTGTTCGCTATGTGAGCCTGGGGCCGGCCCTATAATGTATCAAATCTCATCGAGTCCCATTAAAATTAAAATATCAAAATAAGAATTATGAGACTGGGGCCTTCGGAGCATAACATGAGAAAAAATCGACTAATAAAAATATCATCCCTTTAGATTGTTGGTAATATTTCTTAAAATTATGATTAATCATATATCCATTCAGTAAATGATTGAAAATATCTAGATATAATTAAAAATATGAAACAAATTTATCGGCCTAGGGAGAAAGCATACATGACACAGTGCTCTAAGGAGATGACAAACAATCATTATATGTGCAACTTAAACATGTCCCCCTTGTCGGTATGATCTCCCTTCTACCGATAAACTATCGAGTTCACGACCTCGATGACAACAGACCTTGAATCGTAAGGATGCCCAATAGCAAAATGGTCTGAAAATATGTTCTTGAAAACTGGGTTCGATGTAGAAAATTTTCAAAGATGTTTGATGAAAAGAATATATAAAAATGCATTTTCTTTCTTTTCTATTTGAGGTTTTATAGAACCTTAGAGTAGAAAGAGATGAGATCTTTTTATTCTTTCAGTTACAAAAGGAGAAGGTTGATGTAGAGGTAGAGTTAAGATGGATGCAGTGGTAAAGTCATTAAATCGAAAAACACATAGGAATAGGAGAACAGTTGAAAAAATATTAGTCTAAAAAGAATAATTAATTATGCTATACCCCAATATTTGTCATTTTTATAAATTGAAATTTTATTTTATTCATTCTCATAAATGCCTAACAATTTGAAATGACTTTGATGCTTGTAAAAAATAAAAATAAAAGATACAATACATGTCCATGTATTAATATGTCATGGCTGTTGTAATATTGTAATTTTGTGATTAAAATGATGATATTATTTTAATTTTATTTGTTAAATTTGCATGCATGCATTGCACGTGCCTAACTCCTATATTACATCGTGATACACACATTCATATCAACTTAGAATTTCATATTACTTGAAAAGGAAGAATGCCAAGATAATATAAGATCAAATTCATATTAATTTAAAATTCCAATTTTCTAAAGAAACATTTATTTTTCATAATTTAATTGTATTTATCTAAACATAATTATACCATTTTAAAGGATGTTCACAAATCCAGTATGACGGGTTTTGATGGCCATACTTGCAGGTGGTCATAAAAGGCCTGGCATGCTCAATAAAAGAGCCATCCTACAAAATAAAGTTACCAAAATGACAATTCACATCTTTATATATAGCCACTTACTTTGAGAGGAAGTGAGTACATTCTATTCTTCGCATTTTCTCTCTTCCATACGAGATTATATAGTTTATCTCTAAGTTTTAACTTGAACATTAGAGGAGTCGAAGCGAGTATCGTCACCCTAAATTTGACTCACAAACGCTATTGCTGTAGATTACATGATAAATAAGAGAAAAAAATAATCCAGCTCATCTAAATCCATCTACACACTACGTCGTTACCATCAAATACAATACTAATCAAATATAGCTTTAAAAAGTTTAGAATAAACAATTTTTTATGATTGATAATCACGTGCAAAACTATTCAAATTTAAATGCTAAATTTACAATTTCCTATAAATTATGAGTTTTATGTGGAGAAGTTAGCTCGATTCGGCGCAGGAGAGGCAGTTGTATGGCAGACGAGTTATCTTGTGTAGAGGTAACTCGACTGTGCCTAGATTCGATCTATCTGACTCTACACAAGTCAGATACGAGAATGCTGGGCATGTGGCCTCATCAGCATAGTTGGGTCGATCAGTCGTCAGTTCGAGTCTGAAGGTCGATCGCTCGGCATTGGGTCGTTCGGTCGTATCGCGGTTAGAGTCCGTGTTCGATCGATCAGTCGTAAGGAGGCTCGAAGGAAGAAGGCTCGTACGCAAGGCTCGGCACTAAGGTCGCTCGACACAGAAGGAAGGTCGATCGGTCGAAGGGAGCCCATTGGGATGCGGTCCACTAGGAAGCGGCGATTGGCCCACTATGTTGCGGCGGCATTAATTGCATAGAGCGGCGATTGGATCAGATGCCGTAATTGTCGGGATCCGTATCCGTCTGGAGACCTTAGCCAATGATGGCACCTATTGTAACCTAGAATTATAAATAGGGGTTTTTAGGTTAGGGTTTCGTGTGGAACACATTTGTATCCTTGGAAAGAGCCGCCATTGTGAGAGCCAACTTTGTGAGAGATTGTAGCGTGAGCTTTTGGAGAGATCTTGTGTGCATCTTCTTCGTTGGACGAAGAGAGAAGATTTGTATCGATCTCCCTTTCGTAATAAAGTTCACTGGTGTTCCCCCTTGGCCGGTCCACAGCCTAAAATCAATCTTGTCTGCGTGCTCCATTTGTTCGCTGTTTATCCTTCGTCCTCGATCCCCACGATCTTGTGTTATTCTGATGCATTTGTATCGGTGCTGCTGGGCTCCGCCGCACATCAAACTGGTATCAGAGCCGTAAGGTGTTGGAGATCAACGTAAAAGACGAAGATGAGTAGCGGTGTCGATGACGGTTCTTCAAAGGCGTGGACTTCTGGGTATCTTCATCTTTCCAAACTATTGTGTCTAACACAAAGTTCGAGATTGAGAAGTTTGATGGAAAGATCAACTTCATTATATGGAGATGCAAAGTCATGGATATCTTGAACCAACTTGGTCAAGATATTGCATTGGACGAGAAGCCGACGGGCATGTCCGATCAGGAGTGGAGAACTCTGAAGCAGAGTTCATGTGGTACCATTCGCTTGTATTTGTCGAAGGAGAAGAAATACCCATATATGGAGGAGACAAGTGCTAGCAAGTTCTGGAAGGAGCTCAGTGACAAGTACATGAAGAAGAACATCCAGAACCGGCTACACTTGAAGAAGAAGCTGTTTGGGTTAAAGTTAGCTGAGGGGGTTTCTAAGGAGGAACACCTCGACTACTACTACAAGCTTCTTATCGACTTGAGGAACGTCGACGTGAAGGTCGATGATGAAGACAAGGCGATGATTCTCCTCAACTCTCTACCGATCGAGTATGAGTACTTGGTGTCCGTTCTTACCTATGGTAAGGAATCGATCACATTTGAAGAGGTGTCCAATGCTATGACGAGCAACGAGTTCAGGAAGAACGATGTGGACACCTGTAGCCGAGCTTCGAGCGATGCTCTTACGATCTTAAGGGGTCGTAATGGTGAGAAGGGTGGAGATCGAAGGGGATAATTCAGATCCAAGTCCAGAGACAAGACAAGAGGCCCTCAGTGCAAAGTGGCAAAGGATCAATGTGCTTTCTGTAAAGAAAGAGGACATTGGGTCAGAGACTGCCACAAGGAGAAGAAGAAGCGCGATGCAACTGCCAACGTCGCTACGGGCGTTGAGGTCAAGGAGTATGTATTGGTCGGTGCTTCAGAGGGCGTGACGTCAGATGGTTGGGTGCTCGACTCAGGGTGCTCGTTCCATATGACGCCACATCGAGAGTACTTTACGACCTTCAAGGAAGGTGGTAAGTGTACGGTCTTGCTGGGCGATGACCGATCTTGCAGTACGACAGGCGTCGGGACAGTGTGGATGAGGATGGGCGACGGTGTTACACGAGACATCGAGGAGGTGTACTTTATTCCCGACCTAAGGCGTAATCTCATATCGCTCGACTCACTCGAATCCAAGGGATGTCGAGTGACCATGGAGAACAGAGCTCTGAGGGTGACCAAAGGAGCAATGATCATGATGAAGGGGAAGCGTCAAGGCAACCTCTATTACTTGGATGGCTTGGTCGTAGCTGGCACAGCGGCTCTGACTCGTGAGGCTGAGGAGGATGACTCAATGTTATGGCACATGCGACTAGGTCTGTGGGTGAGAAAGCATTGCAGAAGCTTATCATCGGGGGTCATCTAAAGGGAGCCAAGACCGGAAGATCAAGTTCTGCGAGCACTGTGTGTTTTGGAAACAGACACGTGCTTCATTTGTGACGGCCGTCCACAGTACGAAGGCAACGCTTGACTATGTACACACTGACGTATGGGGTCCGTCTAAGACGGCCTTATGGGGAGGGAAACACTAATTTGTGTCGTTTATCGACGATTAAACACGCATGGTGTGAGTTTTTCCGCTGAAGTCGACGGACCAAGTTCTTAGCACTTTCATCGAGTAGAAGAAGCTGGTCGAGACTCAGACTGGTCGACGAATCAAGCGCCGACGAAGTGACAACGGTGGTGAATATGGGTCAGATCTCTTCGAGAAGTTCTGTAGATCGGAAGGGATACAGAGACACTACACCGTTGCTGGTACGCCGTAGTAGAATTGGGTAGCAGAGACGATGAATAGAACCTTGCTGGAGAAAGTTCGAAGCTGCTGTCAACTGCTGACCTATCGAAGGATTTTTGGGCAGAGGCCCTGGCATATGCAACCTACTTGGTCAATCGGCTACCATCTGCTGCATTGGAAGGAAGACATCCCTTGGAGGTATGGTCGGGAAAGCCAGTTTCTGACTATGGACCACTTCGAGTTTGGGGCTGTCCGAGTTACTATGCCGTGAAGGAAGACAAACTTGATGCTAGAGCCAAGAAAGCCATCTTCTTGGTCTTCAACAGTGGTGTCAAGGTATATCAACTATGGTGTCTGACACAGAGGAAGGTGATCCTGAGCAGAGACATAACGTTTGATGAGTCGGTGTTACTGAAGAAGGAGAATGAGCCAAAGGTGGAGGTTGAACAGACACAATTGAAGCAGGTCTACGAAAATGTGTCTGATACTCCACAACGATCGATCGACGACTCAGATCGACCCACACCAGACGTAGCAGAAGGAGGGCTCCAGGCCATCGATGATGTAATTGGTGGCTCAAGCTTAATTGGTGGAGATAGTTTGTCTCTATGGGTCGTTCAGTCGTAGGATTCTTTTGCAGAATCACGACCAAGGCGTGAGATAAGAAAACCTGTGAGGTACTCGGAGTTGGTCTCATTTACCTTTCCCGCAGTATGTATCGATGTTACCAACTCGTTCGACGAAGTGGAGCAATCCGAAGACCCGGAGCGGTGGAGAAGTGCGATGGACGAAGGGATGGAATCATTGACGAAGAACGACATGTAGGATCTCGTGGAGCTTCCAAAGGGAAAGAAGGAAATTGGGTGTAAATGGGTCTACACCAAGAAGCCAGGAGTCGAATCAGGAGATGTTCGCTACAAAGATCGCATCGTAGCGAAGGGCTTCACATAGAGAGAAGGTATAGATTACAATGAAGTATTCTCGTATGTGGTGAAGCATTACTTGATTTGGACCTTGTTGGCATTGGTTGCACAGTTCGACCTTGAACTGGTGCAGTTGGATGTCAAGACGACATTCTTGCATGGAGAGGTCGAAGAGGAGATCTATATGACTCAGCCCGATGGCTATGGGAGTGATGACGGTCATGCATGTCGACTGAAGAAGTCACTCTATGGGTTGAAGCAATCACCACGGCAGTGGTATAAGCGTTTTGAACGCTTTATGACGGATGATCAAGTGCATGTTCGCAGTCCCTATGGTCATTGCGTGTTCTATCGGAAGTTGGTTGACATGTCCTTTATTTATCTTCTGCTTTATGTCGATGATATGCTCATAGCTTCATCGAATAAAGAGGATATTCGGAGATTGAAATCTCATTTGAGTTCTGCATTTGAGATGAAGGATCTGGGGGAGGCACGGAGGATTCTTGGGATGGAGATCACAAGAGATCGAAGTGGAGGTACAGTTCATCTTTCACAGAGTCACTATTTGAAGTCAGTTATACATAGGTTTGGCTGTGAGAAGATGAAGTCCGTAGTTACTCCGCTAGCACCTCACTTCAAGCTCAGTACCGAGCAGTGTCTGAAGAACGTAGAGGAGAAGAAGCTCATGACGAGTGTACTGTATGCCAATGCGGTAGGAGCCTTGATGTACGCAATGGTATGTACTCGACCAGATCTGTCACATACGGTCAGCATGGTGAGTAGATACATTCACAGCCCCGAAAGAGAGCACTGACGAGCAGTGCAGTGGATCCTGTGTTACATCAATGACAGTCGACGTCGGACTAACATACAGCCGAAGTGTTCATGGTCCGCACACTATCAGGTATGTCGACTCCGACTATGCAGGCGACTTGGATGGAGGCGATCGATGACAGGCTACGTCTTCACCCTGTCTGGTGCTCCAATATGTTGGCGGAGTATCCTTCAGTTTATGGTGGCCATGTCTACTACGGAGGCAGAGTATATGGCATTGACTGAAGCGGTGAAAGAGACGATATGGCTGATGGGTCTGATGGATGATCTGGGAGTCTACAAAGAGAGGTATGATGTCCATTGTGATGCCAGAGTGCAGTGTTCTTGGCTAAGAATCAGGTCTTCCATGCCCGTACAAAGCATATCGATGTTTGATTCCACTTTGTCAGGGACTATGTCGGAGAAGAATACGACGACATCAACTTGTTAAACATCGGAACAAATGATAACCCAACGGACATGCTGACGAAGGTCGTATCGGAGTCATGTTCAAGCATTGTTTAGACTTGCTCAATGTGGTTCCTCAAAGAAGTTGACGTCGGCCCCATGAGGGGGGGGGGGCATTGAGGCTCGGTGGAGCCATTTGAGACTCGAGAGAGTCAGTCAGTCTCAGAAGGAGACAATAGCTGTGGCGAAGTATTTGGTCCTTTGGGATATTTGGTTCTTCGGAACAAATAAGGGGGACACCATTCGATGCTCAACCAAGGTCAGTGAGGGTCGTCTGTTGGACAGAGGATTGAATCTCGCCAAGGTGGAGATCTGTGGAGAAGTTGGCTCGATTCGACGCAGGAGAGGCAGTTGTATGGCAGGCGAGTTATCTTGTGCAAAGGTAACTTGACTGGGCCTGGATTCGACCTATCTGACTCTGCAAAAGTCAGATACGAGAATGCTGGGCTTGTGGCTTCATCAGCGCAGTTGGGTCGATCGGTCGTTAGTTCGAGTCTGAAGGTCGATCGCTCGGTATTGAGTCGTTCGGTCGAATCGTGGTTAGAGTCCGTGTTCGGTCGATCGGTCGTATGGAGGCTCGAAGGAAGAAGGCCCGTTCGCAAGGCCCGACACTAAGGTCGCTCGACTCAGAAGGAAGGTCGATCGGTCGAAGGGAGCCAATTGGGATGCGGTCCACTAGGAAGCGACGATTGGTCCACTAGGTTGCTGCGGCATTAATTGCGTAGAGCAGCGATTGGATCGTATGTTGTAATTGTCGAGATCCGTATCCGTCTGAGACCTTAGCCAATGATGGCACCTAGTGTAACCTAGGGTTATAAATATGGGGTTTTTAGGTGAGGGTTTCGTGTGGAACACATTTGTATCCTTGTAAAGAGTCGCCATTGTGAGAGCCAACTTTGTGAAAGATTGTAGCGTGAGCTTTTGGAGAGATCTTGTGTACTTCTTATTAGTTAGACGAAGAGAGAAGATTTGTATCGACTCCCTTTTGTAATAACGTTCACTGTGTTGGATCATGTAAATGGCAAACAACACTATAAGGGGGGTTGAATAGTGTTGTTCAAATAATAAATCTTTTTCGATCGTTTAATTAACGTCCTTCTAATGTTGCCTAAGAAACCAAGTAGAGAGATCTACGCTTGGTTCTTAATCAACAAATTAATCTTATAAAAGATAAACAATTATAATTACAAACAGATAAGAGATCTTTACACAGAGATAGATCTTTACACAGCAGAATTAAATGTATGATCTTTGTAATATACAAATGAACAAGGAATTACAAAGATATAATAATAACAAAGTAAATAAAAATTGTTCGCAGAGATAAATAATAAGACACAGAAAAGCAATCGCAGACACAAGGATTTTTATCCTGGTTCCTCACAACTTTTGGGTACGTCCAGTCCCCGACCAATCCGGTACGAGATTTTCCACTATCTGCCTTGGCAAATACAAATACCTAACTCCACTCGTTAGGATTTCCAACGACCTAGTCTTGACCAGGATTTCCAACGATAACACCTAGACTTGTCTAGGGTTCCAACAACAACACAATAAAATTGATATCCAATTCACCACAATAAATTGATGGAGATTGGTTTTACACCCAGATTCTATAGCCAAATAATAATAGACAAAATTGCGTGTAGTGGCTTGATAGAATAAGATTCTAGATCACATAAAGATACGAATGAATTCTTTGTGATCTAGATCTAATGTTTTTCAAAAATCCTTTAAATAAAAATCAAGAGAAAGTAATACGGATTTGAAAAACAGTTAGCCAATAAAATGAGATTATGATCTTCAGAAAATAATAACGAAATTGCAAGATCAAGAATAAAACAGAATTGGCTAAGGGCCTGTTCTTTCGCCAAGAATAGGGGTTGGAATAGGAATAGAAACACTATTCATACACTATTCACCCTATTCCAAGTTTGTATTCCAAACGGTTGTTCTTTTGGGCGTGGAATAGAATCCTACGTGGCTATTCCAATTTGGTAATGATGAGTAATTTTGTATTCCAAGCTTTTTGCTTGGAATACAATGGAATCCTTGGAATGGTGGGCCCCACTCTCACATCTCTCTCTATCTCTCTCCTCCAACTCATCCCCTTTCCACTTTTTCATTCCAACTCTCCAATCCCAAAAGAACACAAGAATAGAATGTGGACCCCACTTTCTATTCCAAACCCCACTTTACATACTCTATTCCACCCAAAAGAACACAAAACTCCATTTTCTCTCTCCTTGGAATACAAACTTTCCCCTATTCCATTTTTCCTATTCCCGCAAAAGAACAGGCCCTAAAGAGAATGAGAGCTGTAGAACTTTAGAGCGTTTGCACGAGAGAATTTGAATTCAATAGTTTTTGTTATTTTCTAAATGAAAATGGTCCTCTATTTATAGGAGAAATCTGAGAATTCGAAATTCAAATTACTTTTGACTTTTGTCCCGACAATCATGGGAGAAAATCGCTCAACGATATTTCAAAATTCAAGTCAAAAACGTCAAACTTCGACAGCTGGTAGTCGACTCCCTATGAGTGGTAGTCGACTCCCAATGTGTTTCAGGAAATCTTGATTCTCAGCTGGTAGTCGACTCCCTACCTTTGGTAGTCGACTCCTAGAGGAGTTTTTCCTGCGACACAACTAGTCAAACAAGTAGCTAACTCCAGGGTGTGTGGAGTTTCACTTCGGAATTACAAAACGACTAGAGAAAGCTCTCAAAAATCATTTTTGAAGATGATTTAAAAGATATTCAAAAACATTTTAAAATCTTTTGTGTGTGTGTGTGTGTGATTGTCTATACGATTTGGCTTTAACAATACCCTAAAAAAGACACAACACACTCACTATAAACTAGGACATGTCTTCGGAAGCTTGATCAATTTGATGGAGTAGATGTGAGCTTCACTTGAGCTTCTTGTTCTATTTGAGCTTTGAGCTTCATCATTTGATCTTAGCCACGTTTGTCCTTGTCTTTGAGCGTAGATTGCGCTTCTTTGAGTATGAATAAAGCTTTTCATTTGTCGCATATCATGCACACTTAATTGTAGCGTAGTTAGTACACTAAGCTTCATTTGGTGTGCTCATCATCAAAATCACTTGGGGTGGAATTCAATTTCCATCACACTGGTGTTTCCCCTTGGCCGGTCCATGGCCTAAAAACAATCTTGTCTGCGTTCTCCATTTGTTCGCTGCTTATCTTTCGTGCTCGATCCCCACGATCTTGTGTTATTCCACTGCGTTTATGTCGACGCTGCTGGGCTCCGCCGCACAACAGTTTACATGTGAAAAAAGTTTAGTTAGGCATTCGCTAAAAGATGTCAACTAAATAGCTTTTGGTCGAGAGAAAGGATTATTCCCAAATATTGAGTCAATCCGAGGGGCTTTATAGAATTATGCAAAACAAGTGAAAAAACAAATAAGAATCCTAATCAGAGTTAGGAATGACAATATTGCGGGGCGGGGCGGGTATTTAACTACCCAAGCTTGCTCCGACTCATCTACAGGCCGGGGCGAGGCGGGTCGTGGGCCGGGGCGGGGCGGGTTCTTTCTTACCAAAACCGGGTCGGGCCGGGTTGGGTCGGGCCGGTCGGGTTAGGTCATTAGTGCCATCCATATAAATCCCAAATAAAAATTTTATTTGTGAATTGGGAGAATTTTGATTTATTTGGTAATTTGGAATTGAGAATTGGCCCAATTAGGAGAACCGTGGAATAACGTATGGGTTGTGGGGTTTTTGCTGACTGCATGGTCCACGTCAAAATAGTAAGGTTTTTTAGAATCTCTATAGTTTACCGGGGCGGGCCGGGGCACATACAAAATCCAAGCTTGCTCCGACCCCGCTGCGGGCCAGGTCGGGCCGAGTCAAAATTGGGTCGGACCAGATCAGGCCGTACGGGTCGGACCATTACTGTCATCCCTAATCGGAGTGCGAATATCCCCAATAAATAAACTCCCAAACACCAGCCTTTCAATCATCAGCCTCAATTGTCTTCTCTCGTCTCTATTTTTCTCTCTCTAGGGTTTCTCTCTCCGTGTCTCGATGGCGGCCGAATTGAAGAAGACGATCACGCTGAGGAGTTCCGACGGCGAGGAGTTCGAGATCGAGGAGGCGGTGGCGATGGAGTCTCAGACTATCCGCCATATGATCGAGGATGACTGCGCCGAGAACGGGATCCCTCTCCCTAATGTCAACTCCAAGATCCTCGCCAAGGTCATCGAGTACTGCAAGAAGCACGTCGACGCCGCCGCCGTCGCCTCCAAGCCTGACGACAAGACCGTCGACGAGGAGCTCAAGACATGGGATGCCGACTTCGTCAAGGTTGACCAGGCCACCCTATTCGATCTCATCCTGGTTGGTATCCTTCTATTTTTTTTTAACTTTCTACGGTTTAAATTCATTGAGTTATTGCGATATATGAATAGTTTGATATTTGATTAGCGTCTTGGCTTTCGAATTTGCTGCTATGAATCAAACATAAGTATTCTTAAACTCTAATTGGACCATAAATTGGATACCTTCTTATGTTCATACTTTCACGTTTAGTGTTTTTGTTCAACGTAACATTATTTAACTCAAATTTGATTTTGATTTTGATTTCATTAAAGTGTGGATAGAAACGATTGAATTGTTTTCTTGTCATTGTTTGATGAATAATTGTCAATATGAGCTCCTGATAGATATATTTTGATGCATAAATCCTTTTCCTAAATTGGGTAAGAACTGGTATGCCCATTAGGAGGAACTAGATCTGGACTAATATGGATATGATAAATATTCTTGAAATCTATATCAACTCAAAAAGGATGAACTTTGTTTCAGCCCGAGTCCAACATATTTAATCATATTTTCATCTGTCCTTTTAAATGATGTGGTACAAAACTCGCTCTCTAATTTTTTTGTCATACCATATATTTAATTACTTGAGAGGATGCAAGACATATGCGTAACAAATTTCCATCTTGGCTCATATCCGCTAAAGCCCAACCAAAAAAGAGTACCATCAGAAATATGTAGATGATCGGTTCGCATCCAGAGTTAAAACATGACTACACGTGAATTTTGCAAATGAACCATGTCAAATCATGTGACGAATTAGGTTGCATGCATAGCCAATAAATGACAACATGTGCACTATAGGACAAGGTATAACAGCTCCCCCTCAAGCCTAAACAATGTGTGAATGGAGTCTCAATGTAAATGGCGATGTGTAGAGGTTGTCATCCCAATCAGAACCAATCAATTGGGCAAATGGAGTCACGAAGCCAACGAATAAACAATGACCTATCGAACCATTCTCTTTCATTACCAATTTGTAGTAAGCCCTTCAGAAAAAATTTGACCTAAGATTGTGATGGTTGTTGTAAATATTCTTGAAACCACTTTTGATATTAACTCAAGGATTAACCTCTTTTGAGACATGAGTTCTAACACGTTTAATCACATATCCATTTACTATTTTAATAGATATGGAACTAAACCCATTGTCTAATTCCTTAACAGATCACTACTTTAATTGTTGGATTGGATGCAAGACACAAATCATAAAAAATCGTTTATATTGATTATGATCATCTTGTCAAAGATCAAAAATACAAATGATGAATATAGTGCCTTCTACTAATGTTGATTATTGATCTCTAACCACCAAAGAAGAAATTAAACAGAAAAACCAAAGAAACCAAAATAAAAAAGTACATGCTAGCCATGTGATGTACAACTCGATAGATGAATAAAAAAGCACATGCTAGCCATGTGATGTACAACTCGATAGATGATTGTATGGAAGGGCTAACGCACTGTAGTGTTTACTAGGTTCTTATATGATTTTTGACATTTGTATATTTGCACTTTACATTGTTGAGTATCAGTTAAAATGTTATAAGTTTGACAATGTCATCCTCCTTAGATATGGTTAGGCTTATTTCGGCTAAACGGTTTAGTTTTAGGTTTGCATGAAGCGAATCCATCCCGAACTACCTGTGACTGTGAGCGTTACAAACCAAATCAATAGGGTTTGGGTTTGGGTCCATAAAGAGACGTAGTCCCTAAGTAATGAAAGTAACGAATTTAGTCTTTAGTCTGAATTAAGAAATAATTAATATTCTATTCCAAATAGTACATACACATCCAAGCATGTATTTGGATCTAGTAATATACTACTACAAAGGCCTATTGGTCTAATGGAACAAAAGGTCCATATGCTTAAATTCAAGACGGGTTTAAACATGCCCAGTCCATGCAAAATGGGGCACACCATCTATGTGCTATTACATATCGACACTGAGCCATTTTTTATAAAGCTAGTCTTTCAATGGATGGTGTAACTCTGGCCCTAACTTTGAGTGTCAGAGGAGTTGAAGTCAGGATCCCACCATGGGTCCGACTTGCTAACACTCTTGTTAGATTTGAGGCACGGATCAGGTGACCATTCAAGCATAGACCTCACTTAATCCATATTGGTCCATCTGTTTTTTGCATTATCATTATTATATAAAGCCATCCACACAAGGAATGGTTATCATATTATGGCATTGTATGTAGACATTATATTTACCACGATGAAATCAAGATTTATCGTAGATCATCTAATTTTGTCATCAACTTGAACATGTAGGTATATTCTCTGCACAACTCTTGCTTGATACTTAGTGAACACGGTCAATTGTCTAGTGCACGCTTTAGTCTTGTTTTATCGATTCATAGCTATTTGAATCAAATTTATGAATCTATTGTTCAATGGACATAAAATTAGCAATCTTTGCTTTTGATGATGATTGAGTATGACAGTTCATGTTTAGGCCTTCTAGGCCTTTTGGAGAGAATGCGATTGATTGGTTTTTCTTACTTTCTTGGTACGTAAAGGAGGTTGACATTACCAGTATATTTTAACTTCCTAGGGCATCTCAACCTCCTGTTATTTTATGGATCAGATTCGTCTCTTCAAAATATCGATCCTTTGGTTCATGCTCATCTAACCTTTGGTCCAGTCTATGAGATGGTTGTATATCTTTGAAGATGTCCTCGTCATACCAAGGCTATCATGTCTTGCTTTAACCGATTGCACTCATTAATGGTATGGTCATGGTTATTGTGGTACTCGTACTACATGCTTTTATCTTTCTTAGAAGGTTGAGTTCACATTAGAGGTTGGTTGCTTCAATATATTTGAGCAAGCATGGTATTTAAAGGAGTGAAGCTCTCTAAATCAATATGTTTTACTTATCCTCTTCGTTACTCCATTAGACTGTGGATCTCTCGATATAGTAAAGTACCTTTTTACTCACTGCTTCTTACCGAATTTCTTAAACTCCACAAAAGATATAAGCACATGTAATTTCCTACTCATTTTACTTTTCACAATGGTCTTCCACTCTTTGAAATTTTCAAACGTCTCTTACTTCTCTTTCATCATGTATATCCAAACCGTCTTAGATAAATCATCAATGAATGATATGCAATAACTATCTCCATCTAGAGAACAAATTGGTGCATGAGCACAAATATGTGCTTATACTCAAGATTAACTCTCGTGTCATGCTTCCTTTCATTGAGACTGACCTTTGACTGCTTCATAAAGACCTAATCCTCGTAAAACGTAAGCTTCTTAAAGTTCAGTGTTTTGATCAAATCTCGCTTTCTTAAAGCTTTAAATTTTCCTCTCTAACATGCTTAATCCTGCAATGATATAATCGGTTTGAATCAACGCCTTACGAACTCCACTCCAATATTAAAATTACCTATGATAGTTCTTTTAGCAGACATATGTCCTTTTCTTTTATGCTTCTTATAACCATAATCAAACAATTCAATGGCTTAAGAGTTTTCTTTTCAAGCATCATATTGGTACCTAAAGAATCTAAAGCTCCTAAAAATCAATGATGTCATTAATTCTCTGCAACATGCCACACATTGATGAGTGTGCCCAATATATCATGAGATATCCTGATTCGTACCAAACAATGCCAACAAAATGGCATGCTTTATTATATTGCTTTATCATTACTCATAAGGATCAAACCATCATATCACTTGGAATAGTAATGGCAAAGAACTTGTCGTGCTAGCAAATCGTTCCCATCACCATTTGCTCAGGATAATCCCTATTACCGGAACGCGAATTTCTCACTGCATGAGTGGAGATTCATCATTTTGTTGAATGTAATCCTAGGCAGGAGTGATGAAGCATAATGAGGATTCAACGTAGTAGAAGCTTGATTAATCTTGTCACGTGCAGATCGAGAAAAGTGATCGTTTTGATACTTGTCAAACAATGCTTTTGCATCATCGCTTGGAATCAACTCCCTTTTTTTGCATATGAACCACTCTGTTGTTGGCCATATCATTATTGTTTAACCCTTTTATGGATCAAGGGCCCTACCACCAATACAATTCAAAGAATACTCAAGAACATCTCTTAAATTGGGCCTAGTGGACGCTAAGATCGTTGCTGCACAGATGTTGACGTGACCTTCCCTTGATGGCAGAGCGATGCCTCATGCTACAAATGCCCTGGCATGAAGAGTGTCCTCGTACTAGGGGCCCTTGGCATTAGGGTCATCCCCGTATTGGGATTCTTCGCAACGGCGATGCCCTATCGACTACTCAACTGACTTGCATATGGCATCAAAATTCACACTGCCACAAGCCACCATCGGCCCAAACATTGCGCATCATCCCTTTGAGCCGTCGTTAACCCAACACCATGTGCATCACCACAATGTAAGTCCACACACCCTTGTCCTCGTGTTTTTTTTTCTTTTTTTTTTTTTGGGGGAGGGGGGGGGGGGGTGGGGGTGGGGGTCCCCTGACACGAGGAAGCTCCTTGTGTTCCACAAAGGCACATATGCCCAATGGGACAAAATGCCCATAGGTTCAACTCCAATATGTGTCCTAATAGAGCCAGCCCATTTAAAAAGGAGGCCCACCTTCTATGTGCTATTACATAATCGCACATAAGCTCGCACATAATTGTACATTATAACACCTGAGCCATTTCTATATAAAGACCTCCCACCAAAGGTGGCAACTCATTTTCATTTCTACTTTCTATCTACAAATTACATATTCCTTGTGTTATCTCCATCAGGTCCTAACTCGAGTGTCAAGGATCGAAGCTGGTGTCTTCCATCTTAGTTCGACTCGCTTACGCTTTTGCTAGTCCTAATATATAGATCATGTGACGATCTTGGCATAGGCCCGACTTAAATTAGATATGTCCATTTGATTACCGCATCATCATGATCTCAACCTCTGATCGGATAGAGATCACTTGAGTTGGACCATGTGGATGAAAGCCTATAAATAGTGGTCTCTCATTTCCTGAACAAAAGAGAATCCTTAGGATTAGCAACTTAGGATCTAGTTGCTGTTAAGTTGTGAGCATCTAAGAGACGTTCTAAGTGCTGATGTAATACTCATGTTGCAAAAGGAGATCAACATCAAGCCACATCAAGTAGAAGTCCAAAATCCATACTAAAGTATTGCTTCTGCTATTTCTTACTATTTCTATATGTTGTAGGATTCAGGAATTGGAGACTAAAATATACTTAAGATATATTAATTCCAACATATGGTTTTAGAGCTTTTGGTTGAGGCTTTTGATTGTGCAATTTATGATCTTCTCAGCAAATTAATTTTAGGATTATTAGATCTCAAATCTTTTTTTAAAATTGAATGGATTTCAATTTAAAGTATGAAATATGTAGCATGTTAATTTTTAATATGTATCAAGGTTGGTAAGATAACTAGATCATTATTTTAATCACAAAATGTTGTGATATTAATTATTGGATTATGATTCCATGTTTAATGATTTGTGGTGCAATTATTTTCATGTTAATTTCATGCTGAAATTGAAAATAAAATTGGTGGGATATTTTTTTATTGAAAAAGAAATTTTTTGAACCCAAGATCTTGGAGTTCAAATTTTTGTCTTTTCTAAAATAATTTCCATAATTCTTAAATCCAACACCATAAACTAGCCCTCACCCCTCCCCCCTACGTGTGCCTTTGTGCTACATGTGAGAGGGGAGGGAGCGGGGCTGGGGGTTGGACAGGATGGGGATAAGGTCGATGACCGCTCACCAATGGACGACTGAGCAGGGGCAACATGCTACATGACTGAGGATGAATGTGTTGCCACCTGTGGCAATTAAGCACGACATGGTCTGTGGACCAAAAGGCACTTCACGGGCACCAGGAACATTTCTTGCCAGCAACACTTAAGCGTGCGATGGCCTTCTATTTTGGGTATGGTGGGATTAAGGTATTTTAAGCATGATTTAACCCCCAATTATTGCAACATACAGAAATAAAAAGATATAGTGGAGGCGATACCATAGTATGGATTTTAGACTTCTAATTCTTGTAGCTTGATGTTGACTGCTTCCCAACACGAGGATTATGTCACCAATCGAAACATCTCATAGATGCCTACAACGTAGCGATGACGAAGAGCTCTAAATCTTTAGGTGGTAAATCTTATAGGATTCTCCTATGCTTAAGATGTATTAATCTCAATGAATATATTTGACTTTGGTTTGATAGAAGAAGAAGCTTTAGATCGTAATGCGTGGAAAACAAGAATGCAATATTACGATCCAACGTGATCACGATCCAACGTAATCACGATCTAACATTCTTTTTTTTTTTTGAGTCTATGAAACCGACCCTAACTTTTTGGGATGAAGTCTAAGATGATGGTGAATGCATGAATATATTTGACCTGCCATTTATCAGTCCTCAGTATTATACTGAAATCACATTATGTCGGCACAATATTTACGAATCCATTGTCTTTTGATGTTCACAATCTGATCTGTATTCACCTCATTTGGAAGTCAAGCTAAGAATGTGCTTACAAATATACATACGTGGCATATTCATATTCGCCAGGTAGTTTCCTTCTAGTCTTTGTAGGCATCTTCTGTACAGATTCGGGAATCTCATACCCTTGCCTCCTTCAATCCTCGTGTTATCTTCAGGCTGCAAACTATCTCAACATAAAGAGCTTGCTGGACCTCACCTGCCAGACTGTTGCTGACATGATAAAGGGGAAGACTCCGGAAGAGATCCGCAAGACTTTCAATATCAAGAACGATTTTACACCAGAGGAGGAAGAGGAAGTCCGGAGGGAGAACCAATGGGCCTTCGAGTGAAAGCAGTGACGGCCAAAAGGCGCGATACATTGAACTATCCATCTATTCTTAATCATTAACATACGATGACCATTTCCTATTCTTTTGTGTTATGGGAAGTAGGATGGTATTGTTTGATTGCGTTAATGCTCTGATCCCCAACTTCAGTTGCGCTGGATTGTTTTCGTTCATCGTTTTCTGAGGTATCTCTGGTTATTTTCTTTGGCATGGGTCGATTGGGTGGTGCACACGTAGTTAAGTATTCCATTTGGAGTGCTTGCGTGTTGCTTGGCAATGCTTTTGCCTTTTCTTGGATAAATTATCATAAGTGTTGCTTGCAAAATTTACAACGTGTTAATTTGTGCACCTTTATCTCCTGCTCTTTCCTCCGTCAAAGCCTGATTTTGCTCCAAAGACATGGAGAGCAAATGTAAAATGATTTCCTAAACTTTTCTACTTTGCATTGCGTCTAAATAAATACATAAGCTTGCACAATTTTTGTTTGTTTGTGTTTGCCTCGCGGCTAATTTACTTGTCATCATATCTGAGGCTTTATCCTCCTCTTAGTGTCTGCGGTTCTATTAACCTTTGTTACTCTTCTATGTGTAAAGTTTGGATCTTATAATGAATAAATTATTTTTCCATTAAAACAATGGATAAAATATGAATTAATGAAGCCGACGGAAACCCCAATGTTTAGTAATGTGACATTAGTTATGTGATATCGTAAATAAAACTTTGTTTCAAATCTTCACATTAAATTTCATTCGGAAAATCTAATTGAACCCCATGTAGGCTAGACCATGGTTTGGTTCCGAACCGTCAGTTCCGGTTCTGGCAGAACTTGGAATATGAACCAAACCGTATGTTCCTGTTCCAAGAGAACCTGGAGCCGGAGCCGGAACCAAACCGCTTTAGAAGCGGTTTAGGGCATGTTTGTTCCGGTAGAACCTGGAACTGGAACCGCTTTTAAAGCGGTCCGGTTCTGGTTCCGGTCCGGTTGTAGTGAAAAATATATGAAATATAAATAAAATTTAAAGGCAATAACTTAAAAAAGAAATATATTTTGTCATTAATCAATTTAACGGTAAATTACATATGAGAAAATTGAGAATGTGAAAAATAAAAATAAAAAAATAATTGAGCTTGTTATCATTATTAAGTTGCATACGTGTTCTCTAAACAAAAAAGTTTAGAAGAATCAATGACCACATAATGCTCTTTACATTAGTCCTTGATGTCGTTGATGCCTTTCGTTTCTGTACCCTCTTCGAACATGTCGTAAGTTGTTTCATGCTCCATTTCTTGTTATCTTTGTGTTGCCTTTGTCCAATCATCGATGCAAACTTGAGCTTTAATTGAATCCAGACTCAGACAAAAGCGCCTTCATCTAATATATTTCCACTGGCATAAACCTCTTGTTCAACAGTAACCGCAGAGACCGGCTGTGTAAGAACTGATCTGGCTATAATAGCCAAAATTGGAAAATGTTTTTGTTGGTCCTTCCACCATTGTAATATATCAAGTTCATCGTCATTCACAAACTCAAAAAGAAGTTGTTAGATAACTTTCAAGCTCAGAATGTGCGCGATGAATTATAAATTTTTTTCGTTTTTTGCATTAACATTTGATAACTTTTAACAAATCTCGAGATGAACGTTGAGATGAAGAATCAGTTTGTTCGACATTTGTACGAGATGGACCATACATATTAGCATATTTATCTTATACTTTAAATACTTCAGACTTAGTAGAAGAGAACAAAGCAAGATAATCAATTTGTCACCCTAAAGCATTATAATGATATAGCACAGATGTCTCTAAATGATCAAACTTACAATATGGATAAAAAACAGTTGCAACCATATAAAATAGTTGGAATGTGTTGGTAATATTCCAACCATTTTTTCTTCATAGCATAAACAGTAGGTACTAATTCAATATCAGATTCACATTCTTCAAATGCACTAACAATATTAGTGCATCCAATAAGAAATAAATTTACGGTGGGATAATAAACACCCGATAAATTATTGGTTGTATCATTCAAAACTTTCAATAATTCACAAATTTTTGTGCACAAATTCCATTGTTGAGGAAAAAAATATATATATTACCAACATTATATTGCATAAAACTATACAATTGTTGTTTATAATCATCAATTTGAACAAGTAATTTATACGTGCTATTCCAGTGGGTTGGAACATCACCTGAAAACTTAGTGCGATTTTTATTATGGGTTTTGTAAAATTTTAATCAGGATTTCATTATTTTTGGATGTTTCTAAATAAAGAATTGCTTTTCTAATTGGCTCAATAGAATCTTTTAGAATAGATAATTCATTTTGAATACATAAATTTAAAACATGACATGCACATATTTGATGAAAAAATTACCACCAAACAAGGTTTACATAACTCTTTTAAATATGGAACATCAGCATTATTATTTGAAGAATTATCAAAACCGATTGACACATTTTTATCTTCAATCCTATATTCTTCGAAAACAATTTTAAGTAATTATCAGCTGTATGACTATCATCAAAAACTCGAAATGCAATAATTTTTTTTGCAATATCCAAGCATCATCAATATAATGACAAGTCACACACATATATGAGTGTGTTTGCCAATGATAACTCCATATATCCAAACATATAGATACACTACTATCAAAAAGCCTTAAAAAATTTATCAAATCCTTTTTTCCATTTTTGTAAATATTAAAAAGTGTGCATGTGAGTGTAGTTTGTGGAACACGACAAGCTTGTGGATTTAATGCGTTATGAACATAATTCATAAAACCAACTTTCTCACTAAAACTAAAAGATAAATGTTCAACCGTAACCATTCTTGCCAACGCTTCTCTATTAGTATAATCTGAATATTGAAACAGTTGATTGGTAGAAGTAGCGTATCTTACAATTTGAGCTTGAGAAGATGAATTACCTAATTTTCTTGTATGTTTACTTTTTATATGTTTCCAGTATTTTCCATAACCTCCGGATATACTCCAGGAATATTCAACGTTACAGTAGTTACATTTTACCGTTAACTTTCCCTCGAGCACCTTAACTTTCTTCATATGGACTTTGAACAAATCCGATGGGTTGTGCTTGCTCTTTTGTCCGTCAATATCAGTTTTCGCATCACGATTTTGTACTTCTGTGAGAATTTCAGATGAAGAAAATTGAACATTAGCATTAATAGATTGAGATGATCCATCGATACAGATTGTAGGATCAGAAAAGCATTCAGAAATTGGTAAAGTAGAATCATGTGGAAAATCTTGATAGTGATGAAGATCAAATTGATAATAATAATCATCAAAATCATTGATATTGAACGAAATATTTTTTTCTTTTATTTGCTCTTGAGGAACCACTTTCCATTGAGAAAAAGTTGTAAGGATCGCCTTACCCTTGCAATACTAACAACACACACTAGAGGGGGGTGAATAGTGTAATGACAATAAAATTGTCCAATTAAAATTAAACTTGCAAATGCGGAATTATAAATGCAAAATGAATTAAAAGGCACAATCAAATCAAACGCTAACACAAGGAATTACCCTGGTTCACCAAACTTGGGTACATCCAGCCACACCAATATCCACTATAATCCCACACAGAGAAGTGAATACAAATCTCACAAGGAGATACCCCACAAAGAGGATTTATGCCCTACGCAAGGACCCAACCAATCCTACACGAGGATCAAGACTCACACACAGAGAATCACTAACTCCCACTCAAAGAATTAGGGTTAGCCCTACACTAGGACACTAAAACTCCCACACAGAGAGTTACTCCCACAAAGAGAGTATCCTATGTCCCACAAAGAGACAACCTCCCACAAAGAGAGAAAGTTCTAATTCTCACAAAGAGAATTAGAGACACAAATTACACCAAGTAAAATAAATACTCTTACCTATGCCTTGAGATGCTTACTCACGAATGAATGCAAGGCATGGAAGAGGATCTCCAAGTGTTGAGATATGCTTGAGAGCACTTGGATGATTTCCCTTGAGCTGGACTTCAATGCATGAAGAGGAATGAATGCTCAATAGAGGGAAATGAGGGAGCTTGAGAGTTGCTTATAGATCTCTTGAGATTTTCAATAGTATCAAGAGTAATCAAGAATCAATCAAGAAGTTTAAGAGATGGCAGCACACTCATATATATAGGAACCCCATATCAAGCCCCAAAACCCAAGGAAACATCCAAAGAAAGAATTCTGCAACGGCTAGAAACTGGGTGAAAACGACAGGAACAGTCGACTGATGATCAAAAGACAGTCGACTGATCAACGGCTAGAAAATATCCAATGACTATAATCTGAGCCAGGACAGTCGACTGACGAAGGCAATACAGTCGACTGACAAACATGACATGCGCCTGTAAATCCTTCAGCAGACGACTGCTGCAGGGGATGGATCGAAACATAGAGCTGCACTCTTTCTTCGGAAGACCATACATACGACTGATGTTAATACTCAGTCGACTGTCAAATAGTCAGGCGACTGTACATTCTTCATCAGTCGTCTGCTGTGTAATATGGAGAGAAGACAGAGAGATGCAGAGATTGCACTTATGCTAGACAGGCGACTGTTGGCCAATTTCCAGGCGACTGTAAGTATACATGCGACTGTAAACTGATCGACAGACGACTGTGCGTAAAGCTCAAGTTTGAGTCCATTGAAAAGTTGACTTGAGCTGTGCAAATCAGGCGGCTATAGAAGGATCTAGAGGCGACTGAAAATCATCCAGTCGATTGTGTTTCCCTCATCAGGTGACTGATGGAAAGCCAGAAACTCCAGATGAGTCTTTGGACAAAGTGAACCTATTAGGTTGGATTCTATGATAATCCTAAGGCTCACTAAGATGGAAAAATGCATGTGCATGATAAGTAAACCATCTAACAAGGCATTACAATAACCTAGACTCAAAAGAGAGAGAAAGCAATAAAGTAAATAATACATGGATTACATTGCTTTCCAAAGAGTCTAAGTCTTCAATCATGATGCCTTAATTGCTCTCCATCATCTCCAAGCTTTGGCACTCCTTGAGTCCAAACTTTGGCTCTTCTCCACTTGATGTCCATCCTTACACCAAGTGATTAGTCTCCAAGAAAAATATTCTAGGAAATAAACTGTGAGACTAAAACATGAGATTCATTAGCAACAACATAATGTTGTGATCATCATCAAAATAAGATTGGTATGAAACACCAATACTCAACAATCTCCCCCTTTTTGATGATGACACACATTATGTAAATAATAAAGAATTAAAGCACAATGCTAATGATCTCCCCCTACTTATTTGCACCAAATAAACAATGAGCTACACAAAGGTAAATACTCATAATACCAACTGAAATCAAGGTGACATATAATAGGCAGGATTACATAAACCAAATGAGATAGACAATATCATGCAAGCATGAATGGTTTAAACAATCCCTTAAATCTCTCCTTATATGCATATGTATATATCTCTCCACTATATGATATATATTTACATAATGCATATATCTCTCGCCCTTGACATCTTCAAAAAGGTGGACATCAAATATATCCCTCTTTGTCATCTTAACCAAGATGTGACAATATGCAAGAACGAAAGAGATGTATGATACCAAATTGAAAAATTTAGTGGGTATCAATTCACTATTCCATGCTCCCCCTAGATCATAGAAATAGTCAATTTTTGACTTCTAGGATCTAATACCAATTATACAATAAATGGAGCCATGGGCCTAAAGTGTATCAAAGCAATAAATATGGAAAAATCAAGCTTCAATGATACACAAGGATATTGCCAAAAACAATAAAATATGAAACATGTTGGCAATAAACAAGAGGTTTGGTTTGAGACCCAAAATAACCAAATGTAAATAATGATCACAAACAACCCCGAAATGAGAGTTCAAATATGTCTTAAAATAATTTAAACATATAACATATTAACTCCCCCATTGACATACACATGGATCAAAAATGCATGCATGTCAATAAACCCCAAGGTCCCCATTTTCATGAAAAGAAATAAATTTGAAAATGTTTTCAAAATCATGAAACACACACAATCAATGGGTATGCTAAAAAAACATTGAAGCACAATACACATGCAATATGCATATGTGTGAGGAACCTAAACATTAGGTAAACAAACCCAAGAGGAGTTTGATTTCCTAACATAATCACACAAGGTGATCACAGCCCTAACTAGAGAGTTGATGTAACTATCTCTCTCTTGCACACTAACCTTAGCGGGAATCCATAATCTCAATGATTTCCTAGGCAATGGTTTTTGCCTTTGCAAGAGGGAAGGATGTGGCAAGCTTAGGTGAAGAAACAAATTTCTTAGCATGCAAAGAATGAGGATTTTGCTTCTTAGCAAAAAATGAAGATTCTTCATTCTTCCTCATCACCTTGTGATCTACATGCTTCTTGTTATTGTTATCGTTGTACAAGAAAGCATGGTGATTCTTCTTAGGTGCTTTAGCAATATTTCTTGAATTTGCACCATAAGAGGAATTAGAGGTGGGTTTGGGTACCACATTTTGAATATAACCTAAACCTCCTCTATGATTTTCCAGATGTTGTTTTTCCAACAAATCGTGGAGTGAATCCCTAGAATACACAAAGCTTATGAGCTTCCGGGATTCCTCTTCACATTTCAACGTAAGTTGTTGAATGTGAGCATCTAATCTAAGGTTTTGAGCAACAAGTTTTTCATTTGAAAGGCTCAATTCCTTAACTTGAGAGAGAAGTGTGTCTCTCTCACTAGTGTCGCACACATGCATTTCATCATGAATATTTACACTAGATGATTCTAATTCATGCACCCTACTCATAGCATTATCAAGTTTAGCTTTCATTTTATCATATGAGTCGATGCACTTACTTGCCAAATTGGAGGCCACATTTAAGCGGTATTCGAGCTCCTCATAGGATGGCTTTTCCTCCTCAGCTTCCTCATCACTTTCCTCATCGCTTTCCTCCTCGCTTGAGCTAGACGGAAACTCTTCCCCTTTAGCCATGAAGCAACTTTCTTCTTTGAAGTTGAGCCATGTCTCTATCTCTTCATTGCTAGAGTTAGATGAAGTTGATGAAGAATCATCAAAAGTAAAGAAACACCTGTGATCGTGCTCCTTGTCATCATCTTCTTCATCATTTGATGTGTTCACATCGGAATCATCAAACGTGCCAATAAGTCCCTTCTTATGATTCTCGATCTCGGACTTGGCTTTCCAAAGTTTCTTCCCTTTACCCTTAAAGGTATCTTTTGTGGATTTGGAAGGACATACAGTAGCAAGATGACCTTTTCCTCCACAATTGAAACAAATAAGCTTGTTAGACTTGGAGGCAAACTTTGACGAAGATGTACCTTGTTTGTCCTTAAGGAATGCCTTGAAATTCTTGAATTGCTTGGCAAGCTCAATGTAGTCATCATCGCTAACATCATCTTCATCACCATCTTCACTCGAAGCTTCACGTTGGAAGTTCTTTCTCCACTCCTTCTCAACATGGAGTGCAACCCCCCTTTTCTTCTCGGGCTTAATTGGTTGAACCTCTTCCTTATGTTGAAGTAACACTTCATGAGAGATCTCCGATGTATGCCAAATTCTGTTGGCCGATTTGCACATGGAGATACGTTCGAACTCATCCGGAGTGAGGGCACAATGGAGAACACACATAGCACTAGCATTGACTCTGATCAAGTCCTTCTCTGCTTTAGTTCTCAAGGCCGCGGGTGAAGTAGGCTCCTCGAAAGGTGACTCCGTGATGTCCCAAAGGTCGTGGCCCTTCATGTAGACCATCATTCTGATCTTCCAACTTGGATAGTTGGTTCCGTTGAAGAGCGGGGGTCGGACGGTTGAATGACCTTCTTCATGAGGCGCTGACGTTGCGTTGAATGCCATCGTTGTAGTATGCTTTAACCTCGCTCTGATACCAATTGTAAGGATCGCCTTACCCTTGCAATACTAACAACACACACTAGAGGGGGGGGGGGAAATAGTGTAATGGCAATAAAATTGTCCAATTAAAATTAAACTTGCAAATGCGGAATTATAAATGCAAGAGGAATTAAAAGGTACAATCAAATCAAATGCTAACACAAGGAATTACCCTGGTTCCCCAAACTTGGGTACATACAGCCACACCAATATCCACTATAATCCCACACAGAGAAGTGAATACAAATCTCACAAGGAGATACCCCACAAAGAGGATTTATGCCCTACACAAGGACCCAACCAATCCTACACGAGGATCAAGACTCCCACATAGAGAATCACTAACTCCCACTCAGAGAATTAGGGTTAGCCCTACACTAGGACACTAAAACTCCCATAAAGAGAGTTACTCCCACAAAGAGAGTATCCTAAGTCCCACAAAGAGACAACCTCCCACAAAGAGAGAAAGTTCTAATTCCCACAAAGAGAATTAGAGACACAAATTACACCAAGTAAAATAAATACTCTTACCTATGCCTTGAGATGCTTACTCACGAATGAATGCAAGGCATGGAAGAGGATCTCCAAGTGTTGAGATATGCTTGAGAGCACTTGGATGATTTCCCTTGAGCTGGACTTCAATGCATGAAGAGGAATGAATGCTCAATAGAGAGAAATGAGGGAGCTTGAGAGTTGCTTATAGATCTCTTGAGATTTTCAATAGTATCAAGAGTAATCAAGAATCAATCAAGAAGTTTAAGAGATGGCATCACACTCATATATATAGGAACCCCATATCAAGCCCCAAAACCCAAGGAAACAGCCAAAGAAAGAATTCTGCAATGGCTAGAAACTGGCTGAAAACGACAGGAACACTCGACTGATGACCAAAAGACAGTCGACTGATCAACGGCTAGAAAATATCCAACGGCTATAATCTGAGCCAGGACAGTCGACTGACGAAGACAATACAGTCGACTGACAAACATGATAGGCGCGTGTAAATCCTTCAGCAGACGACTGCTGCAGGGGATGGATCGAAACATAGAGCTGCACTCTTTCTCCAGAAGACCATACAGGCGACTGATGTTAATACTACAGTCGACTGTCAAATAGTCAGGCGACTGTACATTCTTCATCAGTCGTCTGCTGTGTAATATGGAGAGAAGACAGAGAGAGGCAGAGATTGCACTTACGCTAGACATGCGACTGTTGGCCAATTTCCAGGCGACTGTAAGTATACAGGCGACTGTAAACTGATCGACAGACGACTGTGCGTAAAGCTCAAGTTTGAGTCAATTGAAAACTTGACTTGAGCTGTGCATATCAGGCGACTGTAGAAGGATCTACATGCGACTGGAAATCACCCAGTCGACTGTGTTTCCCTCATCAGGCGACTGATGGAAAGCCAGAGACTGCAGATGAGTCTTTGGACAAAGTGAACCTATTAGGTTGGATTCTATGATAATCCTAAGGCTCACTAAGATGGAAAAATGCATGTGCATGATAAGTAAACCATCTAACAAGGCATTACAATAACCTAGACTCAAAAGAGAGAGAAAGCAATAAAGTAAACAATACATGGATTACATTGCTTTCCAAAGAGTCTAAGTCTTCAATCTTGATGCCTTGATTGCTCTCCATCATCTCCAAGCTTTGGCACTCCTTGAGTCCAAACTTTGGCCCTTCTCCACTTGATGTCCATCCTTACACCAAGTGATTAGCTCCAAGAAAGATATTCTTGGAAATAAACTGTGAGACTAAAACATGAGATTTATTAGCAACAACATAATGTTGTGATCATCATCAAAATAAGATTGGTATGAAACACCAATACTCAACAAAAGTGAGAGAGAAATTGAATAAATTAGAGTATAAAAATTCAAAGAAATTAAATAAAACTGATAAAAATTAGTATAATTGAATAATTGAAGATTGAGAGTTGAGAGTTGAGAGTTAAGAGTTGAGAGAAGAGTGGTGTGAAGAGTTTGAAAGCATGGAGGGGTATTTATATGGTTTGGGTGGTGCAAAAATAAAACGTGGGGCCAGGGGAGTTAAAAAATGAAATAAGAGGTAACAGCTAGCCCAGCTAGCCGTTGCCCCTTTTTTCAAAATTTGAAGGATCATCAGCTATTAGGGCAACTAGCTGTTGCCCCTTGATTGAGGCGCTGGCCAGCCAGCAAACCGAACCAAAACCATTGGGCCTTTAGTGGGGGTATGAATAGGGATGTGAGAGTTTGAAAATAGACATCTTTAGACCTAATATTTTATTATGTGGCGACTCTATTGTTTGAGACTCTTCTTCGAATTTTTATTGAGGATTTTGCAAGTTTTCATTGTGGGTCGAAGATTGAAGATATTCAAGCCTCTAATTCCGTGCATCAATTGAGGACACATTACATCTTTGCATTTCTCTTTTTGTTTGACGATGCTTCATAATATTCCTATAGTTGTTATTGATACAATTTGTGAATATTTTTTCTGTTTAGAATTAGGTTGAACCCTATTATGGATTGGATTGTGAATTGATCCATGTATTTCCAAATTTTATTGAATTATATGTTATGGTTTTGTCAAGGTCGTGCTTAATATCTATCTTGCTATTTGATTCGGTCTTGAATCTTGACTATCAATGAAAGTTGGTTTTGATTTGATAACCTATTGATTGCTTGATTGATATCTACTCATTTGAGATCAACAACGAAAGTTGGATCTCGAATTAGAGAGCCTTGTCATTGATTGAAGTTCTCCTATGAAAATAAGCAAGAACGGAGGTTCAGAAATTATTTAATGTTGATTCTTAATGCTTCTATCATGTTTTGATTGTCATGAAATAGGTATAGTCTCATGATATATATGCCTTTTACACTTCAACAGAATATTTTAGGTATTGAAAAAGGGAACATTAATCTCACCTAAGCATTGGTTCAATAATTTGGTTTCGGGATCATATTTACATCCAATTCATTGATAGCAGGGGATACTTAACTCTAGTATTGTCTTATATTGATATTCTTCTTTACTATTATCTTGTCTCTTTGATTGGAGTTTGCGTAGCTAACTCCTAATCTGAAATTGGCTGGTACTCGATCGTTTAACCTCCCTGAGATCGACCCGTTTGTGCTATGATAACACGTACACTTACGGTAATTTATAAACGTAATAAGTTTTTTGGCGCCGTTACCGGGGAGGTTAACGGATTGATATTAGCTCCATTTTAGATTTTCCGGACTACATTTTCTTCTTTTATTTATTCTTTCCTTTTTGCTATTCTTCTTGTTTTACTGACAATCCTCTTCCAGATCCTTTTTTCCTTGTATGACCATGTAAACTCGGAGTTCAGATGAGTTAATCCCCTTTGATCCTGAGATCGAAGCCACTGCAAGTAGACTGAATGCTGAGTGAAGAATGAAGTTAAGAAGTGATGGAAGGGGAAGGTGATGCTACCAAGTCCCTCATGTACTTTTCTATGCCATACACTGATCCAACATCAAGTATTGTTCGACTGACGGTCCAAGCTACCAATTTCAAACTTAAGACTAGGCTTATATTGTTCATCCAGCAAGGCCAATTTGGTGGGTCACCCATGGAAACCTGAATGATCACATCAACACTTTTTTTGGAGAAGTGTGACACGATTAAGATCAATGGTGCCACCGATGATGTTATTAGCCAGAGACTGTTCCCATTTTCAGTGAGGGACAAGGCTAAGGAGTGGCTCAAGAACACTGACCCCTAATACTTTCATTAAATATGACACTTTATCTAAGACTTTCCTGACCATGTTCTTTCCTCATGAGAAAATTGTGAAGCTTCGGAATGAGATCATATCCTACACACAGTTTGGTCAAGAGTTTTTGTATGAAGCTTGGGAGAGATACAAAGAGCTTTAGAGGCAGTGTCCACATCATGGAGTTCTTGAGTGGCTTCTTATTCAGACTTTCTATAACGGTTTGAAGCAAGAGGTCAAGATATCGATTGATGCTACAACTGGAGGCGCTATAATGATTAAGATTCCTAAAACGGCCAAGGCATTACTGGAAGAGATGGCCTCTAACAACTATCATTGGAGCAGTGGGAGGGCTGTGTCCAAGAAGGGAGGTAAGCTAGATATTGATGCTATAACACTGATTGCTAGTAATTTTGATGCCTTGTTACATCAGATTACTTAAATGGGAGTTGAAGCAAGCGTTTCTGGTCCTCCGATTATGGCGAGTTGTGCAGTTTGTGGGGTGCATGGGTACTTGTCTAGTGCGTATTAGTTCAATGCTCCACACATACAAGGGTTAAGTATCGAGCAAGCTAATACTTTATACAACAATAACTAGAAGCTGCTCAAAACCCAACTTGCATAGCTAGCCCAACAAGTGAGTCAGTTCGGTAAGCCTCAAGGTCAACTACCAGGGGAACCGAAACAGAATCCTAAGGGAAATCAATGTAGTTACACTAAGGAGTGGGACGCAACTGGAGAAACCATTCAGAAGAGTACCTACAACTGTTGATACTGAGAAAGCAGAAATTCATGTTGAGGTAAATTCTTCTTCCCCCCAATGGAGGATGTTAGTGAGGGTGACACGACTGAGAAGGAAGACAATGAAGTTTATTTTGAACATCCTAGAGTTTATACACCACCAATTCCATTCTTTAACGATTAGCTAAGGCAAAGCTTGAACAGAAATATAGGAAGTTAATGAAAATTCTAAAGTACATGCATATCAACATCCCATTCCTAGAGGCCATATCTAAGATCCCTTCCTATGCAAAGTTTCTCAAAGACTTATTGTCTAACAAGAAGAAGGTCATGGTTGTGTTGTCTGAAGAATGCGGTGCCATCTTACAAACCAAGCTTCCTAAGAAGTTCGAAGATCCTGACAGTTTCTCTATCCCTTACTCATCTGGGAACATATCCATTCAAAGAGCATTGTGTGACCTTGGGGCAAGTGTTAGTCTCATGCCGATGTCCATCTGCAAGAAGCTTCATATGGGTGAACTTAAGCTGACATTGATCTCACTCTAGTTAACGGACCGATCAGTCAAGTACCCTAATTGAATCCTAGAAGATGTACCCTCTTGGAATCTTAGAAGATGTACCTCTCCAAGTGGGTACGCTAGTATTTCCATGTGATTTTGTTGCGATGGAGATGGCTAAGGACTCTCAAATCCCATTTATTCTAGGAAGACCATTCCTAGCTACTGTCGGTGCCATGATTGATGTGAAGAGTGGCAAGAACTCTTTGAATGTGGGCAATGATAAGGTGGTGTTCGAGCTCCATAAATCCATGGGGATGCCTTCCACAAGTGATGCCTGCTACCGGATCGATATATTGGAGCATTTGATTAAGAAGAGATCATTGGAGAGCACCTTTCCTGACTCACTATAAATGTGTCTCTCTAGTGATCTGGGTTATGAGCACGATATGAATGCTATGACTGACATGAGAGCCCTTGATGAAGATCCGGCTTACTCTGATGATGAACCTTACTTGGAAATATTGCAGGTGGAGGCACTGAAAAAGGAGAAACTATTCCACCTGAGGTAGAACTAAAACCCATACCCCTTAATTTGGAACATGCCTTTTTGGGTGAAAATTCTACCTATCCTGTTATAGTCAATGCTGCCCTTATGATGCTCAACTTGAAAGTTTGTTCGTTTGTGCTTCGAAAGTATATGAGTGTCTTAGGGTATACCATAGATGATATATGTGGGATCAACCCATCCTTTTGAATGCACAGATTATTACTTGAGGATGGTCATGTCACCTCTATTGAACCCCAAAGGTGCCTCAATCCTAACATGAAAGAGGTAGTGAAGGAAGATATTTTGAAACTGCTAGAGGCGAGTATATTCTATCCTATCTCTGATAGTGCATGGGTTAGCCCGGTTCAAGTAGTTTCAAAGAAAGGAGGCATGACCGTTGTCAAGAATGACAATGATGAGTTGATCTCGATGAGAATGATCACCGGGTGGCAAATATGCATAGATTATGGGAAATTGAATAAGGATACTTGGAAAGAAACACTCCGTCTCCTCTTTATTGATCAAATGCTTGAAAGGTTGGCTAAGCACTCATTCTTTTGTTACTTGGATGGATATTCTGGTTTCTTTAAAATCCATATTCATCCAAGTGATCAAGAGAAGACGATGTTTACTTGCCTTTATGGTATCTTTGCATATCGAAGGATGCCATTTGGATTGTGTAATGTGCCAGCCACCTTTCAAAGATGTACAATGGTTACATTCTATGACTTTGTGGAGCGTATAATGGAAATTTTTATGGATGACTTCTCGGTCTATGGCACCCATTTTGATGGCTGCATGAAAAATTTGACAAAAGTGTTGTAGAGATGCTAAGAAGTCCATCTTGTGTTAAACTGGGAGAAGTGCCATTTTATGGTAGAAGGAGTTGTTTTAGAACATATTATCTCTGCTAGGGTATTGAGGTTGATAGAGCTAAGGTAGAGGTCATTGAAGGTCTATCACTCCCCACCAATATGAAAGGGGTATTGAGGTTGATAAAGCTAAGGTAGATGTCATTTATGGATGACTTCTCAGGCTAGCTAGGGAGGTCGCTGCACACTATATCTTCATTTGATGTGACTCATAGCTCATCGTTAACCAAATCAATGATGGTTACTAGACGAAAAAGGAAGAGCTCTAAGCATATTTTAAGATGTTCCAAACTTTGCTAGCTGGTTTACAGACCTTTCATGTTGAGCATATCCCCTCGGGCCCAGAACATCCCTATTGATATGCAGGCCTGGTTTGCCACTAGGTTAGAAGATGACCTCAAGTCCATTCTAATGGAGGTCTTGGAACACCCAACATGATTTGGAGGAGAGTCTGTCCACTATGCAGGGTCAATCCCGTCTTGGATAGACCCCTTCATCCGGTATCTTCACCACCAAATCCTCCCAGAAAAGTCGAGGCTAGAAAGCTGAGGTGCTGGTTAGTGAGGTACACCCTCCTGAATAACGTCCTCTATACGTAAGGCTACTCATCTTCCTTACTCAGATGCCTTTATGAATAGGAGATCCTATTGGTAATAGAGGAGATACACGAGGAAGTGTGCGATTACCACTATGGGAGCAGATCCTTCACACAGAAGATCTTGCAGACCAGATACTACTGACCTACACTGTGGTAGGATGTCAAATCTTACGTCCAACAATGTGATTCCTGCCAATGCTTCTCCAACATCCCAAGGCTACAACCGAAAGAACTGACTTCTCTTACTCCCATTTGGCCATTAATAAAGTGGAGAGTCGACCTTATCGGACCTTTACCCACTGTAAATGGTGGAGCCTCACACATAATAGTAGCCATCGACTATTACAGCAAATTTGTGGAAGTAACTCCTCTCTCATCTCTAACAGAGACCGATACCATTGTTTTCATTTGGAAAGAGGTGATATGCCGGTTCAGAGCCTCGCACTCCCTAGTCACTGACAATGGAAACAGTTCGACAACACCAACTTCAAAGTAAAGTGTGAGCAATATAGTGTAACGACATGTTTCTATTGTACGTATTTCGTACGTATTTTATTTATGTATTGAATTATTGGAATAATTGCTTTATGATTTTATTTATTATTTTCCTTAGCTCGAACACGTGAACGGACCCCGTAGTTGCAATCCTTTCGACTTCACGATCGCGCTGATATTTTCTTTATTATTTTTGGATAACGTTGAGCCTAGGGGTGAAATTGTAATAATTTTAAATTTTTAACTACATTGATTTTCCTAATCTAATTTAAATCTGATAAATCCAAATATTTTAACTAAATCAATTCCTTAATTCAAATCTTAATCTTCATAAATCATAACGTTTTACTAACCCTTGATATCGCGTTGGAGATATAATCCTAACTCCCCACGATTTGCCGCAGCATATATTCCACTTCATCTTCCTATTTCTTGCAACAACCCTCCCTTATACTGCTGATTCACAAAATCAAAAAAAATCAAAACGAACATCAACAACAATAAGGATCGCAACCAATCACGTTTCCCCTACAAAACAAAACGAGAGGAAATCAAAAATCAAAACGAAGAAAGAAGCAAACCCTTAACTGCAGTCTGTCTCTCCCCCACGGTCTCTCTCTCTCTCTCTCTCTCTCTCTCTCTCTCTCTCTCCCCTTGTCAAATCCTACCCACGGCCGCAAACCCTGACACCCTTCCACCACCCCTCTCCGCGCGCCACCCTCACCTCTCACGGTGATCTCCTCCTCCCTCTCCCCGCACCCTCAGCCTCATCCCTCAACCCCGACGACTCGACGACCGTCCAACCCCCGCTTGAACACCACGTGGCCCTCATACCGCGGACCACCACTTCTCCCTCCTTCAACTTTCGACTGAAACCCTCCCCCTTGTGCCTGCCGCCTGTGCACGTCTTCGGTGGCCATCACCTTCGTCTGACGACTCCCAACACCACCGGCATCACCCCTCCGATCTTCCTCCCCCCTTCGAGCCTTTGGTAGCCCTTAAATCTCGGTGGCAACCTCCTCGAACCCACGATAGTACCTCAAACCCGTGCCCTCCCTGCCACCATCGGACGACCAGCTGGCCGCTGTCACCGTCGCAGTTGGACTGCTGCCACCAGCACCTGCCTCCGGCTTCCCTGCCGTTGCCGTCAAGCCACATCCACCATTCCCTCATGTAATCAAACGCAAAAAAAATAGGGAAACATAAACGGTAAGGTAATATTATATGAGTTATAATATATAAGTTTATTATATATATAAATATATCTATATTACATTTGACAACTGTTTTTGAATCCTAGGGCTGACTAGGACAAGCTGACTAGGACAAACAGGTTGATAGAAAGACGGTTCAGATTTAATCTTGATGAGTGAATGGTTGGGATGATAGTATGCTAAAAATTTGGGGGGAACTTTTGGAGGGGAAACTAAATTATTAGTGCAACATTATTGATATTCGTTTAAATTTAATGCATAAAAAGTTGTGCCATGTACTTGAAACTTGGACCATCCTGAAAATTTAACAATGCTCTGAACCTGGCTAGACCGAAATTTTTGAGTGAAAAAGTTCAGCCTCAAGGGTTGAAGTGGGAAAAAACTAAGATGGGGCCAGGGAGAAAGAGATAGGGTTATCGTGTGGGTTTCTCTGGGGTTGGGTGTGTTTTCACGGGGAGGGAGAGAGACTAAAGGGCGGATGGTACATGACCAGTCGCTGCTCTCTTTCATCTTTCAGCTGATGCTCCATATTGAAAAGAGAGACTAGCCTAATGTTTGAAGAGAGCCATGTTCTCCCCTGAGGTTGGCAGATCAGCGGGAAAATGAAAAGGGAGCTCAAGATCTGAAGAGCCCTGTTCTTCAGCTGCTACTTCACATCAGCGGGGAAGAAGGGAGCCCACAGTTGCCACCCTTGGCGCGCGCTCTCTGTGATCGGGGAAAGGAAGGGACCCATGGCGTGCTCTCTCAGCGGCATTTAGGATGAGCATTGGGATGGCGTTTAACGGGAAGAGCTTGCTGAGGAGCTATGATCTGGTTGCTGCTAGGCCTTTGGATCAGGACGCATTCGATCGGCTCTGCCAAGTCTCAGACATGAGCAAAATTTTGCATTTTGGTGCAAAATTTCTGTTTTTAGTGTTTTATATATGTTGCTTTTAAGTCCCAGGGTTGCATTCTCTACTTATTTTTCAAAAGTCTTTCAAAGTTTGTGGATTTTCTTCCATTTGTCGCAATCATGGTGGAATTTGTATAGAGATAAAGGGCGTAAGTTTTGTGTTCTGTAATTCAATCTGCTTAGCTGACAAGAAAGCTCAATACATTTGCTTTTTATGGCAATATTTCTTAATTCTTTGTTGTAGTATGTAAGCATCCTTTAGAGTCTTTTCTGTTCTTCTTTTTTAAAGCATGTAAGCTCAATTTTTTATTATTTATTTTATTGAGGGCTTACAACTTCGCAAAATTCTATTTTATCTGGTGGTTGAAATTTTAATGAGTTCTAGGGTTTCTCCCCCATTCAATTATTTCGAAGAATTCTATTTTATTCTTCTATTTTATCTGGTGGTTGAAATTTTTTAGTTCTCCAGTTGAGACAAGCTTCTGTGTTGAATCGTTCCTTCCGATGCACAGCTTGACTGCTGCCGCGCTGATGACAACCATGCTTTCTGTGACACGCGGGGGCTACAGATGGCTCGCTGAAGGTGATTTCGTCTCTCTTTAACATTTTGGTTGAATTTTTTGTTATATTTTATCATCAGTTTCTCTCTTTTTTGTTTGTTTGTTTTGTTGGTGGGGTGTGTTAAATTAATCGGGTTTAGTTTGCTGCTTAGTATTTAGCTTGATATGAGGTGGTTACACTTAAAAGATATGAGGTGGGTGTTATTGTGTTTTCACTTAGAAGATCTAACGCTTAGTATTTATCTTCTTGGAGTCCATGTGGTAAACTACGAAGATCAATATGATCCATTTGGATTGAAAAATTTCTCAGGAATCAACACTCACGTAGTCCCTCAGGCTTCATTATCAGTGCCAGAGGGATCACATGCAGGCTTCGATTTTCTTCAAAACACAGAGCAGTATTATGCTTTGATATACAAAAAACCCAGCGGAAAACTGTTGTTTGATGGATTATTTGTTTATGAGATATAATCCCAGTACGAATGAAAGCTGGTGCCTGGTGGAGTCAATCATGGTGCATCGATCATATGCTACTGCTTGCTGATTTGTTAATGAGTTTTTAGTGGTGGCTTTGATGATTGATTTGCAAGGGGTCAAATTGTATGTATCAGATTCCACTAATCATGATTTTAGAGTGGGGTTATTTTATTCAAACTGATGTGGATTGGGATTTAATTATACTTATTGACATACTAAAATATTTCAAATAACACCCCTTACAAAGTGCATGGGAGGCAAAGAGGCCGTTTGGATTTTAGCTCCCGCCCCGGCGGCACCCGTGCCGGCAGTAGTGGTGGAAATATTAACCCGACCCGACCCGAAGACGGCCTCTTGGGCCGGGTATGGGTAGGAGCTAATTTGGGTCGGGTAGAAAACGGGTCGACCTGGCCGACCCAGATAAAATCCGGGTCGGGTACGTGTTTGACCCGTCAACCCAATTGACCCGAATTCCACCCGGTTATAAAGTATTAATAGATAATAAATATTATACACAATTCTTTCAATAGCACCATGTGGCGACTTGGTTACCGCTTCTGAATGTTGGTGTGCTGGTCACGGTTTCGAATCTTAATGGATTCGTTTATTTTTGAAATTTTTGCTTCAAATTTAAGGATAAGATGCATTGAAACAATATAAATTTAATTAAATATCAATTGCTTACAAGAAACATTGTAGCCTGGTGGTTGTGTTCAGTGAGTGTGCATTCCCCCACCCGAGTTTGAGGCCTCCCGTCCGCGTTTTTCTTTGGAATTTAATTTGCATTTTTACTCTTATACTCAACCTGACCACCCCGAAACCGACCTGAACTCGACCCACAAAATGAATCGTGTCGGGTACGGGTAAACCCAGGTTACACCGGATCGGGTACAAGTTTCGAACCATGACCCGTATATAATCCGGGTCGGGTTCTGGTTTACCCATATCCGGGTTGGGTCGAACCCGACTCGACCCGTTTGCCACCCCTAGCCGGCGGCACCTGTGCCGAATGGTGCCTGCTAAATTTTTTTACGCTAATTTATTATTCCATACCTAAAGCGTCCGCACCGAATTTATTGTTCCATACCGAAAGCGTCCGCACCGAATTTATTGTTCTACGCTAATTTGTTGTTCCACGCCGAATGTGTCCTCACCAAATTTGTTGTTTCGTGTCGAAGGTGCCTCCGTCGAATTTGTAGTTTCGCACTAAATGCGCTCATGCCGAAGGCGCCCATGCCGCTAAATATTTTTACACTAATTTGTTGTTCTTTTAAATTTTGTTTGTGGAAATGATTTTTTGGGAAACAATTTTCGCGGGGAAATCTTAAATGAACCGTGCCCGCGGGCACGGGTTATGTATGTATGTATGTATGTATGTATGTTAGCATAAAAAGAGTAATATAATAAATAAACAGTTGTATACATGTATTAATTTCGACACTATTTAATGAAAACCGTTTATATATATTAATCTTGATAGTATTTAATTAACAACAGTGTTATATATGCATAGTTTAAATAAAAATTGATTAGGATTAAGCTAATTGTTTAATATTAAATCCATTAAAGCAGAAAACTCACGCCTCTCGTTATGATCGCCTGGACACCCGAAATCGCCTCGATCAGGCAAGTATTTTACCATATACAATTTTAAGATATAATGTTCAGATCTTAGTAGCTGAAATCATCAAATATCGTTAATACTGTCAATAATAACAATTTCTTATAATCATGTTTGTTTAATAGCATTTGAAATGATTCAATGGACCAGGTGATATGTTTCAATTATACATGTTGATTTGCTTTCACCATCAAATGTTATTAATTATGATATTCACAGTATAATGGAAAACATCAAATGTTATTAATCATGTTTACATCAACATATTAGGTCGAATTTTAATTATCATTCCAAGTGTAATTGACAATTTTATAATTGTGGCCTTATTCCAGTATGGTTGTCAATTTTAGTGGCTGAAATAATATGTTTTCCATTATGCTTGATCGATCACTGTTATTATCATTGATTAATGACATTTGACATGTTATGTTTGATGTTTTAATGATCTGTCCCTTTAGTTTTTGAAGTGGTTATTGCATACTCATTATCAAAGGTTAAACTATCTAGGCAGAGGGCAGGGCATAACCCTTAAGGTATATGTGAACCCATCGAACATAGATGGAATGAAAACTAGTCGATGACTAGACAGAACACTTTGGGGTGGGGTTGGTTCATTGTAGTAGAGTTTGTAAGTGTATCTTGATCATCTTAAGGCTACCTCCATACCACACTAATGGAGGCAAGCCTCTTGACCATTGCCTAGGTTAGGGATGGCAAGAAGCATCACGGTAAACCCCCGATGATAGTGTGCATCAAGAACATTATACTTACTCAGTAATGAACTTATTGGCTAACACAGAGAACTAAAAAATACTCAACTTGCAAACCACCATGACTTTAATGAAATGCAAACCATATATTAACTTTCAGCATGCTCATATTCTTATGCTATGTACATGTTTTCCTTATATGTTCTGACGGTTTCTTGTTTTCCTTTTATACATTATTACTTTTATTACTTTAAAATCTTGTCGAGCTATCTCGCTGACATATATTTCAAATATGATTGTGAAATATATGTTAGGTTCAACGTCAGAGTATCTTGAGGACTACACTTGTGAGGATCCTATCCTAGAGGTAGACCCCGCAAATCAAAGCTACGAGGACGCTGAGGTCCTCCCTACTGAAGACTAGAGAGTTGCGATAGTTTTGCTTTATTAATAATATTGTTGCTTTCAGGTGTGCTGTTTGTTTGAGTATCAGTTGTACAGCCATGCTTGGCCTTAATTTATTTGTGTACTCTGTTTGGACGCTGGAATAAAATTTGTAATAATATTTATGTTGTTTTTGAGTTTGCATGCAAGAACCTGATTTGCTAAACACAACGTTTATTGTGCTTAAGTCAGAGAATAAAAAAAATACGTCTTCTTTGCTTTAAGCACATGCGGACTTGCTCACGTTCTTGCTCCCAAATACAATGGGAAGCGGGGCGTGACAGGTTTTAGTGGTGGCCCATGCAAGTCCTCTTGCATTCTGTGAAATACTTCAGAAACATTATAGATATCATTACTAACCAGATTGTTTAAATAAACTTGTACACAAATGTTTATTTCTGCTTCTCTTTTCAGCATGGCAGGCAGACGGTACACTCGGAACGGAAATGGAGCCAATGAAAGTGGTGTTCCCGACATCAACGAACTCATGTGTGTTATGAGAGGGATGTTGAAAATTCAACAACTAATACAGCAAGGACAACAGCCTGCACAACCTGTACCGCCTCCTCCTCGGGCTGAACATGGAGCCAAGCAGTTTCGGGAGTTGAACCCGAAGAGCTTCTCTGGAAGAGAATGTTGAGTATTGGACTTCTCCCTACTTGGTGTTGATGATGAGCAAACATAAATACTTGTGACTAATCCCTTATTTACAGTTAATCCTTTTCCTAAGCATATCATAAAGATCAATTAGCAATGGATGTCACTCAAGGATCAATCAAAGCATGAAAAGTGGATTGGATGATGTATGAAGCTCCTAGAAGTCTTCAAGCCCATTCTTTGGATAGAAGAGAGGTTATTTCAAGATGCAATCTGTTTATTCTCTTCTAGTATGTAGCTTAGAAGTAAAACTATGTTGGAGCACACACACATCTTTATTTCTGTCCTAGAAAATCATTAGATCACTTTTCCTATGCCTTCAATTCACATTTCTTAAGTATGTGCATTTTGGGATTTCAACAGGCGGCTGCTGAATGTTTACATGTGCTTGTCTCCTAATAGTCGCCTGTGATTTGTTCTATAGTCGTCTGTTTTGCACATACATTATCAATTGGTTTTTGGGCTTTCAGCTTTAACTTTATCCAGGCGACTGCTGTACAAAACATAGGCGCATGTCCAAGTTACATGTGCCTATGATTGGTTAGTCAGTCACCTGTCTCTTTCCTGTCCAAAGAACATTTTCTTCTTCATGTGGCTAGACGACTGATGTTGTATTGACAGTCACCTGCCCAAGGCATAGGCGGATGTGAATGCTTCAATAGTCACTTGTCTATTCTTTCTTTGCAACTGCTCTATGGAAAGTTTCACTTATTAGGGACAGACGATTGATGTTGGTTTCACAGTCGCCTACCCATGGCACAAGCACCTGTGAGTTCCACATCAGTCGCTTGTCCTGTCTTCCCAAAACTTTCTGAGTTTTCTCAACTTATTCATGTTTCGGCCAGTTGACTGTAGAAGGGTTTTCAGTCGCATGTTAGGTTTACATGCACCTGTCAGACATTCATCAGTCGACTGTCCTACGTGGTAAGTTACCATTTGAATTCTCACATACCCTCTGGCACAGTGCAGCAGTCGACTGTTGGTTCTTCATCAGTTGACTGTCCTACGTGGTAAGTTACCATTTGAATTCTCACCTACCCTCTGGCACAATGTAGTAGTCGATTGTCGAGTGTGTAAATTCTATCCGTTGGCTGTTTCTCCATAGATTTCAAAGGGGGTTTCGGGGATTCTGTTTGAGGGGTTTAGAGAACCTATAAAGAGAGCTTCTACTATTCCATTGAGGGGTTACTCATCTTCTTGATTATCTCTTGAAAACCCCTAGCTTTCATCTTCAAGTTTTTCAAAGCTCTCAAATTCAAAAGCCCTAGATTTCCAATCTCATTCTCTCTTGCTCTCCAACCTAGAATCAAAGTGATATCCTCTAGGCAATTAGTGGTGACAAGAGAAAGGGCTTTTCTCTCTTCTAGGAAGAGACTTCAACAGACAACACACTTGCTCCTTCAAATTCTACTCAAGGCATAAGTGATTGTAAGTGTTGCTATTTCATTATTTCATATTTTTCGATATTAGTTTAACTCTTGGTTTGTGAGAGTGGTTTTCTTGATCCCAAGTTGTGGGAGTCAAGGACATCGATTGTGTTTCGATTTCACTTATAGGGTTGCTACAAGTGGGTTTAAAGGAAACCTCAAGTTAGGGTTCTAACTTAAGTATCTGTAGGTATCCGGGTGGAAGGGACGTAGGATTACCGGGAACAAGACGGTAGTTGACTTGGGTAATCCCAACCCTTAAAACATACTTTGTGTTAGCATTGTTTCATTTTGGGTTTATTTATAATTTCGCATTTATTGTTGGTGAGGAATTTAAATTGGTATAACTATCGTTTAAATTTTATAAACACTACTCAACCCCCCTTCTAGTGTTTTCCTCATTGTCAGGGTCCTTACAATTGGGACCAAAGCAAAGGTTTTTTAGCTATGGCATCCAACAACAACAACAACGTTCCTCCACCTCATTCATACAACAATCACGATCGTGATGGTGCGTTTACCGTCTTCAAAGGATAATCAACGGTTCGTCCTCCGCGCTTCAATGGCACGAATTTCGGCTATTAAGTGCCAGATGGAGATGTTTCTTCGGAGTGATTCTCTATGGAGAACCCTCCATAAGGAATATGTTGAACCCTCCGAAGAGGATTTTGACAAATGGACTCCCTCCGAGAAGTCCGCCGAAGTGAACAATGCCAAGGCAATGAACGCTCTTCATTGTGCATTGGATCTGGATGAGTTTAATAAGATATGAACATGTAAGAGTGCATATCAAATATGGAACCATCTATTCGTTGCCCACGAGGGAACGAACAAGGTAAAGTTGTCTAAATTATATGTTGCAATACAAAACTTCGATATGTTTCATATGCAGGATAATGAGATCATTACAACGATGTACGGACGCTTCACCGACATCACCAATGAGCTTGAAGCTCTTGGACAAGTTTACATCGAACAAGAAAAGGTGAGAAAGATAATCATGGATGACCTCAAAATGGGAAAGAAGAGCAAGCGCCATTGAGGAGGTCAATGACATGAAGAATTACACTGTGATGAATCTCATCGGTACTCTCATGTCTTACGAAGTAAGAAGAGAGAACCGAATGAATATTAGAGCAATGATGAACCCAATGGAGGCCAAGAAGAAAGCGTTAGCATTCAAGGCTACTTCTTCATCCTCCAATAATGAAGAATCCTGGACCGAAATGGACTTGGAAGAAATGGCACAAATGGCGAAGAAGTTCCAACGCTTCTTTCGCAAAGGTAAATTTCCTTTCAAAACTAAATTTTATTCCACTAATAATACCTCATCTCTTTGTTTTAAGTGTAACAGGTCGGGGCACATCAAGAAGGATGCCAAATGCTTAGAAACAAAGAAAAGTGGAAAGCTCCAAAGTACCACAAGTCCGACAAATACAAGAAGGATAAGAAGAAAGGACTTATTGGGACGTTCGATGCTTCAAGCGGAGATTCCTCTAGTGAATCCAAGGAAGAAAAGGGTGAGAGTGCACATATGTGCTTCATGGCCCGAGAAGATCCACTCTCCGATGAGAGTGATAGTGACAACGATGAACCCGAGGTAACCATGGATGAACTTTGTATTGCTAACGAAGAATTATTTTCTAAGTATCAATCGTTTATGCTTAGATATAATATTTTAAAGAAATCCAATGTTAGCAAATCATCCATGCCATGCATCATCAACATTGACACCATTGTTGATACACTTACACTTGAGAAAGCCACTTTAGTTTCTCAAAATGACATCTTGAGAAATGAGGTGAAATCCCTCAAATCTCAACTAGATCAAAGCTATTCCAAAGATAGTATTGATCTAGCTTCACATAACATACAATTGGGTATTGAGAATGATTCTCTTAAAACCCAAGTGCACGAGCTCAAAACACGAGTGTCCACTTTGAATACCAATATTTCTTCTTTTAAGGAGAAATATGTGCTCATGTCCTTCCAAGTTAAGAGATTTAACAAAGGAAAAGGGCAATTGGATGAATTGCTTGCAAACCAATTTCCGGCCACAAATCGTGTTGGACTCGGGTATGTGGAAGCAAATGCATCCAAATCTCGCATCTCCTATAGTGGTATAACTATAGATTTTGTGAGGCCATCCTCCGGTGCATCCACTAGTGGTGTCAAAAACATTATTGGTAGCAAACCTACCAAGAAGGCCACCACGTCATAATCTCCTTCTTTTGGCAAGAAACCCACTAAGGGTGGAAACCAAAAGAAAGGTCATGCATATATGTACACCAAATCTCATACACGTAGGAAATCTCCTACTTCATATGTGGACACGAATGACACATTTTATGCTCCACACCCACGGACACGTGTAAACCCACACATGAGAAATACTCATGCACGTGCTCTTACACATTCATATGTTCATACACATCTTCCTTCTATGTATGCTCATCCACCTCATCGTATGCATGCTCCATATGTTGCATATAACATGCATGCTCCTAATTTTGCATATAACGCATATATGTCTCATACTTATCCACCTCCATCTTCATATGCTAAATTTCTTGCTCCTAGGAAGTACTCACCAAATAGAACTTAACCAAATGTGCATGCAACTAGGAAAATGACACCCAAAACATACACAATTTAGGGTCTTAAGAACAATAGCATAAATTATATGAATGCTTATGCTAACTCCTATTTTAGCGATGTGGTAAATAGTGGCAATTATGTTAGAAAGCGAAAGTCCACTTGGAGTTGGCTTCCAAAGGGTTAATCCCCTTGGACCTAACAAAGCTTGAGTACTATGAGCTTATGGTATATAATGTAGGTACACAAGAACAAGAAAGAGAGCAATAAAAGTTATATAGTCTTTAAAAAGAAAGGATGGATACTCGATAGCGGATGATCCAAACACATGACGGGAGATCCCACATTGCTCTCCGAAGTGATTAGCATCAAGGATGGTGCAACGGTCGCTTTTGGAGGCAACCAAAAGGGAACCGTAATTGGAGTAGGCAAACTCGGTAATCCTCCCAAACCACTTATTACAAATGTTTATTTAGTTAGTGGCTTATGTCAAAACCTTATCTCTATTAGTCAACTTTGTGATAAGGGTTACAATGTTAACTTTGGAGAGGGTATGTGTAAAATTGTAGATATTGATTCACATGTTTTATTTACCGGTATTAGGCGTAAAAACGTTTATTATTTGAGCTTGCCTAAAACCATAGAACATTGCTTAGTTGCTAATACAAATGAACAACTATTATGCCATCGCCATTTTGGTCATGTTCACTTTAAGCACTTATATAAGTTAGCTAAGCATGATCTTGTTAAAGGTTTTCCGAAAATAGTTTTTAATAAGAAAAAATTTTGTGATTCATGTCAAAGAGGTAAACTAAGTAAATCGTCTTTCAAACTTAAAGAAGGCATAACTTTTAAAAGGCCCCTAGAATTACTTCATCTAGATTTATTTGGGCCAACTAGAACCGCTTCTTTAGGTAATGCTCATTATGGATTAGTTGTCGTTGATGTCTTCTCTAGATTTACTTGTGTTTCATTTTTAACCAATAAAAATGAAGCCTTAGAGGAGTTTACCATATTTGCAAAGAAAATTCAAAATTTCTTAGGATTCACCATTATCACTATTCATAGTGATCATGGAGGAGAATTTGAGAATGAATTTTTCACTAAGTTTTTTGATGACACCATAATTATTCACAACTTTTATTTTCCTCGCGCACCACCACAAAATGGTGTTGTTGAGAGAAAGAATAGGACCCTAATAGAGTGTGCCTGCACCATGCTCTATGATAGTTGATGTGTCCATATTTTACATCTTTTTCATAGCATCATGACATCGCATTCCATGCCATTTTTGCATTCAAATCCCATATTTTCCTACGATATCGCATTTCTAACGTTATATTCGAGTTTCGTAGTGTTTCATGAATTTTCAGGGATTTTGGAGCGATTTAGGACCCGATCTGGGTATGGACACATCTGACATGCCCGTGAGCTTGTTGGCGAAGCTCTATAGGAGTTCACCGAGTTTTGGAAGCCATGGAGGAGTGGAGGAGAGAGTGGAAGAGAGAGCAGAGGAGAGGAGAAGCTTCAACAGCTTCAGGAAAAGATTTCCCAGGTGACTCGACCGAGCAGAGCAGCTGCTCGGTCGAGCAGATGCAAATGAAGAAGCGGAAGCTGATAAGCGAATTGCTCGGACCGAGCACCTATGTGATCGGTCAAGCAGTGCCAACTTTCGAAGCTGAAGCAGCTTCCTTGCACAGCCCGAGCAGTTCCTTTGGCGCCCGAGTCAGCTGTTTGCTCGACCGAGCAGAGCTGACTCGGGCCGTGCAGATAGAGTGAAGACTTTGAAGGATTGCGATTCACTGTCGTGCTTGGTCGAGCAGTACAGCTGCTCGGCCCGAGCAACCCACCGAGCAACCTACTGCTCGACCGAGTCACCTACTCGGTCGACGATGCTGAAGGCCATTTTTGGAAAGATTTTGGGAGCGGCTGTTGTGCGTTTTTGGGGGAGTGAAGTCTAGGAGCTGCGATAGCGTTAGGGGGCGATTCATTCTTAGTTTTTGAAGTGAATTTTGGAGAGGAGATTAGGAGAAAACTTGTTAGATCTAGATTAATTTTGTTGAAGATTATTGGATCGAATATATTGGAAGTTTATTTGCTATTTCTCGCGTTCTTGGAATCTTGGTTTTTCTTTGAGATCTATTACTCGCTGTAAGTTTCTAAAGCTTTATTCTATCAATTGCCATGATGTTTTCTCTCCTAAAAATTGTGTTTTTATTCGTCAATAACGTCATGAGTGAGTAGTCTTTTCTAGGGTTGATGGGCTAGCCCTAAGACCCTAGGGGGGAGATGTAGATCTGGATCCCTAGGTTAAATTGGGAATCTAGGGAAGTATTTAGGGCGATCCTACCGAATCCCCGGGATAATTCGTACTGAGATCATGCCCACGGTCTGTGGAATTGATGCGCTTAAGGGGTATCCCTGGGATTCGAATAGGAAAATCGGTGGATCCAACCAAGGCTCGTGACCATGGCCGGCTCGTGCCATGAGGGGATTCACCGACGAACTATATCGCTACGTTATCGGCTACCGCTATTGCTTCAACGAGAGCTACCGAAATACCTCGCAATTCTAATCCATGAGAGTGGTATGAATTGGGAGATCAATCCCCTAACCCTAATGTAACGTAAGGATCCTATTCCAACGTCGATCCCCGACGGTCTTAGCGGTGATCCCTAACGTCCTAGTCCTTTTTATTATTAAACCAACAACAACACAACAACCAATTCTCTCAACCCGATAGCTATCTCACTTCGAGAAATAGAAGTAAGCTGAGAACCCAATTACACTGTCACCGTCCCTGTGGGATTCGATATCTTTTATACTACAATTTGACACTGTCCGCTTGTGGATAGAGACCGGATTTGACACCTAGGGGCCATACCACGCCCGGCGATCATGACACTACCGGGTGGAATCTAGGTTTAGGTTTCGGGTGCATCAAGTTTTTAGCGCCATTGCCGGTGATGGAAATAGTGTTATCTCAGTTTACTTTTACTTTGAGAAGTTTGCTTGCAAATCTAATCATTCCTTATCTCTCTGCCATTTTTATTCTTTTATTTACCATAGTGCTACTAATGGTATTTGTCCGAGTTGTTTTGGTGCATGAACACTCGCTTCGGGGCATTTAATCAAGAGTTATTGTTCGACCCCGAGATCGAGAAGACGTCAAGGGCTTTGAGGGCCTCAAGCAGACATCAATCTCCCGCTGCCCAGATGGCAGACAACAATACTCCTCCTCCTTGCACCGGGTCCATCAGAGACCATATGAAGCCGACGTTTGGAAACAACTCGTCTATCCTTAGACCGCAACTGGCGATGGCAAGCTTCGTGCTAAAAACGGGGCTAATAAATCTGATGCAGCTGGATCCCTTTCACGGGCACCCTCATGAGAACCCCAATCACCACATTGATACTTTCCTTGCAAAGTGTGATACTTTCAAGGCTAAGGATGTGAGTGATGATGCTGTCAAGATGCGCTTTTCCCATTCACTCTGAGGGATAAAGCCTCGTACTGGCTACAGGCCCATCCTCCCAACCATTTCACCACATGGGAGAAGCTGGCACTCGCCTTCGTGGATAAATTCTATCCACCCTCGAAGACGGTGCGAATCCAGGGGGCCATCTCAAACTTCAACCAGCTCCTGCAAGAGTCGCTTTATGAGGCATGGGAGAGGTTCAAGGACCTTCAACATCAATGCCCTCACCACGGGATCCAGCCTTGGGACTTGGTGCAGAGTTTTTATAACAGGCCGCAGTCCAGCACCAAGATGATAATAGATGCTGCGACGCAAGGTGCCTTGCTTGACAAATCTCCTAAGGAGGCCATAGATTTGCTAGAGCATATGGAGGCCAACAATCAGCAATGGAGTGAAGAACGAACCATTGTGACCCGGACTCTTGAGGTCAAAGCTGCCAGCCACTTGGACGCTCACATCTAGACATTGTGCAAACAAGTGGCTAGGATTGATTATACCTAAACTCTTTATACTCTTGATTATACCAGATAGGTGGTTGGTTATCATCGTATTATTACTCTTTACAAACTGAAGTTCGTAGTTTTGCAGGTCAGTTGTCCCGTGGATTCGATACCTGGACTCACCAGGATATTACTTGTTCGATCTCCTGCGCTTGGGAGTAGTGCTCACATCATTTGAGACAAGGCAAGTTTTTGGCGCCGTTGCCGGGGATAACAGTACTTGCGATCTACGATTTCAGTTCATTTCGAGGAACATTCGGTGAGATCCTTCCATCTTATAGTTTAGGATTTTTTTAGTTTTTTCTTTTGTTTTCTCTTTATAAAAAAAATTTTCAAAAAAAATACAGGATGTGAAATCGATGGAGGATGTGGAATATATAGGAGGCATGAATTTTTATCGTACAAACGCTTGGTATGATGCAGAGTACGACATTGCACACCAACATATGAAGGAGAAGCTTAAGATTGTTGATTTTAATCAGAATGATTGTGAAAATTTCTTTCAGGCCTGGAGGAGGTTCACAGACATAACATCGAGCTATCCGCAGCATGAGTTCACAAAGAAAGAGCTTATGGAGTCCTTCCTAGGTAGACTACGACCACAGCTGCAGGAATTCTTGGGAGTCATGACACCGACAGAGGAGTGGAATTATATGGAGTCTTTACAAGAGAATGAAGAAATCATGAAAGAGACTTCAGAGTGCGATTCAACGGAGCCTTCAAGCCTTGATCAAGGGGAGCAAAGCATAGACGTACCATTGCAATCCTTGAAAGAGGAAGTTTACTTGCTCATTCAGTCACAGGAGGCTACATCCCATTAATTCTAAGAAAACTTCCTTGCTCGGAGTCGGCAAATTCAGCGATCCATTGAAAACCTTACTTCCATTGCCACTTGCTTAGAAGAAAATAATTATTCTGAAATTCGATTTCAAGAATCTAATATGAGTACATCTTCTATTGCAGGTATATCGAGCGAGCCATGGCATGATGAAGTCACGAATGAAAATATCAACATGGCAGGAAGTGTGTGCAAAAGAGAGGACGAGCTAGCAATTTTGGATGAACAGGAGGAGGAAATAGCGAGGGACATAGGTTTAGAGATCATCGCTATTGAGCCCGAACCACTTCTTCCCCCAGTTGTTTCCCAAAATCATTCATCCCTCTCCCGAATGATTAAGCATCATACCGATAGTAGTGCATATCTTTCAGGGAGTAGTCATCAACATGCTTTACTTTACTTTACTTACTTTGATGACTACATATGGAATATTTTTGTTGAAAGGAATTTTAAACTAATTTGGACTGGCATAACTCATCTCTTGCAGGACATTGGTATACAGCTTATAGAGATGCTTGGAGTAGTGTTGCTTGGGTCCAATTTAGCTTTTGGAGGAAGGATACTTGCCGAGGAGCGAAGAAGCAAATTGAACAACTTCCTCCACCATTAAAGATTCGGGATCCACCATTTGTCCACAGTGTGTTCTTTCCAGTAGTGTAGATTTTATATGCTTTCTAGGTTGCTTGCTTGAATAAACTCGTACCCTTTTCGACATTGAGGTCAATGTCCATCTTTAGTTGGGGGGTGTTTGCGAGACCTTACGATTTTTTTTTCAAAAATAAGGCAAAAGAAAAGAATAATTCACCAATCTCATCTTTTAAAACTCCTTCTTATACCACAAATGCGAATGATTATGCGTTATTTGAGTTCTAAAAATTGTTTATGGCATGAATTAATTTTTATTCCTTCATGGAATTACCGTTAACATGCTATTCATGAAAATTTTCAATTGTCATGATTAATATCTCGAAATAGCTTGAATTTATTTCATGCATGCTATGGTGAGGAAAAAGCTTAAGTATACACGATTCATTAGAATAGTCTTCAAGTTGAAGAGGAATTTGGCCATTGTTACTAATGTTTATGTTCATATTTATGGGTGTTGAGTTGCTTACAAAGAGAAAAAAAGGAGAAAAAATGATGAAACAACAAAAACAATGAATGAATAAGTGTGTCACTAAATAAATAACTTGGTTGGCTCGAGTAGTACAGTCCGAGGGGTCCTTTTTGGCTTAATGCCCTATTATCGTCTGATTTGGGAGCCATTGACCGAAAACTCACTCATTTGATGGAGCAATCCAAGTTATACATTTTTTCGCAAATGTTGCTTGATGCGCGTTACGCGGAACTAAGAAAAAAAAAGAAATGGTGAATGAACCAAGCCACTTCAACGCCCATGTTTTGAACGATCATTTTAAGATGCCAATTCCTTGGAAACAAGAAAACTAGAACATAACAACGTGTTATACTTTCGCTTGCGCGAAATGATGCTTGCATGTTGTTTATTCAAATTAAATTAGAGAAAATATCATGTGATTGATCTTGTTCATGGATTGTGTATATTGATGGTCAAAATCATGTTGGAAAGCGTATTATTGAGCCATGCCATAAGCGATTGCTAGAATTTATTGTTTTAGTAATCATTGGACTTCATCGCTCTTTTTGCTAGGGACTAGCAAATCGCTAGTTGGGGGGTGTGATTCGGGTTGAATATTGCATATTAAACACCCTATTTAGCCATATCTTGTGTTCATATAATGCTTAATTGGTCTCTAATACGTTCATATTTTGTATATCGTCATTTATTAGAGAAATCACTTGATTCGAGCACAAAACTGCAATAAACTGAGTATTTCTGTACTTTTTTTATTTTTTATGGCTAGGTCTCGATCTCACGATTCCAACGACTATTTATTTGTAATTTTCTGAGATTTGTGCTAATTTCTGTGATTTATTAAATGCAAAATACCAATTATAAGGAGAAATACGGCCGAAATATGTTGGAAATGCGAAAATACAGTATCCACTCATCGGGGCACCACGTGGCAGCATCTGGTGTTTTCCCTCTCGAATCGGACGGCAGCGCAGCAATCATCTGAGCGAGCGACGCGGCGAAATCGGTATCGCCCGATCTTCATCCTAAGGCCAATAAGAGCGGATGACATGACTATCTCGTGGCCAGCCGATCTCAATCCAACGGACGTGATGAGCCCCAGCTGTAAACGAGAATGCGGACGACGTGGTCACATGCTGACCGTTGGATCTCGATCCAACGAGCCGCATGCAAGCAAAAACGAAGAGCGACGTGGCTATTCCTTGGCCGTCCGATATTAATCCAACGGTTGAGCGTCAACCCGCAGCGAACGAGAAGCGGGCGTTTTGCATGGCGACGTGGCGACGTGAGATCCGTTCGATCTCTCGATCGAACGGAGGTGATTCAACTTCGAGGTGATTTCGAAGATCAAGCGGATGCGGGCGCAATCGAATGGCAGACCCGTTTAGATGGCCACGTGTCGGCTCCTCAACGAATCCCGCCATTTGATGGACGGCTTTGGTTTGAAGCGGCGAGTGGAGCGGGTTTGAGTGTGATTTTGGTGCGGGTATAGACCCGATAGCGACATTAAACCCGCAATCTAAGTATATAAGGTATTTTTAGGGTTTTGGGGCATATTCTGGCGTATTTTGGAGCTTTTGAAGAGGCCACTGCGTGTATTCTTCGGAGAAAAGTTGCTGATAAATTCTAGAGCCTATTTACCCTATTTCCAGAGAGTTTGGGTGCCTAACTTGGAGTTTTGGTGATAGATTCTTGAACTTAAACTCCGTATTTGATGATTTTTCCTTGTATTTCGCTATTTGAACGATGTATTCTCTTATGAAATCTGATTTTTATTGCACCATGATTGGCTAAATTACTTGTGCTATGGTTGTGACGTAATTAGGAGTATGTAGTCGATGAATTTCATGTCTTTAGCCCTATTATCATGTCAAAATTGCTCGTAATGTTGATTTCTACAACGTATTTGTTGGGTATTGCTTATGGTCGATATTATTTATGTTCCCTACGGCTAGGCCCTGATAAGGCTAGCTAATTCATGTTCTCTAATCTGAACATATCGCTGCATTTAATGTTCAATGAAATCAATGTTGCTAGTGATACGTATACGGCTATTTTGACTAGTTATCGTAGGACATTGGTATACAGCTTATAAAGATGCTTGGAGTAGTGTTGCTTGGGTCCAATTTAGCTTTTGGAGGAAGGATACTTGCCGAGGAGCGAAGAAGCAAATTGAACAACTTCCTCCACCATTAAAGATTCGGGATCCACCATTTGACCACGGTGTGTTCTTTCCAGTAGTGTAGATTTTATTTGCTTTCTAGGTTGCTTGCTTGAATAAACTCGTACCCTTTTCGACATTGAGGAAAATGTCCATCTTTAGTTGGGGGGTGTTTACGAGACCTTAGGATTTTTTTTTTCAAAAACAAGGCAAAAGAAAAGAATAATTCACCAATCTCATCTTTTAAAACTCCTTCTTATACCACAAATGCGAATGATTATGCGTTATTTGAGTTCTAAAAATTGTTTATGGCGTGAATTAATTTTTATTCCTTCATGGAATTATCGTTAACATGCTATTCATGAAAATTTTCAATTGTCATGATTAATATCTCGAAATAGCTTGAATTTATTTCATGCATGCTATGGTGAGGAAAAAGCTTAAGTATACACGATTCATTAGAATAGTCTTCAAGTTGAAGAGGAATTTGGCCATTGTTACTAATGTTTATGTTCATATTTATGGGTGTTGAGTTGCTTACAAAGAGAAAAAAGGAGGAAAAAAATGATGAAACAGCAAAAAAATGAATGAATAAGTGTGTCACTAAATAAATAGCTTGGTTGGCTGGAGTAGTACAGTCCGAGGGGTTCTTTTTGGCTTAATGCCCTATTATCGTCTGATTTGGGAGCCATTGACCGGAAACTCACTCATTTGATAGAGCAATCCAAGTTATACATTTTTTCGCAAATGTTGCTTGATGCGCGTTACGCGGAACTAAGAAAAAAAAAGAAATGGTGATGAACCAAGGGACTTCAACACCCATGTTTTGAACGATCATTTTGAGATGCCAATTCCTTGGAAACAAGAAAACTAGAACATAACAACGTGTTATACTTTCGCTTGCGCGAAATGATGCTTGCATATTGTTTATTCAAATTAAATTAGAGAAAATATCATGTGATTGATCTTGTTCATGGATTGTGTATATTGATGGTCAAAATCATGTTGGAAAGCGTATTATTGAGCCATGCCATAAGCGATTGCTAGAATTTATTGTTTTAGTAATCATTGGACTTCATCGCTCTTTTTGCTAGGGATTAGCAAATCGCTAGTTGGGGGTGTGATTCGGGTTGAATATTGCATATTAAACACCCTATTTAGCCCTATCTTGTGTTCATATGATGCTTAATTGGTCTCTAATACGTTCGTATTTTGTATATCGTCATTTATTAGAGAAATCACTTGATTCGAGCACAAAACTGCAATAAACTGAGTATTTCTGCACTTTTTATATTTTTCATGGCTAGGTCTCGATCTCACGATTCCAACCACTATTTATTTGTAATTTTCTGAGATTTGTGCTAATTTCTGTGATTTATTAAATGCAAAATACCAATTATAAGGAGAAATACGACCGAAATACGTTGGAAATACGAAAATAAGGTATCCACTCATCGGGGCACCACGTGGCAGCATCTGGTGTTTTCCCTCTCGAATCGGACGACAGCGCAGCAATCATCTGAGCGAGCGACGCGGCGAAATCGGTATCGCCCGATCTTCATCCTAAGGCCAATAAGAGCGGAGGACATGGCTATCTCGTGGCCAGCCGATCTCAATCCAACGGACGTGATGGGCCCCAGCTGTAAACGAGAATGCGGGCGACGTGGTCACATGCTGACCGTTGGATCTCGATCCAATGGGCAGCAGGCGAGCAAAAACGAAGGGCGACGTGGCTATTCCTTGGCCGTCCGATATTAATCCAACGGTCGAGCGTTAACCCGCAGCAAACGAGAAGCGGGCGTTTCGCATGGCGCCGTAGCGACGTGAGATCCGTTCGATCTCTCGATCGGATGGAGGTGATTGAACTTCGAGGCGATTTCGGAGATCAAGCGGATGAGGGCGTAATCGAATGGCAGACCCGTTTAGATGGCCACGTGTCGGCTCCTCAACGAATCCCGCCATTTAATGGACGGCCGTGGTTTGAAGCGGCGAGCGGAGCGGGTTTGAGCGTGATTTTGGTGCGGGTATAGACCCGATAGTGACATTAAACCTGAAATCTAAGTATATAAGGTATTTTTAGGGTTTTGGGGCGTATTCTGGCGTATTTTGGAGCTTTTGAAGAGGCTACTGCGCGTATTCTTCGGAGAAAAGTTGCTGATAAATTCCAGAGCTTATTTTCCCTATTTCTAGAGAGTTTGGGTGCCTAACTTGGAGTTTTGGTGATAGATTCTTGAAATTATACTCCGTATTTGGTGATTTTTCCTTGTATTTCGCTATTTGAATGATGTATTCTCTTATGAAATCTGATTTTTATTGCACCATGATTGGCTAAATTACTTGTGCTATGGTTGTGACGTAATTAGGAGTATGTAGTCGATGAATTTCATGTCTTTAGCCCTATTATCATGTCAAAATTGCTCGTAATGTTGATTTCTATGACGTATTTGTTGGGTATTGCTTATGGTCGATATTATTTATGTTCCCTACGGCTAGGCCCTGATAAGGCTAGCTAATTCATGTTCTCTAATCTGAACATATCGCTGCGGTTAATGTTCAATGAAATCAATGTTGCTAGTGATACGTATACGGTTATTTTGACTAGTTATTATCGAATCATCTTCCGACGTCTTCACGCCTTGACCAGGTGAAGCATTGTGTGATATTAAAAGACATGATATTTCAGCGATTATAAACTCCTAATGAAATCATAACCGTAGCACATTCATCTCGTTTAGGGTGCCATAATCATTGATTTTGATATCTTTTCGCCCTATTTGAATTGTATAATTGCGTATTTTGTCAATTTCTTTATATATCTTGTTTGGGTATGTTATACGGAGACGTGTGCATGCTTGAATCGAATCTGATATTTGCGGACTTATTCGAGATGCATGTTTATTTTCCTTATGAAATTGACGTTATACGTGATTAATTCTTTGGAAAATTTTTATGCGCTTGATCGACATATTGTCCGACATCCTCGCGCCCTGACCAGACGAAACGTTGAGTTATAGAAAAGGTATTAATAATCATTGATTACACCCACCCTAATGAATTCATACCGGAGTCACCGTAAATATCGTAGGATTTTCTTTTGTTATTCTAAACTCTTTATACTCTTGATTATACCTGATAGGTGGTTGGTTATCATCGTATTATTACTCTTTAAAAACTGAAGTTCGTAGTTTTACAGGTCAGTTGTCCCGTGGATTCGATACCTGGACTCACCAGGATATTACTTGTTCGATCTCCTGCGCTTGGGAGTAGTGCTCACATCATTTGAGACGAGGCAGCTATGCGCCAAATCCGCCTCGATCAAATCTGGAGGCCACATTGGAAACTTTCATGAGTGGCCAAGCCCAGTACCAGGACACTTCCACCCAGTTCAAGAGCATAAATACTTCTCTAGATGAATTGAGCGGCCAGATGTCCTAGCTTTTGAAGAACCATGGAAGGTTGTCCTCGCAACTGGAGACAAACCCAAGGGCCCAAGCGAATGCTGTGGTTTCTGTCACCACACGTGGAGGACGGGCAACTGACCCCGTCATGGTCCCGATTGTAAATAAGGAAAGGGTCATTGCTCAAGAAGCCGTTGTTGACGGTGATAGAGAAGAGGCTACTAAAGAGCCTACAATTGATAAGGAGAAGGTAGATCCACCGTCCATCACACCGACTACAACGTCGTCTCCTGTTGATGCTGCAAAGAACAAAGCTAGCCGACCTCCCCCACCATACCCATAGAGGCTGGCCTTAGCCAAGATGGAGAATAAATACTTCAAATTCACGGAGTTGCTGAAGGGAATCAAGCTAAATATCCCATTCATGGATGCTATCACGGAGATCCCTATCTATGCCAAGTTTTTAAAGGATCTGATCACGGGGAAGAGGAGGCCTGAAGAGATAAAGCTCAAGGAGGACTCCACATCCGTTATAAAGAATCATCTCCCCGGAAGCTACCGGATCCGGAGAGCTTCACCGTGCCGTGCTCCATCGGAGGGATGCCCATCAGCTGAGCTTTGATTGATCGAGGGGCTAGCATCAGTTTGATGCCCCTCTCTATATTTGAGAGATTGCAGACCGGAAGCAAACTAGAGCCGACGAATATGTCCATCCAGCTTGCGGACCATTCGGTCACTTACCAGGTGGGCATAGCCAGTGACATTATTTTCCAAATACCCCCTGGGTTATGTGTTTCCGTTGACTTCGTTATCATGAACATGCCCGAGGGCGGGAGCTCTCAACTTATATTTGGCCGCGGCTTCATGGCGACGACCAGTGTTTTGATTGATGTCCGAGAAGGGACTCTCTCGCTGAATGTGGGGAACATCGAAGCTGAATTTAGGCTACAGAAGCCGATAAGAGAACATGCTCGTGATGAAGGAGCTAGCTACTTGGAGCTCCTGGAAGATGAAGTTATAGGAGATTTTTCTTCTGAGGGGGTCATGAATGACCCAATGAGAACAGGAATTGACGATGACGACGACCCAACCTACCACAAAGCGGTCGTCGCCTACATCCAAGTTTTGGATGAGGAAATTTTAAAGCATTCTTCAAATCATGAAGAACAGGAGGACATAGGCTACACAAATGAGAAGCTTGAAGTGGACGGATACCAAGTACCGCCGGACTGCCATCGGCAAGAATGACGCGCGAATCCTGCGTGCACCAAATGACAATTGATAAACCAAAGGGAGTCGAGCTCATGACTCAAAACGAGCGCTTATTGGGAGGCAACCCAATCTCTTGTATCTTAGACAATCTTTTTCAATTTTTTGTTTTTATTCTACCTATTTTAGAAAACCACACAAAAACGTTGTTTATTTCCCGTAAAACTATCAAACCATAAAAATTTGATGAGTTCTCTCTCTGTACATGTTGAACATGTGGGGGCATGCAAATCGACATCTTAAACAGAAGGAAGCCGGAGGAGAGCAACAGATTTGAAGAGAAAACGAAAGAAAAAGGAGCAAAAAGAAGACACAGGTGACTCGACCGAGCAGCTACACTGCTCGGTCGAGCAGCACAGGCACGAGGAGAAAGAGCAAAATCATCACTCTGCCAGCACAGCCCGAGTAGCATTTGCTCGGTCCGAGCATACAGTGACTCGACCCGAGCAGCCTACTACTCGGTCGAGTATGACAGGCTCTTGAAGATGGGGAGAAAATGACGTTCTGTCTACGCGGCCCGAGCATACCCTGCTCGGTCCGAGTGATGATCTGTTCACCCGAGCAGCA